>CM050163.1:400827912-401190412 GCA_027410445.1 Discoglossus pictus | reverse complement strand
TATACACATATGTGTGTGTTTGATATTATATATATATATATATATATATATATATACTTACAGCATAGTTTATTATTTTAAAATATGGCTGAAATTTTTTTTTGGTTTGACAACAATGCTATAAGTGCGTATTTTTGGTTTTGTTATCATCATAATGCTTTATATTTCTAGACATGCACAACAATGTAAAGCTATGTAACAAGATAAGCTTGTTATTTCAATATCAGGTAAACTCTTCTCATCTGCAGCACTTCCAAAGCATCAGCTGCCACATCTTCAAGTGGCCTATTGGTTAACAAACCCATTAGCCTAATCATTACTTGTTTCTAATTACCTGCTTTGTGTGCAGTTATTGTCCATTTATTAACCAACAAGAAAAACTGATTTTATCTCCAGTAGGTAAATTAATCCTACCAGTCTGTTTTGGTAAAAATGTGTTAAAATTGTCTTTACCCTTTCGTTGCTGGGAGAGCAATTAGTGTGTTTCTTGACCTCTCAGTGCTGAAGGGGTTGAGTCGGGAGGAGAAACAGTCTCCTAATGAAGTTCTACATATTGTTTAGTGGGTATAAGTTTATTTACCATGGTGTTTTGGGTGTTAGTGATGCCCCACAGTGTTCTGCCTCCTACTGTCCTATTGACATGCAAAAACTGGATTAGTTTAAAAACGACATTCCTAACCCCCTCCCTGCCTTTATTGGACACCAAGAGGTTTCCTACAGTAACTCATTCATGTCTGGATGGAGTTAACACAATTAAAACCATATAGGATAAACCTAAGCAGTGGGTTCATTTTGGCAAGAAGTCACTAAAGTGGAAATAACAGGTAGTTTGACAGATTCATTGGGCAAGATTCACTAAGATTCACAGGCACTGCCAATTGGTTTACTTAATAGCATCAGCAGAGAAACAGGTTGCATCCCCTGGGAACCTTAGTGATTACAGCCCACTGAGGTAGCTATCCTATGAAGGATTAGGAAAAAAACAATTATGATTGGATAAAGAGGTACATATTAACCCCCTTATACATATTAAATACGATCACATCGACTTTATTTTAATCTTAAAGCTATAGGACTGAGTAGAAGCTATAGGACTGAGGAGACACTAATGAAGGACAGCAAACTGTCAGTAGGTCCTGAATAAAATGTTATAATGGACCAAGGCGCTCATTCAATTGCGATTTGGCCAATTGAATAGGGCTCTATATAAGCACAGAGCATATTTTTTTCAGAAGTTTTTAGTTAGTGAAGACCTTGCTTTTGGATAGAAGATCACTAAGTAAAAACCTCTGTAAAAAAATATTCTCTGTGCTTATCTAGAGCCCTATTCAATTGGGAAAATCACAATTGAATGAGGCCCCACGTGTGTCAGTGAATATATACACCCATCTCATCCTATCCTTATGATACCTGTTACATAGAATTATGCATTTATATTACTTCCAACTGCCTAATTATAAGCTCATAAAACCTCATTACTGTCACCTATATTTTTCCTCTTTCAAGGAGAATGGACACTTTATTTTTCGCACAAGTCCTGTTATTAAAAAACGAATTTAAAGTGATATATCGTCTTTAATTGCCCATTGGACAGAAACAATATACATCTTTTACATTTTGAGTGCACAGAAGTACTACTTCATACCTGGCATTGGGATGAAGTACACTCAGAAGCTTCAGTCTGCTAGTCCACAGAGAGGTTACACCAACACTGGTTTGTTTTATAAGGACATAACAGCAGGTTATATTGATCAGGCTGTATTTGTAAATCCCTTTTGGGTTGGGGGTGGTTAGAGGTATGTGACCCAGATATTTAGAAGCTAAGTTAAGTGTAATATGAGAAGAGAGATGTCATGAGTCAGAGGGATGTGTCTTGATCTTTTGTGTTTGAAGGTGAATGTTACCTGCACTAGGAAGGGTGAGATACTTGTGTCCTGATATCAGTGTATTAGGAAGATAAGAGAGCCACATGTTTGTTTGTGTATATATATATATATTAGGTGTTCCTATGTGTTATAAGAAGGTAAGGCTTATGTATATATTCAGGTATCTGTGTAATAGGAACAGTCTAGGCTGAGGTAAGTGTCCTGGTGTGTGTGTATTTGAAAGATAAAGATTTATCTAATATAATAAAATAAATAAATGTGTGTATATATATATATATATATATATATATATATATATATATATATATATATATATATATATATATATATATAGATGAATAATCCGAAGTATTGCAGTATATAGTGATACCTTTTTTTATTGGACAAACATATTCATTTATTATGACAAGCTTTATCAAGTCAGGGGCAGTACTGAAAGGATGCACCAGAAAAAGGCAAAACATCTGTTCAGAGTTGTTACTAGGAAAAGACAAAAAATTTAGCTTTTGTTAATTGGACTTAAATAAAAATAATTTTAAAGACTAAATTATTTAATTATTAATTAATTTCTCAAGAGACAAGAAAAAATGGAGGGGGGTGGGTATTCAATTGCTAATGTATTAAATAACTGTTACTTTTTGAAATACACCAAATGTCCCAGCTAGAGGAAACCTCTTTTATAACATATTCATTTTTTGATTTGTTAAAAATATACTTAACCATGGGTCACATAAAGCTAATTTATGTATAAAATAATATTTATATGTTCACTGACTAGGGACCCCACCACATAATACAGGACATGAAGCCACATACATTGGCATCAAGTTAGAGGGGACAACTAAGACAGATAAAGAAAATCAAAGCTATTTCCTCAAAAGACTTCCTTAAAGGTTGCACACAGGGGGCACACAGTGATGACTAGTTATACCATGGTTCTAGGAAGTGTTTACAAATGGGTATATTTATAGCTTAACACTTTATTGGCAATAATTATGGTTGGGGATTGGAGAATAATTAGTTTGGAGAATACAGTCAGACATAGCTTATTATTATTATTATTATCCTTTATTAGTAACGAGCCAACATATTCCATGTCGCTGAACAAAAATTGACACTGCAAAGAGTGGAGAGTCAATCAAATATTTAGAGAATTTAATACTCATAATAATAGGTGTAAAAGTATGGTTACTAGGAGCAGGTGAGATTGGAGTAACTGTCTTGGTGTCTGTATGTAAAGAGAGAGCTAGGCACAGCTACCTGTCCTGGTATTACACACTAGGGGCAGATGAGGCTGAGGTAAGCATGGCTGGATTTCTAATTAGGCAAACGAGGCAACTGCCTAGGGGTACCTCTCTGGGAGGGGCTCCTAATTTGCATAACAATACATTTACAGTTCAGTTTGTTTATATTTCATAGCAAGCACCCTGCATTATCTAGCTAGGTGCTTTTGTTTCTTGGAGAGGAAGGATGTGGATGTGAACAATGATTTGGTCATTTCATATCTAAAAAACAGTGTCTCTTGCTCTTACCATTAAGAGGAATTATGTGTATTATATATTAGAATTAGTGCAGCACAATTGATTTACAGCTGCTGGGGGATCAACATGGTGGTAGGGAAACAGAAGGATCGTGCACCCAGGGGCGGTTAAACAGTTTGTTCCTAGGGGCGCCAGGATGTAAGTGTCCTGTTTTTTGGTAATATGGGCGAATGACACTGAGGTGAATGTCCTGGTGTCTGCCCACTAGGGGCAGATGAGGCTGAGGTCAGTGTCCTGGTGTCTGCCCACTAGGGGCAGATGAGGCTGAAGTCAGTGTCCTGGTGTCTGCCCACTAGGGGCAGATGAGGCTGAAGTCAGTGTCCTGGTGTCTGCTCATCAGGGGCAGATGAGGCTGAGGTCAGTGTCCTGGTGTCTGCTCATCAGGGGCAGATGAGGCTGAGGTCAGTGTCCTGGTGTCTGCTCATTAGGGACAGATGAGGCTGAGATCAGTGTCCTGGTGTCTGCTCATTAGGGACAGATGAGGCTGAGGTCAGTGTCCTGGTGTCTGCTCATTTGGGACAGATGAGGCTGAGGTCAGTGTCCTGGTGTCTGCTCATTGGGGGCAGATGAGGCTGAGGCCATTGTCCTGGTGTCTGCTCATTGGGGGCAGATGAGGCTGAGGTCAGTGTCCTGGTATCTGTGTCTAAGAAGCAGATGTGTCCCAGGTCAGTATCCTGGAATCTGTGTATAAGGAGCAGAGGAGGCTGAGGTCAGTGTCCTGGTATCTGTGTATAAGAAGCAGATGAGTCTCAGGTCAATGTCCTGGTATCTGTGCATAAGAAGCAGATGAGTCTCAGGTCAGTGTCCTGGTATCTGTGTATAAGAAGCAGATGAGTCTCAGGTCAGTGTCCTGGTATCTGTGTATAAGGAGCAGATGAGGCTGAGGTCAGTGTCCTGGTATCTGTATATAAGAAGCAGATGAGGCTGAGGTCAGTGTCCTGGTATCTGTGTATAAGAAGCAGATGAGGCTGAGGTCAGTGTCCTGGTATCTGTGTATAAGAAGCAGATGAGTCTCAGGTCAGTGTCCTGGTATCTGTGTATAAGGAGCAGATGAGGCTGAGGTCAGTGTCCTGGTATCTGTATATAAGAAGCAGATGAGGCTGAGGTCAGTGTCCTGGTATCTGTGTATAAGAAGCAGATGAGGCTGAGGTCAGTGTCCTGGTATCTGTGTATAAGGAGCAGATGAGGCTGAGGTCAGGGTCCTGGTATCTGTGTATAAGAAGCAGATGAGTCTCAGGTCAATGTCCTGGTATCTGTGTATAAGAAGCAGATGAGTCTCAGGTAAGTGTACTGGTATCTGTATATAAGAAGCAGATGAGGCTGAGGTCAGTGTCCTGGTATCTGTGTATAAGGAGCAGATGAGGCTGAGGTCAGTGTCCTCGTATCTGTATATAAGAAGCATATGAGGCTGAGGTCAGTGTCCTGGTATCTGTGTATAAGAAGCAGATGAGTCTCAGGTAAGTGTACTGGTATCTGTATATAAGAAGCAGATGAGGCTGAGGTCAGTGTCCTGGTATCTGTGTATAAGAAGCAGATGAGTCTCAGGCCAGTGTCCTGGTATCTGTATATAAGAAGCAGATGAGGCTGAGGTCAGTGTCTTTGTATCTGTGTATAAGAAGCAGATGAGTCTCAGGTCAGTATGCTGGAATCTGTGTATAAGGAGCAGATGAGGCTGAGGTCAGTGTCCTGGTATCTTTGTATAAGAAGCAGATGAGTCTCAGGTCAGTGCCCTGGGTCTGTGTATAAGGAGCAGATGAGTCTCAGGTCAGTATCCTGGAATCTGTGTATAAGGAGCAGATGAGGCTGAGATCAGTGTCCTTGTATCTGTATATAAGAAGCAGATGAGTCTCAGGCCAGTGTCCTGGTATCTGTATATAAGAAGCAGATGAGGCTGAGGTCAGTGTCTTGGTATCTGTGTATAAGAAGCAGATGAGTCTCAGGTCAGTGTCCTGGTATCTGTGTATAAGGAGCAGATGAGGCTGAGGTCCGTGTCCTGGTATCTGTACATAAGAAGCAGATGAGGCTGAGGTCAGTGTCTTGGTATCTGTGTATAAGAAGCAGATGAGTCTCAGGTAAGTGTATTGTTATCTGTGTATAAGAAGCAGATGAGGCTAAGGTCAGTGTCCTGGTTTCTGTATATAAGAAGCAGATGAGGCTGAGGTCAGTGTCCTGGTATCGGTGTATAAGAAGCAGATGAGTCTCAGGCCAGTGTCCTGGTATCTGTATATAAGAAGCAGATGAGGCTGAGGTCAGTGTCTTGGTATCTGTGTATAAGAAGCAGATGAGTCTCAGGTCAGTGTCCTGGTATCTGTGTATAAGGAGCAGATGAGGCTGAGGTCCGTGTCCTGGTATCTGTACATAAGAAGCAGATGAGGCTGAGGTCAGTGTCTTGGTATCTGTGTATAAGAAGCAGATGAGTCTCAGGTAAGTGTATTGTTATCTGTGTATAAGAAGCAGATGAGGCTAAGGTCAGTGTCCTGGTTTCTGTATATAAGAAGCAGATGAGGCTGAGGTCAGTGTCCTGGTATCTGTGTATAAGAAGCAGATGAGTCTCAGGTCAATGTCCTGGTATCTGTGTATAAAAAGCAGATGAGTCTCAGGCCAGTGTCCTGGTATCTGTGTATAAGAAGCAGATGAGTCTCAGGCCAGTGTCCTGGTATCTGTGTATAAGGAGCAGATGAGGCTGAGGTCAGTGTCCTGGTATCTGTGTATAAGAAGCAGATGAGTCTCAGATCAATGTCCTGGTATCTGTGTATAAGAAGCAGATGAGTCTCAGGTCAATGTCCTGGTATCTGTGTATAAGAAGCAGATGAGTCTCAGGTCAGTGTCCTGGTATCTGTGTATAAGAAGCAGATGAGGCTGAGGTCAGTGTCCTGGTATCTGTGTATAAGGAGCAGATGAGGCTGAGGTCAGTGTCCTCGTATCTGTATATAAGAAGCATATGAGGCTGAGGTCAGTGTCCTGGTATCTGTGTATAAGAAGCAGATGAGTCTCAGGTAAGTGTACTGGTATCTGTATATAAGAAGCAGATGAGGCTGAGGTCAGTGTCCTGGTATCTGTGTATAAGAAGCAGATGAGTCTCAGGCCAGTGTCCTGGTATCTGTATATAAGAAGCAGATGAGGCTGAGGTCAGTGTCTTTGTATCTGTGTATAAGAAGCAGATGAGTCTCAGGTCAGTATGCTGGAATCTGTGTATAAGGAGCAGATGAGGCTGAGGTCAGTGTCCTGGTATCTGTGTATAAGAAGCAGATGAGTCTCAGGTCAATGTCCTGGTATCTGTGTATAAGAAGCAGATGATTCTCAGGTCAGTGTCCTGGTATCTGTGTATAAGAAGCAGATTAGTCTCAGGTAAGTGTATTGGTATCTGTGTATAAGAAGCAGATGAGGATGAGGTCAGTGTCCTGGTTTCTGTATATAAGAAGCAGATGAGGCTGAGGTCAGTGTCCTGGTATCTGTGTATAAGAAGCAGATGAGGCTGAGGTCAGTGTCCTGATATCTGTGTATAAGAAGCAGATGAGTCTCAGGTCAATGTCCTGGTATCTGTGTATAAAAAGCAGATGAGTCTCAGGCCAGTGTCCTGGTATCTGTGTATAAGAAGCAGATGAGGCTGAGGTCAGTGTCCTGGTATCTGTGTATAAGAAGCAGATGAGACTCAGGCCAGTGTCCTGGTATCTGTGTATAAGAAGCAGATGAGGATGAGGTCAGTGTCCTGATATCTGTGTATAAGAAGCAGATGAGGATGAGGTCAGTGTCCTGGTTTCTGTATATAAGAAGCAGATGAGGCTGAGGTCAGTGTCCTGGTATCTGTGTATAAGAAGCAGATGAGGCTGAGGTCAGTGTCCTGGTATCTGTGTATAAGAAGCAGATGAGGCTGAGGTCAGTGTCCTGGTATCTGTGTATAAGAAGCAGATGAGTCTCAGGTCAATGTCCTGGTATCTGTGTATAAAAAGCAGATGAGTCTCAGGCCAGTGTCCTGGTATCTGTGTATAAGAAGCAGATGAGGCTGAGGTCAGTGTCCTGGTATCTGTGTATAAGAAGCAGATGAGTCTCAGGCCAGTGTCCTGGTATCTGTGTATAAGAAGCAGATGAGGATGAGGTCAGTGTCCTGATATCTGTGTATAAGAAGCAGATGAGTCTCAGGCCAGTGTCCTGGTATCTGTGTATAAGAAGCAGATGAGGATGAGGTCAGTGTCCTGATATCTGTGTATAAGAAGCAGATGAGGCTGAGGTCAGTGTCCTGGTATCTGTATATAAGAAGCAGACGAGGCTGAGGTCAGTGTCCTGGTATCTGTGTATAAGAAGCAGATGAGTCTCAGGTCAGTGTCCTGGTATCTGTGTATAAGAAGCAGATTAGTCTCAGGTAAGTGTATTGGTATCTGTGTATAAGAAGCAGATGAGGATGAGGTCAGTGTCCTGGTTTCTGTATATAAGAAGCAGATGAGGCTGAGGTCAGTGTCCTGGTATCTGTGTATAAGAAGCAGATGAGGCTGAGGTCAGTGTCCTGGTATCTGTGTATAAGAAGCAGATGAGTCTCAGGTCAATGTCCTGGTATCTGTGTATAAGAAGCAGATGAGGCTGAGGTCAGTGTCCTGGTATCTGTATATAAGAAGCAGATGAGGCTGAGGTCACGGTCTTGGTAACTGTATATAAGAAGCAGATGAGTCTCAGATCAATGTCCTGGTATCTGTGTATAAGAAGCAGATGAGTCTCAGGCCAGTGTCCTGGTATCTGTGTATAAGAACCAGATGAGGCTGAGGTCAGTGTCCTGGTATCTGTGTATGAAAAGCAGATGAGTCTCAGGCCAGTGTCCTGGTATCTGTGTATAAGAAGCAGATGAGACTGAGGTCAGGGTCTTGGTATCTGTGTATAAGAAGCAGATGAGGCTGAGGCCAGTGTCCTGATATCTGTGTATAAGAAGCAGATGAGGCTGAGGTCAGTGTCCTGGTATCTGTGTATAAAAAGCAGATGAGTCTCAGGCCAGTGTCCTGGTATCTGTGTATAAGGAGCAGATGAGGCTGAGGTCAGTGTCTTGGTATCTGTATATAAGAAGCAGATGAGTCTCAGGTCAGTATCCTGGAATCTTTGTATAAGGATTAGATGAGGTTGAGGTCAGTGTCCTGGTATCTGTGTATAAGAAGCAGATGAGTCTCAGGCCAGTGTCCTGGTATCTGTGTATAAGAAGCAGATGAGGCTGAGGTCAGTGTCCTGGTATCTGTATATAAGAAGCAGATGAGTCTCAGGTCAGTGTCCTGGTATCTGTATATAAGAAGCAGATAAGGCTGAGGTCAGTGTTCTGGTATCTGTGTATAAGAAGCAGATGAGTCTCGGGTCAGTATGCTGGAATCTGTGTAAAAGGAGCAGATGAGGCTGAGGTCAGTGTCCTGGTATCTGTATATAAGGAGCAGATGAGGCTGAGGTCAGTGTCCTGGTATCTGTTTATAAGAAGCAGATGAGTCTCAGGTCAGTGTCCTGGTATCTGTTTATAAGAAGCAGATGAGTCTCAGGTCAGTGTCCTGGTATCTGTATATAAGAAGCAGATGAGGCTGAGGTCAGTCTCCTGGTATCTGTGTATAAGAAGCAGATGAGTCTCAGGTCAGTGTCCTGGTATCTGTATATAAGAAGCAGATGAGGCTGAGCTCAGTGTCTTGGTATCTGTGTATAAGAAGCAGATGAGTCTCAGGTCAGTGTCCTGGTATCTGTATATAAGAAGCAGATGAGGCTGAGGTCAGTGTTTTGGTATCTGTGTATAAGAAGCAGATGAGTCTCAGGCCAGTGTCCTGGTATCTGTATATAAGAAGCAGATGAGGCTGAGGTCAGGGTCTTGGTATCTGTGTATAAGAAGCAGATGAGTCTCAGGCCAATGTCCTGGTATCTGTGTATAAGAAGCAGATGAGGCTGAGGTCAGTGTCCTGATATCTGTATATAAGAAGCAGATGAGTCTCAGGTCATTGTCCTGGTATCTGTATATAAGGAGCCGATGAGGCTGAGGTCAGTATCCTGGAATCTGTGTATAAGAAGAAGACAAGTCTCAGCTCAGTATCCTGGAATCTGTGTATAAGGAGCAGATGAGTCTCAGGTCAGTATCCTGGAATCTGTGTATAAGGAGCAGATGAGGCTGAGGTACCTATCCTTGAACTTCTCTTCACCAAACCTTTTAGTCTCACATGTTCCACTTTCAGCACTATGTTTACAAAAAAAAAAGCTCTAAAAAGCTTTTTAATTTTGAATGTCTGACGTGCAGAATAATAGAAAGAATGTCATTCTTCTTCCATTCAGAAGTGGACACAGCACTCATGTCTAACACATTTATAGTACTCATGTTGTGACTACAGGAGATGTGGCACAGTCACAGCCATTTAAAATGGTTAAAGGGAGATGGAACACAATTCCTTTTTCTGTATGTAAAAGAGCGCACTTTTTACAGACTTATACATCTATGTTACTGCTCATTGGCTGACATGGACAAGCCCCAGAGAAGTTAAACATTTGAATCTGTTATTTTTTCTTTGAGATCAATTAAATAAAACACAGTGGTATATTATCTAATACCTCCTTTCAGACGCAACAGAGAAAATGTTTTTCAATGTCCATTTAAAAAGCCAATTAAATAAATTAAATAAACAGAACATCTTTATATTGATTATATATTTTATAGCTGCATTGTTGGATTTAAACGCTAATAAATTAGATTGTTGCATTACAAAAGCCTTTTAATTACTCCACCTTTCGTTTCATCAATTTATTAGACTTAAAGCTTTCAAACTCCCAGTCCTGCAAAGCACTTTGTTTAAAAGGGTCATGTGTGTGCTCAAGGGCAAAGTCCTAAATTCCTTTTGTATCAACCTCTCAACTTATGTATTGTCATGCCTATGTTTTACTGTACACAAGCGCTAAGGAATGTGTTGGTGCTATATAAATAAGTTATAATAATAAGTATAGGATTCAGGAAAGATTATGGAACAAAGCATCATTGGTCTATTTAAGTAATCTATCAGTAGCACAAACACTTTAGACTGGCATATTTCCATTCCTTAAGTTGTAGTTTTTCAAAAAACTAGTTCTTTAATGCTGGATAAACCAAAGTAAATGTAGCAAATGATTATTTTAAAGGCCCACTTTAGTGGTCTTATAAAGGGCACTCTAAAGTATAGTTAGGTAGGGCCTGATTAGAAAATAAAACTTTATTAAACTTTTACTGTGCATTTAAACAAGGAATTATCATTTTTAGTTATCCTCCAGGTAGTATGAGCTCCTTATCTCTCCACCTCCTGAATGATATAAAGTCTCTGGTGTGGGAGCCACCCAGAGGACAATGCTCTCCAAACAAGCATACCATACTTGCAGTAGGAGAGTGGAAGATGACTAGAAAGAGTAAATGTGTACATTGCTAGCAGTTCACCTCCAGGGGGTGTCTACACAACTTCTTGACCCCCACCCAATCTGCATGCAGCATCCGGGGAGCAATGTTAACCCACTATTTACCTGCTCTTGCTTGGTCAGCAAATAGAAGAGCAGTGTTGTCAGCCTCCGAGTCACTGCTGGGATAGTACTCATCCCTGCTTCCTGTCTATGATGTGTGCTGTTGCCATATCAGCTAACATAGTGCTATGTCTCAAATATTTCATCTAACCGGAATGGCCAAAACAAATTGGAGGGGGTGTTAACCTTAATTTTTTCATGCAAACATTCTTTTTATATACTATAATTGTCATCAGATGCATTCATAATCCAGGAAACTTACATATTCCTTTAATAAAGTTTTTTTTCTTATCAGGCTCTACCTATTGTTGTTGTTTAGTCATTCAGTCATGTCCGACTCTCCGTGACCCTATGGACCACAGCAAGCCAGGTACATCTGTCAGTCACCGCCTCTCTGAGCTCGATTAAGGTTATGTTCATCACTTCAATGATCTCATCTATCCATTTCCGCCTCGGTTGTCCTCTTCTTTGTGTGCCTTCAATCTTTCCCAGCATTAGAGTCTTTTCTAGGGAATCCTGTCTTTTCATGATATGGCCAAAATATTTGACCTTCAGCCTTATGATCGTAGCTTCCAGTGAACAGTTTGTCTTGATTTCCTGAAGTACTGATTTATTGGATCTTCTCACAGTCCAAGGGACTCTAAGCAGTTTTCGTCAACACCACAATTCAAAGGCGTCAATTCTACGACAAGCTCTCAAATCCGTATGTTACTACTGGGAATACCATAGTTCTAACTATGCAGACCTTTGTTGATAGTGTAAAGTCTTTACTTTTTACTAGCTTGACCAGAATTGCCATGGCTTTCCTCCCCAGAAGCAAACATCTTTAATTTGATGGCTACATTTACCATCTCCCATGAAAATAAAATTTGTCACTGCCTCCACTAATTCCCCATCTATTTTTCAGGAACTGATATTGCCGTTTGCCATGATCTTTGTCTTTTTAACGTTGAGCAGCAGGCCAGCTTTTTGCACTTTCTTCTTTTAGGCCCTTTAGTTTCTCCTCACTTTCAGCCATAAGAGTAGTACCATCAGCATATCTGAGATTGTTGATGTTTCTTCCAGCAATATTGATTCCGACTTTGGATTCATCCAGTCCAGTCGCACGCATGACGTACTCTGTGTATAAGTTGAATAAATAAGGTGACAATATACAACCTTGTTGCACACCTTTTCCTATCTTGAACCATTCTGTTTTGTCCCATGTTCGGTTCTGACCGTGGCTTCTTGGTCGACGTACAGATTCTTTAGGAGGAGAATGAGATGATCTGGTACTCCTATCCCCTTAAGAACTTGCCACATTTTGTTATGATCCACACAGTCAAATGCTTTAGAATAGTCTATGAAGCAGAAGTAAATGTTTTTTTCTGGAACTCTCTTGCTTCCTTTATTATCCATTGGACATTGGCAATTTGATCCCTTGTGCCTCTTCCTCTGCGGAAACCAGCTTGCACATCTGGTAGTTCCTGGTCCATATATTGTTGGAGCCTAGCTTGTAGGATCTTAAGCATTACCTTGCTAGCATGTGAAATGAGGGCAATTGTTCGATAATTGGAGCACTCTTTGGCACTGCCTTTTTATGTGATTTGGATGTAGACTGACCTTTTCCAGTCTATTGGCCATTGTTGAGCTTTCCTAATGTGTTGGCATTAGGCAAGTAACACATTCCCAGCATCATCCTGTAGAATTGTGAATAGTTTAATTGGGATTCCATCAACTCCTGCAGCCTTGTTGTTAGCAAGGTATCCTAGGGCCCATCTCACTTCACTCTCCAAGATGTCTGGCTCCAGCTCATTGGACAAACTATTGAGGTCGTCGCTGCTGTTAAGATCCTTCCTGTATAGATCTTCAGTGTAGTCCTGCCATCTCTTTTTTTATCTGATCTGCTTCTGTTAAGTCCCTACCATTATGGTCTTTTATCCTGCCCACTTTGGCATGAAAGGTTCCTTTGAGATCCCCAATTTTCTTGAAGAGATCTCTCAACTTTCCTATTCTGTTATCTTCTTCTATCTCTTTACATCTCTCATTGTAGAATGTCTCCTTGTCTCTTCTTGCTATCCTCTGGAATTCAGCATTCAGTGGACAAATCTTTCCCTACCACCACCCTTCACTTTCCTTCTTTCCTGGGCTACTTCCAAAGCCTCCTCAGATAGCCAGTTTGCCTTCTTAGTTTTCTTTATTTTATGGATATTCTTTGTTGCTGTTTCCTGGATAATGATGCAAACTTTAGTCCAGAGTTCTTCAGGTATTCTATCTTCCATGTCTAATCCCTTAAATATATTCTTTACTTCCAATGCATATTCACAAGGGATATTATTTATTTAGTATCTGCATGGTCTGATGATTTTCCCTTTTTTCTTCAGTTTAATTCTGAACTTTGCAATAAGAAGCTCATGGTCTGAACCGCAGTAAGCTTCAGGCCTTGTTTTTGCTGATTGTATAGAGCTCCTCCATCTTTGGCTACAAAGTATATAGTCAATCTGATTTCTATGTTGTCCATCTGGAGATGTCCATGTGTAGAGTCGTCTCCGAGGCTGTTGGAAGAGGGGGTTTGCTACGACCAGAGCATTATCTTGACAGAATTCTACTAATCTCTGACCTGCTTCATTCTGTACTCCAAGGCCAAACTTGCCAGTTATTCCAGGTTTCTTCTGGTTCCCTACAATAGCATTCCAATCTCCTAGGATGATAGTAACATGTTTTCTTCATAGACCTGGTGTTACTTGTACTTGCTCTCTGCTCTTCCTCAGTAATGTGGTAGGACCCTTCTGACCTGAGGGGCTCATCTTTCAGTGCCATATCATTATGTCTCTGGTTAGCAAAGTTCAAGAGTGGGTTGCCAATTCCTTCTCCAGTGGGCTGAGGTTTGTCTGACCTCTCTGCTATGACCTGCCCATCTTGGGGGACCTTTCATGGTATAGCTCACAGCTTCATTGAGGTACATAAGCCCCTTTACCACGACAAGGTAGTGATCCAGATGGAGGTACCTATTCTTAGAGGCTGATTTATAAAACCACTAAAGTGGTCCTTTAATCCTTACATCCCTTTACCACCCTGAGTAAATTGTGGTGCTATATCTCTTCTTTCATATCAGTCAGGAGGATTACCTCTGTTTTCACATATTGGTTATCCTTTCACTGGGCAGGAAGGTATGATCTACATTGTATTACAGCCCATACAGTATGGCTTTCCACATGACCCAGTATTCTACTCCAGAACATAAAGTACCCTTGGCAAACTTTCTGTGGGTCTGCAATATTGTTCATGCCATCTGAACTACTTTTTGCTGGATGTCTGCTTCAAGAAAGCTAATTTCTCATTCACTGGTACTTCATTAGTGGTGTCATTTTGCCAGTCTTGATATTATATGGCCTCAGTTGCACACCTGTCACCAGTACCTGCCACCAAAACATCCTGACAGAGGTACATCTTCCACCCTCTGATATACTCTATTCAGTAGCGCTCCAAGGTGAAACTGTATTGTATACTGATCTGTCTTGAGTCAAATTAATTAGTAGAGTAGCAAAGTTTGTCAAATGTTAACTGATTTATAATGCAAATTGTATCTCCATATGAGGATACATGTCCAAGCCCCATACTTTTTAGCAAATTCATCTCTCAGATGGGTTTAGGAAATGGTGGTGGTGGGGGGATGAGGGGGACAACCCCCCCCCCCCCACAGATTTTTCAATGTGTGTGTTTATGTGTAGAGAAGCAGTTGTGTGGTATTTTTATACTATATGCGGTATCCCCCCATGATCTCTCTGTAGTTTAGACAGACTTAAGTGTCAAGAGCCCCTACATGGATATTAAGTGTTTTTCTTGGTAACTATGTCAGATCTAGTTGATTTGTCTGTCAGTTTGGTGCTCTGCAGGTTTAGTTATATATTTAAAATGTATAAAAGTTTATACAAAATATTATAAATCAACATATATGAGATTATTGGCACATTGCATGATTTCCCAAAAGGCCAACAAGCCTAGGGCTTTGGACATTAATAAGTCAATCTTGCGTTTACTGCTTTCTATATCCCACTTTTTGATTGCATGTGTCTGGCGTGCGACAGGCCCTATGGTCGCTGAGACTTGGACAAGATTGAACGACTTAACAACTCCATCTCACTATTCTTTTCCCTCATCTTAACATTCCATTTCCTTCCCCCTGTTCATACATTTTTTGTCCCCCCTTTCCCAAATAACTAAACTCTCTGATCTACCCTTACCTATCTTCTCTTCTATCTCCTTAAAAGCATATTAAAGTGAGGTGGGTTATGGATGCATCCTGTAGAGAAGCATCATAACCCACCTAGCAAAAATGTTTGCATGAAAAAATGCAAATAATTTTTGCATAAAAAAAAAACTGTTGCAGGTGATGTTTACACCCTCAGGATTGAGCTAGACTTCTCAGAGTATGATTTTGTAAAAGTGTACCCAGTCCATGTGAGCATGCTCAGATATGCAGCCAATCAGCAATAATGAATGCAGCCAGCATAGATGACTATTACACTGGGTCCTTAAAGGACCATAAATCGATATTCAAGTAAAAATTCTTGAGCGGTTACACGATTGTTCTTCAAACATACACCCTCTCATAGATAAATTCTGACAAATTATAATTGTACTGAAACCAAACATTTCAGCTTCTTCTTCCTATTCTAATTTGTCTTTTAGGCAAATGAGCATTTTTTCTTGATTTATGGACGTGCAATAACCTGCAAGAGCCAGCCATGGTCTCTGTGCATGTGTCTCTTTGTGAATGAGTGCATGCAATATACTGAGACTGGGGAGGTAATAGGGCAATTCACTGGGGCTGGGAGAGATCACAGGGGCAATACACTGGATGTAGGGGAGGTGATGGGGTAAATCACTGGGGCTGGAGGGGTTATAGGGACAAATGACTGGGGCTGGGGAAAGTTTCACCTGGGATGTAGGTGAAGGGACACAGACCTTGTTCTGGGTATTACAGAAATCTAAAGGAAAGCTGCCTGCACAATCCCCAGGCCAAAAAGATACAATGTGTTAGTTATGATAATTTTCCCTGAGAATTTCAGGGGGTGTCAACATTGATAGAAAACAGTTTGCAAATGCAAGAAATTCAGCAAACTTTAGGGTAACGGTTTAATGTCTATTTTAGTATTTTTTCATGCAAACAATTTTTTTCATAAACTACTAATTCTCCTCTATCATATGCATTAATATCCCAGCTCACTTGAATATGCCTTTAAGTAATTTTTTTGCGTGACAAATTAGTTTGTGGCAGCAGACATGATTAATTTTGGTATGTGTGGTTGAAATAACGGTATTAAATATGGTAGAACACGGTAGTTCCAAATGTACATTCCATATAAGAGTTTCAGCAGCCTTAAAGGTTAAGGATGAAAATATCACTAATTCCATAACACATTTTTCCACAAAGTTTTTTTTATTCCTAAAATTGAAATAATTCTTTGGTTCACATTGGCAGATCAGTCTCATGTTATGGTTATTCATTTTCATAGTACACCCTTCCATGGATTAGTACATTCTCATCCATGTCACATTCACATTTCTCCCAGGAGCTCTTCAATTATAATATCCCACACTTTTCTTAAAGAAGGAAACTATATCTATTACTATATATTAATGTATATGTACAGTATATATATATATATATACAATATATATATATATATATATATATATATATATATATATATATTTATATATTTATATATATATAACTATGTATATATATAGTTTTGATTTTAAGTCTGCAAGTTTTCAATCTCGTTAGGTGCTTTAGGGAAAGCACTGTGTACATTTGATTTTAAGCTCAGACAGGGCCCTCCATTTTTTTTTTCAGTGTGTTAAAATTGTTTTTGCCATGTACTTAACCCCTGTATAGTGCTACAGAATGTGGATTTTACTCAAAATTAACATGATTACATATTTGTTGTGTGTGTGTGTGAGGAGTAAATAATGTCAAATACATATTCATGTCTATTTTACCAAGCATTATTCAACTGAATTTAATAATTTAAAAATATAATATATTTGTATTTTTGACAGTGTGCTTATGCCTCGACATAACAGGATCACACCATCATGCTTGTGCATTAGGACAAGGTGAGAGGCACATGTCCTAATTTCTGTGTTTTAGGTGGTAATGAGAAGTACATCTTCTGTTAACTATTAATTAGCAGTGCATAAAAGCAAAATCTAGAGATGTGTCAAGAAAGGGACTGTGAGGGATGTTTTATATATCTATATCTATCTATATCTATATATATATATCTATCAATATATATATATATATATATATATATATATATATATATTGCTTATGTGTGTATATATAGGTTTATATACACATAAATATATGCAAAACAAACAATATGTAATGTCATCTATGCACAATCATACACCAACACAAACACATGTATATATTTAATCAATTTAAACATGAGCAAATGCATACAAATGTATTCACACCCAGGTAAACAAAAATACACATACATTTAATGGTATTTATGTATTTCCAGCTGTATACATTGTAATATAGATGTTTGGGAGCAATACAATCATAGGCCACTAACTCAATACAAGACTTTAGATTGTTGTTACTTATCAATAGAATATTGTCTATTATTTTACCCATATAAAGAATGTAACCTTTATTTGTTGTTATCATATTTAGAGGCTGTGTAAGTTGCCAATTTATTGGTTTTGTTTCAAGAGTGTCCTAATGCCATGGCAATTATATATACACCAATATTGTGTATATTGAGCACTGAATGCACTATGTATCCTCATATACACAGGAGCACCTATAATTCCCCAGTTTATGTAGCCCTAAGCTGCAGCTCCTCTCTGCATCCAATCATCTTATCACAGACTGGCCCTGGTTAGATTGGCTTTATGTCACACATTATTTATTTTGACTGGTAATGTGGGAAATACATTTGTAGTCACCCTTGAGTGGGTAATGGGGATCTGCAGGCTGCTGATAACACAGCAGCTCAGCCTCCTGCTAACCCCTTCACTGCCAGTGGGGAGTGCTGGCTCCTGGGCAGGATTGGACATCTGCAAGGAAAAGTGTCTCAGGCAAATTATTATTTTGCATTCAAAGGAAGGGATCTGATTATGACTGATTAGAGTAGTGTTCTTCAATTAGGTGGTCATGCAGTGAATTAGAGTCACCACTGTGAGTGAGGCAGTAACACAAGGAGTCTCCTCAGTGAAAGAGTTTGTAAGATTAATCACTATAGCAAATAAGGCAGCAACACAGTGAGTGTGAGCCACACTACAGCAAATGATACTGTAACACAGCAAGTGTGAGTTACTATAATGAGTGAGACTGAAATAATGAGGGTGAGTTGTGTCATGCAGTGATCACTACAATGAGAGAGGTGAACACAATGACTGTAAGTCACCAAAATGAATGAGGCTATAACACAATCAGTGTGAGTAATTATTATAACACAAAGAGTTAGTCACTACAGTGAGTGAGGCTCCAGTGAGTGATGCTGCATTCCAATACATTTCACTTGAACAAGATTAGATATGCTTCTCAGTGAGTGTGACTGCTTTTCTATGAGTGTAACTGTGTGTCATTGAAGGAATCTACTCTCTAGTGAGTGTGACTATTTGTTAATATGCAAGACTGTTTCCCAGTGAGGTAGACTATATTTCAGTGTTTGGTACTGCTTCTTATTGAATGAAGCTTCCTATCAATAAATGTGACTGCCTCCTTATAAATTAAAATAATTACCAGTGAGTTTATTTGTAACGAGTGAGACTGCTGTATAATACACATGAACACTTTTTAGGAATGAGATTATTTCTCAGTGAATGAGAATACGCTCCAAGGAATAAGACAACTTTCCAATAAATTAGACTACTATCACTTTTCAATGTGTTTGATTGCTCTCCAGTGAATGAGACTGCCTCCCATTTTGTAAGATTTCTTTCCAGGTAGTTAGACTGATGTCGACTGAGACTGCTTTTAGGCAGGACTGTCTCTACCTTTTTGGAGCCCCTAGGCAGTGAAGTGGAGGAGCCCCTGTGAGTGAGTACACAAAGTATGCACGGACCCATTTTTGCCTTTTCTGTAGGTGTAAGTTCCCTTTCCTGTTGTAACTGTCTTGTTCTAGGTTGTTACCCCCTAGTAGCCAGTCTATGAACTGCAACATTTACTTTTTTTTAAGCCAGAAACCATTTTTTTAAAAAGAAGTGGCGCCCCTCAGAAGGAAGAGCCCCTGGGGGGCTGCCTGGTTGGCCTAAAGGGTAATCCGGCCATGCTTATAGGTGAGCAAAAGTGCATTCCAATAAATGAGATTACTTTTCAGTTAGTGAGATTGTTTTACAAATGATGAGAAGTATACCTTCGTAGTATACCTTTAGTGAGTGAGACTGCTTTTGTATGAAATACATAGGTTTCCAATAAATGAGACTGCCTTTCAGTGAGTGCTTTCTAGTTAATAAAACTGTGTCACAATTAATGAGACTGATTTCCAATGAATGTGACTGCTCTACCATCAACAAGTCCACCTCCAAATGAATGTAACTGTGACTTCCAGTGAGTAGGATTGCTTTCCAATAAATTTTACTGCCTCTTGGTTGAATTCCAATGAATGGCACTGCCTTCCAATGAGCAAGGCTGCTTTTCAATGAATGAGTGAGTGAGACTATTTTCCGAGGAACATTTTTATGCCAGTGCAGTTGGATGTGTATTAGGATAATACACTGTGAAGTGTATGCTGGGATTTAATGGAGTTCTATTTCCAACAATGGGAATGTCATTGCTTTCCTGTGAACGAGGCTATATTTTAATAAATCTCACTTCAGTGAGACAGGCTGTTATTAAATGAGCGAGAGAGAGAGAGAGAGTCACTCCACTGAGTGAGACTACCATTTGCTGAGTGAGTCTGTCTTGCAATGAGTGCTTGAGACTGTCATGCAATGTGTGAGCCATTCAACTGAGTGAGACAGCATCCAATAAATTAATCATTCCATGAGTGAGACTGTCATTCAATTTCTTATTCACTCCACTGAGTATTACTGCCATGCAATTAGTGAAGCTCTCTAGAAAAACTGCCATGGTAGTTCTAAAGTACTCAGCTGGGTGCGACTGCAAAAACATTGAATGAGAAACTCAACTGAGTTAGTCTGTTTTGCACTGAGTAAGATACTCAATGTTGTAATACTGTCATTCTATATGTGAATCAGTCAGCTGAGTGAGGTTACTATGCAATGAGTTTGTTTCTCTAGTGCCAGTGTGATGCAATGACATTAGTGACCTTATTCACTCACCTTAGAGAGAGTGTCATCCAATTAATGAGATTCTCTAGTGTGACTGCTATGAAAACTAAGAGACTCTCTCCTGAATGGGACTGTCAATATGTGAGTAACTCCAAAAAGTTAGATTTCTGTGTAAAGAATAAGTGACTCTTTTGACTGAGACTGGCATGTAACTTTTGAGACACTCAACTGAGGGAGACTGCTATCCAAGGAATGAGTGATGTAACCGAGTGAGATTGCCATGACATTGGTCAAATGATGGAAATTGCCATGCAATACGTTTCTCATATAGTGATAGTGAGACTGTCATACAATTATTAAGTCACTCCACTGAGTGACACTGTTCTGCAGTGAGATCATCTCAGAAGCATGTTTTTTTTTTTTACTCTAATTCCAATTAGTCAGTTTTTCAACAGCCAAAGACCATTCCTTTCAAATTAATTAAGATTTTCAAAAGGCTGAAAAAACTGAATATAAATCATGCACTGAAATTCAGAGACCCCTCCCAAAACCTCTGGGAGTATGAGTGAATCTGACTGCTAAGGACTGCCACCCAAAAAGTGAGATGACTTCCAGTGACTGAAAAAGCAATTGACTGAGAAAGTAATCACATAAAGAAGTTACAGACTTGGGTCCCTATTCAATTGAGCAATTGTAAGGTACTGGAGTCCATAATGGAGCCCATAAACTTATTTGCTATTCAATAAGCATCTTTTTGCTAGCCGCCATCGATTTGCGGCTTAGAAGCTCAAAATCCCCTTGATTGTTAAAATCGTAACTCTGACCCAGCTAAGCCTTTGCTATTTCAAGCCCGTAAAAAAAATCGCAAATTGCTATTCAATTGCTACAATTCCTCAAGCCCCCATATGTTCTCACACCCGTAAATGGCAAATGTAGAAGAAAATCATATCATACATTTCATACCTCTAAACGCTAATTGATCAATAACGTTTAACCTCCATGTTTTAATGACGTAATGATGACTGTCTCATTTACTATTGGCTGTTTCTAAATAGGTAGTTACAGCCTAATCATTAATTGATCATGATCACGCTCTGAAATGCTACTTATGGGTGCATGGTTTATGCTTTCGGACCTTAAATTGCAGGCTGGTTCAATTGAATCGCTCTGTAACTGTTGCACATTTCAATTGAATAGGGGCCTTGGCAGAGCCAAGCCAGTGAGTGAGACTGTCCTGCAGTTTGGTGGTTTGCATATCAATGAATGAGACTATTTTCCATTCTTTGGACTTATCCAAAATATGGCTTCCACCTTTCATGAATTTTCTACAATGCCATAAATTAGACCTCTCTAACTAAATTATAACTATATACTTTCCTCTTTTCAACTTAGTTATATCTCCATTACTAATAGTTTGTCATCTAGATGAAACTATAATACCAATCTGTATCAGCTTCCCATTTAACCCTTCATGTTCCTTATAAGATTTATAGTTGTAAAGAAACTGAGGAGGCCTGGGAAAAGAATCGATCTAAACATTATTTATTTACAATCATGTAAGCATTATAGAATCCCAATTATCCCATTAGCTGTGTAATTAATTCCCAATTTGTTTCTAAACTCATAGAATAGTTGATAAAAGAGAACATGAGAAACAACAGTGGCAGTGGCCGTGCAGAATCTTGGAGAGATGTTTGTTTTGTGAGACAACCAGGATATGGAAATGTGTGTTATTTGGCTGCTGGGAAATGCATGTGTAAATACGCTTGCTCTTTTATAGGCATTTCCACACATGTTTAGCACAGCAGAACCACATATTAATTTCCATCAGGGAGAATCTGAGCCAAAGCTCGACTCTGTTCATTTGGGGGAAACAGGCAGCTATTCAAAAACTGCTTATTTTTAATATATACATGTGTATCTGCTAGTACAGTATGCTACTATATATATATATATATATATATATATATATATATATATATATATATATATATACACACACACACACAAACTGTCAAATATTAATACAGGTAGACAATGTGTTTGTATCCACACATACACATTCTTAGATAAATATAAAAACAATGTGTAATACTTAGGACCAGGCAGATTTTATAGGAGTCAGACAGGGGTTTCCTAGGTTTCTGAGAGGGGATACCTTATATAGCCACACATTTTAGGGATGTATACATATAATTAACTAAGTAGCCAATTCATTGTTAGTAAAAGAATTGTATGCAATGATGACATGGTAATTGCTGGCAGTGAATTGGTTAACCCTCCTTCCTCCTCCTCAGTCCAGAGAAGATGCCCTGATAGTTGTATTTTAACATTAAACAAACACAGCAAGATCCTTCTCTCAGGCCCCCTCCTCTTCCTCATGTCTTGCGTTACAAATTGTACATTTAAATTGCTGGCAGGATTCATTACCTTCTCCTCTCTGTTTCCAGCCATGCGGAAAATATTGCACTGGTGAGAGAGTGAGATGGAAAAAGAGAGAGGGAAGAAGAGAGTGAGAAACAGAAAGCTTGCATCTAATTACAGCTTGGCTCTCACCAATAGAAGTGCATTTACATTGCTTGGGTGCAAGTGTTACCCATGGAAAAGAGGCACACATCCTGCAGAGAGGGGAGGTGATATCTACATGTATTTATAACACTGTGACCTATCTACTGTGATCAGAACAAGAGCACAGAGTGCAATGTAGTATACATATAATGTATGTGTGCATGGCACTAATCAATTCTTAAGTCAACAGAATGCATATAAACATTCATGAAAAAAAAAAACACCCAAAGCCACATTTATGAGTTCAAGGCATTTGCAAGTAGCTAATAGAATATGGCCCTTAGTCTCTTGCATTCTCTCTGTTCTCTCATCCTTATTTTAGCAAATTCACATTATGCTGTGGGGGCAGGCCAGATGTACCAATGGAAATCTCTCCCTGTTTTGCATTGCTTGCCCTAGAGAAACACTGTTAAAACTTTGACAAATCCCCCACTAGCTCATTACAATCCATATGGATTACAAGGATTACAACCCGGATTATACAGAAGGGTTTGTTATACCTAAAAAAAATCAAACACACTTGTGAAGGTATTAGTATAGGCACTAAAATGAAAGTGTCTGGTGGTTACCTACTATAGTGTTTTCTATATTTATATACACTGTATATATGAATTCAAGTAAGTCGTGGCTGGAGATAGAGTGGTTCAGCTGGTTAGTTTATTGACTGTACTGTTGTTAATTGCTAAATCTCAGGATTCCTCATTCTCAAAAATGATAGATTGGAAGCTTTGTGGGACAGGGACCCACTGTGCATGGAAAAATTATGTATACATTGTTAGAGCTATAAAAGATATCTTCTTCTTGGTACTGTTATCATTATGTATGCATCCTATAATTCCCTTGATATATATATATTATAAATAAAAGCACAGACATATATGTACCTAATATTATATTTGTGCTAATCCAGAGTAAATATGATAATATCATCTGTGATTCATCTGTTTGCAATCATAGGTATGTTACATTATTGCAGCAAAGTTTACAATGACTTGGGTTATAGCTGTATATGCATTATACAGTTTTGACTATTCCTACTTAATTTTTGGGAGAGGCTCTACCTTGTTATTTTGGGGAAAATAGGCAGCAATTTCTATCTATCTATCTATCTATCTATCTATCTATCTATCTATTACACATACACACACATATAAGGGGGAAATGTAATGTCATAATATGCACCATTATCTACTACAAGCTAGAGGAACAAGTATACACCAACACAAACACATGTATATATATATATATGTAGGCGCCTGTCCATTTTTGTTATGGTTAGTAAATAATGATGTAAAGAATTAACAGACAGATTTTTGTATTTGATTATATTCAGGGGTAACTGTTAACTGGGTTACTACTGGAGCTGCTGTGATACCTAGGGGTAATAATGCTGTTCTCTTTAAAGTGCCAGAATTTTTTTTTCTTGATCAAGGAATGTCCTGTCTTTTAAAAAATATATGCAGAGTAAAAAGAGGGGAGGAGGAAGCAGTCAAGCCATTAAATTAGAGAATGAATTCCCTCACTAACAGGGCATTATTTATCCTAGATATAAATATGCACACACACACATATATATATATATATATATAGTATTCAAATATGTGTGTGTGCATGTATATATGACTACATATACATTTGTGTATACTGTAATAAATACCCAATATACTGAGGTTCCACCTAACACTCTACTGTATATGTTCTTAAAAGGCCATTATTTCTTTATACACCATATCACTACTATCTTCCAATTAGATTTTCAATGTTGTTGCAACTACAGCTACTTTGATTAATAAGTATTACAAATATATATATATATAAAGTAAACCTTCTGCTCAATATTTATGATTTATAATTTTCTGAAAATTATATTTATTTGTATATGGTATATGATTTCATTATACATTATTTAATAAGATAGGTAAATTAATATATATGTATTATAATTATTAACCCTATTAATAAAGCACCAACAATTTAGGCTTTGCTATATACACAAGGGGTAAAATCAATGGATACAGTAAGTGCACAAGACATAGCAATACAAGACGTCTTGATACAGAAGGAGTAATGTCCCTGTTCCTGAAAGCTTACATAATAAAGCAGATTGTTGGATTTATGAGACAAAGGGAATATGGGGATCACTATTTGGAACTTTCAAAGACAACATAATTTATTTGCATAGTTCATAACAAATACATTTGAATTATTTGTTAAAAAATGTTTTAGTAGTTTGTCACTAAATTATGATAAGGACTTTTATTACAATGAATTATATAATACTAATAAACAATACCTGGCTTCTTAGGGGGTCTGATATTATTAAATACATGTTATATTAAATCCTTCCCCATATAGAAACATCCAGAGTCCAGTTACTTTTTTAATATAAATTATGTTGTAACTATGAATGTAGTATTATTTGAATATAAATCCAGATTTACTATTCCATTGTTGTACATTTTTGGCTACAGTAAACCTATTCCAACAAATTGTTGTATTATTTTTTCTCTCATTTCAACAGATTATTTCTCTATTCTCTTGATAAATATTTTTTTCATCATATTTCTCTAATTATTTCTCTTTTTGTATTCTGCCCTCTTTTTATTTAATTTCCTATTGTCTTTCTTTCTGTTTCAGTTCTTATTCTTGATATTTCATCTGTTTCTGTCTTCCTCTAGCATTCCTGATGTTCCATTGCCCTTTTACTTCCTTCATCCTCTCTCTGTTCCTTCTCTCCTCCTACTCTCCCTCTCTCTGGGTGAAGATGTGTTGATATGGCTTTGGGATGCCCTCATTTGCCTTTGTTTAGGAGGTGTTAAAAGGAGATCTGCACCCAAAAGCATAATGAAGCAGCCAGTACTACATCCAGTATCCTACTGAGCAGAGAGAGATGGGCAAGCTCCACAGTATATTAGCCTCTCATGCAAACCTTCCAGGCAACACAAAAGCAGCTTCTGTCGCTACCCACACCCTGATTTATCTTTATTTTCCGGGATATTTGAAGCTCGTCCCATGATAACTTGGCGCCTAAACAATCTGTTAACCAGTTCACTTCTGACTGATACTGTTTCAGTTTATTTTAAATTGAAATGATTACTTGACTCATTTTATTGCTGCTGAGCACTTGTTTCATTTTTTGGGGGCACAGCTATACAGCTATACAGCTAGATAGATAGATAGATAGATAGATAGATAGATAGATAGATGTGAGCCATTTGCACTTGTATTGATAACACCACAACGATAACTTTGACAAATTGGATATTGCAGGTATTTTCTTTACTGCATTAATTTCTTAAAGCATTTTTTACAGTGGACATATTCATTAAATTGTGTTTAACCACTAGATAGAAGAGGTATGTTTGGTAATAACGGTATTTAAGATATTGTGCTTATGATAAAGGATAGTATATATGTGATATGATAACTGTGAGGGCCATTCTATTTGTATTAACCCAGCAATATATTACCTCCACGATGTACTTATATTATGCATATCCAGAGTAGATTTCTGGCCAGTGAAAGCTGGTAGATATTTCATACACAATCTGGAATTCCTTTTGAGTGCAGAGATGTGTAAATCCCAACTCAAACCTTTGTAATTACTCAAAACCCTCTGTGATGTCAGAGTAAATGTTTAATATGCATTCATATTTTTCCTATGGCAGTGCCAAGAATTCAGGAACACCACCTCCAAGACGGCAAATCTTATTTGAGCAGCCTCCAAATGGGAATGAAAGATCTGCCTCGCTGACTTGGCTCCTTGTAAGACAATACTTAACCCCTTGTGTGCAGGCACCTTTTGGGGTTAAAGGATATGCTGAAGAATAAGTGCTTTAAATATGGATTCCAGACTTCAATTGTAAGAAGGAGGCTGCAGGGCAACTGGAAGGATGTCTTTGTGACACAAGGTCATAGTGAGGGACTTATCATGGGGGACCGCTTCACTCATCCCTATAGAGGGACCTTCAGCACTGAGCGCTGTCCTTGGTGCTGAAGATCCACTCTATGATGATCTAAGCACAATAGCAGGATTGCATTGTCTTGTGTCCTGTCCACAACATGACATGTTTCTCCAGCGATGCACAAAATAAATACCTATTTACTGTACATGTCCCATTTATATTTTATCGTCACGTTTTGTCATCCTTCCTTATTCAACAAGATAAATTCCTATCTAACACATACGTCTTATTTATATTTCCATTTTTTCTTATTAAATTCTCCTTTTCCTAGTGAATAAAGCCTTTCTTTAGTCAGCCTGCAATGTATTTCTTCATCTATGTAATGTTTTCTCTCACCGCCTTCTGCCTCCGCTTGCTATTTCTTTCTGGAGTTATTTTCGCTTTTATTTTAAGATTGTTTTCACATAACACTATATATTTTCTCCAGGCTTTCATTCTGGGTTCTGTCTTTATTCACACATTTTCCCTCACTATCTGTCATTTTTATGTTTTCTCTTATGGTTTCATTTACTAGTTTTGCCCCATTACACGCTTTTTTTCTCTCTCATCTTATTCTCTTCTTCTGTGTCTCACCTTTATATCTTTGTCATTTTGTCCTATGACTATTTTTAATTTGTCACATATTCTCTTTTATTTTGGTGTCTCATGCATCTCCCAATATTGAAATGTGTTTGCGTTTATTTTCTTTTATGAAAGCAAAAAAATAGCCCAATGATATCTAATAAAGTAAAAACTATAATTTACGTACTTACCCAGTACTAATATTTGGTTATTGCACTAATAAACATGATTATTTTTCAGGTTCACCAAAAGAGTACTGGCCACAACACAGAAAAAGACATCATTCGACTGGACTTCATGAAAAGAAAAGAAAGCTACTTAAATTAAATTTCTGTAATGTTACATGTTTTATTTTTCTATCTATCTATCTATCTGTCTCTTTATCTATCTATCTTAGAGCTGCTTATCTAAAATGGACAAATCTATATTCTTCAGTTTTTTCTATATACCTACCTATAATGTGTTATGAGCATTTGAAAAGTTTTGAATGATCTATCTATCTCTATCTATCTATCTATCTATCTATCTATCTATCTATCTATCACCAGGCTCTGAATTCATCCCTTCATATCTGTTCTGCCTATTGTTAGTTCTGTATTGTTATAGGAGTTAGTAAGATGCTACTTGCAAATAGAGGTCAGTGCAGATGCTATTAAATTGCCTGAGCATTAAGAACATCCAGGCAATGCTGTAGATATCTCTCTGCACTGAAGGAGATTGTGAGGGAGGAGGTGGTTGGAATTTAATGAGAAATAGCCAGCCCCAAAACTGGAAGGACCAATATGGGCACTGGAAGAGAAAATTGAGTCAAATTGAAAGGGAAGAATAGACAGAAGTGAGAGAATGAAAGGTTGTAGGGGTGAGATAGTGAGAAAGGGAAAGGGGCCAAAGGTAGGGAGATAGAATTGAGAGAGATTGAGATTTGTAAATTAAATATAGATGAAAAGATGAGGAAGCAAGAATGGTAAAGGTGAAAAAAAAACCTAAAAGTTATGATTTCATGACTAACATAAATATAATGAAAAGTATGCAGTGCTACAGTAGCAAATCTGGATTCATATCATCAAAAATAGTATAAGTACAAAGTATATTTTACATTAAAGCTCTATGTACTTGCAATGTATATATGTTACTGCAAAGTATTCAATCCATGTAAAATAGATCTAGTCACCTGACCTAGAAATAGTTTATGTTTGGGGTAAAGTCAAAATAAGCACTGTGGGCTTATATGTATTACTTCCCATATAGAAACTCTGATATTTGCATACAGACAGGGACAATCGGCCATATATACATGAAAACAGTATAAACTACTCTAATGGCCTTGTATAATCTCAAGGTGATGAATCCAACACGGGATACTCCTTACATAATGAAATTTATAGTATATATGTTTCTTTTCCCAGCTCAGTTTTTGGGGGGTCTGTGTATCTATAAATAATCTATTAAATTCTGGAATGATAATATATGTGTAACATAATCTCAATTATATTAAGGATTAGTCTAAATAACTCTATACATATAACATCGTATCCCCAAATCAATCAATCAATGAATCTATCTATCTATCTATGATCTGCTTATGTGAAAATGGACACATCTATATTCTTCAGTTTTGTTTCTATTGGAGAAATTATTTTTGTCGCTGATATGTACAACATAAACACAAGATAAGATATAGCTTATTTTAGCTTGACCCATAGACCAGGACAGACTATACCTAAAATGCCAGGCAGCTGTTCCCTGTGTAGACGAAACCGCAACCCCTAGATACATTTTGGTCTCCATGGCCTCTGACAATGAAGTGCTGCCGAGCTATGGAACTCCCTAGGCCTGGAGTAAATGATACATGTCAGGATTACCCTATACACCATAACACAAATGTTAGACAAGATAAAAACATTAACCGCATGTAATATTTTACTTTAAAAATACATCTATATAGTTAATTCCATCCAAGAAAATTGTCTTATGATAACACAGTTGTTATTATTGTACAAACAGTTAAAACAAGAACCTTCTTAAAAAAATGCAATAATTAGTATTAAGCGACAATATAATCAGATTCAATTATTTCCTTAAATCGTATAATATTCACGAAGAAAAAAATATATAGAAATAAAAAATAAAACAGAAAAAATAACACATGTAAAGGGAAATGATATAGATTGTGATATAATAAATGGTGGTAAAGTGAATAAAATACGAATGGAAAGTTAAATTAAGTGAAAAATAGAAAATAAATATAAACAATGTAAAAAATATAAACGCAAAACCAAATGAGAGACCCAAATAAATTGCAAGGAATAGAAGATTTTAGAGATAGAGATGATATAAATAGAGATTTTAGAGATAGAGATTATATAAATAGAGATTTTAGAGATGATATAAATAGAGAGACAGGTAGAGAGTCCAGATTGGAGAGGATGCCAGCCTGGGTAGGGACAGCAGTGATGGTGGCAGACTGCAGAGTAAACACAGGTTCATTACTGTGCATTTTCTCTGCCTTTTGCGCTAAGTGATGATCTTGATGAGCTAATGAACCCGAAGACTGGAAACGCTGTGTGTTTGTATAGCAAGCTCCTGGGTCCCTGCGCTGCCCGCAGACAATTAGAGCCTCATTAATATGCTAATCTGGTGCTGGATTTTGGAAGTGGTGTAGAGCTTGTGATTCTGGGGGGTGGGAGGGGGGTATCTCTGTTTCCTAGCAACCTTTCTACCGAGGTAACCCTATATGGTCGCTACCTTTCACTGACAAGGGAGTGTATTGCCCTGTGTCAGGCAAAGGGGTTAAAGCCCCACTCCAGGCCTATAATGGACAGGCAGGCATTCAATTTATAGACATACATGATGTCTAGAATAGATACATGAAGTGATATAGCAATGTATAATATAGAAACACATATTGTAACAATGTGACAGTAATGTATAGAGAGAAATACCTGAAATGATACATAAATGTGCATTATAGTATACAATAAGTGATTAAGCAATGTATAATGTATGGTATACATGAAATGATACATAAATGTGCATTATGGTATACAATAAGTGATTAAGCAATGTATAATGTATGGTATACATGAAATGATACATAAATGTGCATTATGGTATACAATAAGTGATTAAGCAATGTATAATGTATGGTATACATGAAATGATACATAAATGTGCATTATGGTATACAATAAGTGATTAAGCAATGTATAATGAATGGTATACATGAAATGATACATAAATGTGCATTATGGTATACAATAAGTGATTAAGCAATGTATAATGTATGGTATGTATGAAATGATACAACAGCATATAGTATGGAATACATGAAGTGATATAGCAATCAAAAAAAATAGTTGATATAGATTGGATTACATGAAGTTGTACCACAATGTATAATATGGAATACACAAAGAGATACAACAATATATAGTATTTAATACAAGAAATGACAGCAATGCATATTTTGGAATACATGGGGTTACATAGCAATGTATATGTATAGGTTGGGATACATTCAGTAATAGAGCAATGGATAATATGGAATACACGAAGAGATACAACTATATATATATATATATATATATATATATAGTATTATGGAATACATTATAGAATACAAGAGGAGATACAGCAATATCTTGAATGGATATTATGGAACATGCAATGATACAGCAATATATAGTATGAAATACACAAAGTGACAGAGCAGTGTACAGTATGGAATACATGATGTGGTATAACAATTAGAGAATTTACTAAGCACTTTCTCACCTGAGAAGAGGTGAGAAGAGGGTAGATAATAGGAGAAGGGCTGTGTTTGCCCAAAGGAAATAATACATAGTAAATCAGGATATAATGTGAGATGCACCTGAGACGCTTAATATATTCCCCCCAATGTAAAATTGGTACAAGTATATTTTAAATTGTTATATTCATTAAATTAATTCCTTTTTTTTAAAAAAAATCTTGTTTTTCCTTCAAAAAATGTTTTACTGATTTCCTATGTAAGGAATGCTATAAAGTTTAGTACAGGTATATATGGAAATAACATATGTAATGAGGTCTCCAAATGTACCATCTCTGATGGAAAAGCAAACAGTGGGCTAGAAGAGGAATAATATGGATATTCAAATACAGAGACATAAATAGAAAATCATGGCATTTAATAAATGTCTGATTGGCTTAATGAACACACAATAGCAAGCATAATTATTATTACAGTCAGGGGCAAGACTTAATAATTTCTACTTACTAACTAGATATGAGAAAGTGGAATCCTAGTTGACCATTCTTGTGACCCATAAATTAGATGGGCATGCACATGCTGCGTTGTTGAGGGAAACCAGTTAGTGAGTTGATTATGGTACTTTCAGAACCTGAGGGAGAGGGAGAGCTTGGTAGGTAGGAGGCAGTGAGATGGAAAACTAGTTAAAATAACTGATACCTCCTGGTGTCGGTGTGTACAGAGGAGCAGGGTGAACAGCTCAAGCAATGAGTAGTGCTGGATACATGAAGTGATAAAGCAATGTGTAGTATGGAATATACAGTATAATGTTATATAGCAATTGATAGTTTTTGATACATGCAGTAATACAGCAATTTACAGGTATACCCCGCTTAAAGCTACTGTGCTGATTCGCTATAGCGCTCTTTTCCATAGCATTTCCCCGCATAGTTCTAAACCTTGTGGTAGCGGGTTCTTGAGTGTTAAATCCCATTTAGCCCTTTAAATACCCGCTTACCACTCTCCGAAAAAAAAGGCCCACTCAGCGCTGTTTCACATAGCGCACATGCATGCAGGACTGCACGTGGAGCACTAAACAGGGTATTGCTGTATATTATGGAATACATGAAGGGATACAGCAATGTATAATATGAAATATATAAAATGATACCCCAATATATAGTGTGGAATACACAAAGTGATACAGCATTGTATAGTATGATATACATGAAGGTTTATATCAATATATAACTTTGGATACATGTAGTGACACAAAAATGTGTATTATGGATTATATGAAGCGATATAACAATGGATAGTATGAAATACATGAAGTGGTACAGCCATGTACTATGCAGTACATGAAGTGATTCAAAAATGTATATTATGGAATAAGTTAAAAGATACAGCAATGTATATTGTGTGACACATGAAGGGATACAACAATGTATAGTTTGAAATACACAGAGCAAAAAACAGTGAAGAGAATGGAAAATCAAGAAGGCATGGGTATGAAATGGAACTATATTTCACTATACATATGATGGTTATATTACATTATTATTATTGTCTTTATTTATATCGCGCTAACATATTTCGTAGCGCTGTACAGGGGTTTAGTACATGGCAAAAAAGAAACTTAACACCTTATAAAGAATGGAGGGCCCTGTTTTTGAGCATATAATCAAATGCACATAGTGCTTGTTTCCAAGACACTGACACACAATTGAAAACTCTCAAACTTACAATCTAAGGGTTACATTATATCTAATAAATATTTTGCCTGCCTTTCGATTGAAGGTGAAAGGGCTGAATGGCAGTTAAGTTCTACTGGAACATACAAGAATGTGAGTGCGGCAAGGTGGGATAAATCTTGTATAAATGTATGATCATGGCCTTGCTATCAGTTACTCACATAACAAATTATGCATAGTTTAAACAGACGACTGCATACAAAAACTGTTTTATTTACTAAATGTTCATTTTAATGAATAAGTTATTAACATCTTTAATTGAAAGCCTGAATGCCACCATTACCTGTTCTCAAGGACATCTTTATAACACTACACAACTGCTCATGAGTGTCCTTGTTTAATTTATCATATAGGGACCAGGAACCTAAATGTTTTTGTATTAGACAAGCCTAAAGAAACTAAAATCCATTTGAATTATCCTGCCTATCAGTAACTACTAATCTATATAGCATGAGGGATATTTTTTTAACCAGCCATTGTTAACATGTGAGTGGCCATATGACTGTAAAGTAATATCTTTGCTCATATACAAAGGCCAATGACTTGCACTGACTGTAAATGTAAAGAAGATTACATTTTATAATGTGTTATTGGTTTGTTGAGTGGCTGCACAGTTGTTGGAAGAAGAGGATATTAATTAATATTAATTTATTAGATTTACACAGTCCTGTGGCATCTCAATATAACAGAAAAAAAAACAAGGTAAACTTAGAAATTCAAGTGCCCCCCACTCATCTTTTTTCCCCTTTTACTGACAACTAAAACAGCTACTAGTAGTTTACACGCACCCCTTGGGATTCCTATTCAACTTGTCATGCCAAGCTGAAAACACAGGATCTCTCAGCAACAAACTAGTACCTTCCAAGTGAGACCAGGTGCCTCCAAATTGAGACAACAATCTCTTTAGACATGAGACAGTCCAACCTGACTTAAGTGTCCTTTTAAGTTTCTATTGTAGCCCTGGTATTTGTTTTAAAAAAAAAATTACTACTGCTCACTCCCTGCTGAACACATGCCAAACTGCACTCATTTAATCTTGTTATGTACAGATTCACAGGGATCTTTATCTGTACTCAAGGTCTCCTCTTTTTTAGCAAAAAATGGCTTTAAAGAATACAACATAACTGAATATAATGCCTAATATATGAAAGTATGCATTCATGTATTGTATTGTCTAAAAGCAGTTTGCCAATCACAAAGGTTAGTTCCTCATGAGATCATACTGTAAATATAAGATTGGCTGAACCCTCTGCCATTAGGCTTGTGTCTTAGATATCTTTCCTCTGGATAATTATTCACTTTATATCTTCTGTTAATAAAATTAGGTTTTACTTGTAGCTTATTTTGTCTTTTGGTTTGATTATGTTTTAATTAGATACAATTCATATTCATTTATATTATGCACACATTCAGGCCATCTCATCAGAACTTCTGGGGTACAGTCTAAATGTAATACCCATGGCCCTTCCAACCTGACGCATACACATTTCCCCCATCCCCCATACCCAGCCAATACATTAACTGCACATATAGAGTCTCATTCAGTTCGGGGCTCACAACTCGATCGCAGACAAATGCCTGCAATTAAATTGCGGGCTCCCGTTGCTCGACTTTTGCAATGCTATTCAATTAACCAGTTCCACAAGTTAGGTGCCAGTCTCGAAAATCGGAAACCATTGCCATCGTACGTAGAATTTGCGGGCTTGAACATGTTAAGGGAGCAAGCCCATAACTCTTGATGCAGGAACAGCCAATGGAAACAGATATCATTATCATGACCAACCTCCAAGCCCGTAAGCGTAGGCCGTAGGACTTTGAAATCCAACCTCCATTTCTCAAAGTCCTACGTCCTTGTGGTTAGATATTTGCCATTTGCAGGCTTGACAGAGGGGTTAGCGAGGGGGAATCAGAGCAATTAAATAGCAATTTTAGCCTTGCAAATCTGAAAGATCAAAGGGTTAGTGGTCAGTAACTTGCAATTTAAAATATCTCTGTGAATCACAGCTCGGAGCAAGTAATTCAATCAGAGCCTGTAAAAAGTTGTCAACTGAATAGCAAAATAACTTGCAACCTCCATTTGCGAGCCTGGATCTCCAAAACAGCTCAACTGAATGAGAGTCATAGGGTCTCATTCTATTAATGGCCATAGGAGATGCATGGCCGCAAGGGATGGGCGCAAGTTACTTCCCTATTCTATTCCCTTGCAGCCAGAGGCTCCGTCTGGCTTGCAATCGGCGCCCTGTTATCCCTTGCGGCCACCCCCGGCGCAGGGAAAGCCTTTGATCCCACACCGATCGCGACCCTTGCAGCCTCTACGGGATTTCAAGTTTCCCGCCGCAGGCTTGAATTCAAACTGCTGGTTTGAATTTTCCGCCGCCGGTCCATAAAGGCCCGCGGCACACTAATGGTTACCGCCAAGCCGCGGGGGTACTATAAGTACCCCCTCCGCCACTTAAAATTAACCCCATCACTCATGCGGGTCAAAATAGACCCCCCATGAAACTAAAATTAACACCCTCAGTCCAAAAGGGGTCTATATAGACCCATATAGGACACTATTAACCCCTAGGGTAACACTACATTATTAACCCTAACTATACTCCTTTAACCCCTTAACCCTAACTATACCCTATTTAACCCTAACTCTACCTATCTAACCGAACTGGGCCTATTTAACCCCTTCTAGCCCTATTAAACCCCATCACTTATGGGGGTCTATACAGACCCCAATAAGCCTCCATCTAACCCATCACTTATGGGGGCCCATACAGACCCCATAAGCCTCCATCTAACCCATCACTTATGGGGGTTTATATAGACCCCCATATGCCTCTATCTAAGCCCATCACTTATGGGGGTCCATACAGACCCCCATAAGCCTCCATCTAATCCCATCACTTATGGGGGTCCATACAGACCCCCATAAGCCTCCATCTAATCCCATCACTTATGGGGGTCCATAAAGACCCCCATAAGCCTCCATCTAAGCCCATCACTTATGTAGGTTCATACAGACCCCTGTAAGCCTCTATTTAACCAAATCAGTCCCATAAGGGTCTATGAAGACCCTCATAGGACAATGAGAACCCTATAATTAACCTTATAAGTGCCATGTGGGTCCTCCAGGACCCTCATGACACTAAGTGCAAACACTACACTACACTATCCCCCCCAATAAACCACTAAATCTAAACTAACCCCCCTCTACCCTAACCTATTAACTCCTAACTATCTAACACTGACTAGCCCCTATTAAACCCCCACCCCACTAATTACAAACAATTTAAAAAAATATGTCACCAAGAATAAAAAAAAACTGTCACCGAAAATAAAAGAGTACATTACAACCCCCCACTAAAAAAAAGGACATTACACACCCCACCCCAATACAAAAAATAAAAAAATACATCACAACCCCCCCACTACAAAAACAAAACAAAAAAATTACACGCTTGCAAAGAAAATGCATACACAAATATACATAACATTGCAGTAACAAATATATTATAAATATACCCCTAACTACAATACATTACCCCCTATCTATACATAACCCCCTATCTATACATTTCCCCCTATCTAGAATACATTAAACCCTAAATCTAAGCTAAAATAGAATAAATTAGACCACTTACCTTTGCAGATGTCCCTTCTGGAAAAAAGGAAAACCCTAGGAAAAAAAGAAACATCTAATTGGTACAAAACACTACATATAACAAATACACATTGTAATTAGAGTATTATACTCACCTTTCCAGCATGTCCCCATCCATCTTCTTCTGTTCCCTGGATCAGCCCCTAGAAAAAAGATACATAACATTAGTACAACACATGCACAAATACACACAAAACATGATGAACATTACACATAAAATACATAAAACATACTTGTCCACGATGTCCCCATCCTCCTCATCGTCTGCCCCGGCTGGGCCCTTCAAAAACCTGCGCTCTAAAAAAATAAATAAAATAAATATTGGAGCTCCTCCCTGGAGGAGCTCCCCGATGCTAATGAGGTTTCTAGGCCTTCTTATTGTAAAAAACAACAACTGAACGGCGCCTTCTGATTGGCAGAAATGGCTGTCAATCAAATTTCAGCCAATCAGAAGACATCAAGGTGTGAGCCAATCAGAATGGGATGCACCCCTATATTCCATCCTGATTGGCTTATGGAGCTGTCAATCATTTTTTAACCAATCACAAGGCTTATTCAGCCAATCAGAATGGAATACACCCCGGAGTGATTGATTGGCTACTTATTGATTAACAGTTACAATAGCCAATCAGAAGGCGCTATTCCCTTCAGCCAATCAGGATGAGATACACCCTGTGATGTTGATTGGCTCCAAGCATCTGCACCTTCTGATTGGCTGTTGTCACTGTCAATTGTTATATGTGGTGTTTTGTACTAATTAGATGTTTCTTTTTTTCCAAGGGGTTTCCCTTTTTTCTGCAAAGGTAAGTGGTCTAAATTATTCTAGTTTAGCTTAGATTTAGGGTTTAATGTATTCTAGATAGGGGGTAATGTATAGATAGGTGGTTATGTATAGGTAGGGGGTAATGTATAGATAGGGGGTTATTATAGATAGGGGGTTATGTATAGATAGGGGTAATGTATTGTAGTTTAGGGGTATATTTATATATATATTTTTTACTGTAATGTTATGTATATTTGTGTATGCCTTTTCTTTGCAGGTGTGTATTTTTTTATTTTTTGTATTGGGTGGGGTTTGGTTTGTAATGCCCCTTTTTTATTTTTTGTAGTGGGGGGGTTGTAATGTACTTTTTTTATTTTTGTTAACATAGATTTATTTATTTTTGGTGACATAGGTTTTTTAAAATTTTTGGTGACAGGTGTTTTATATTGTGTAATTAGTAAGGTGGGGGTTTTAATAGGGGGTAGTGTTAGGTAGGTAGGGGTTAATAGGTTATGGTAGATGGGGTTAGTTTAGATTTAGATGTTTATTGGGGGTAATATTGTATTGTAGTGTTTGGCGGACTCTCATGGCACTTATGGTGTTAATTATAGGGTTCTCATTGTCCTATGACTATACTTGATGGGTTAGATGGAGGCTTATGGGGGTCTGTATATACTTCCATAAGTGATGTGCTTAGATGGAGGCTTATGGGGGTCTGTATAGACCCCCATAAGTAATGGTTTAGATGGAGGCTTATGGGTATCTTTATAGACCCCCATAAGTGATGGGCTTAGATGGAGACTTATGGGGGTCTGTATAGACCCCCATGAGTGATGGGGTTAAATAGGGCTAGAAGGGGTTAAATAGGCCCAGTTAGGTTTAAATAGGTACAGTTAGGGTTAAATAGGGTTTAGTATGGGTTAATGGAGTATAGTTAGGGTTAATAGTGTAGTGCTTAGACTTATGGGGTTAACCTAGGGGTTAATAGTGTCCTTTAGGGGTCTATGTAGACCCCTTTTGGACTGAGGAGGTTAATTTCAGGCCCCGCAGGAAATTTGAATTTTTTATGCAGTGGGGGTCCCAATGAGACCCCGCTGCAAGGGTTAATGTGGGGACCCGCAGGAGTTCCCGATGGGGACCCCGCAGCATGGGGTAATCATTAGTGTGCCGGGGTCCCTTCAAGGAGACGCGGCAGGAGATTTGAATCCAAGCCCGTACTCGGATGGGCTTGGATATCTTTAGGGCTTAATAAATATTCAATGCAGCACTGTACAGCGCTGTAATTGATAGGCGACACATTGGGGGACATAAGGATTACATATAGTACATTGGCTAGCTGGCACATTGGCCACAAGTCCACCGGGCTTGGAGAACGGGTTACTGACTTGGGGGTCATCCAAGCCCCTTGCTTAGATGACCTCCAAGGCAGCAACTCGATCTCCAAGCTCGGTGGAATGCGGCCACAAATGACAGTATTGGCTAGCAGCGATGTGCCAGTTAGCCAATGTACTACATGTCATCCTCATGTCCCCCAATGTGTCCCCTATCAATTACAGCGCTGTACAGTGCTGCATTGAATTTATATTTGAGTTTTTAGTTTGGCGTGCTTGCACTCTGATCTGCGGGCTAACGTCCACGATCTGGTCCAAGCCCGCCAAACTTACCGGCCGATTGCATGTGCCCCTTTCATTTGAATAGCAGCGTAGATGTAGGGCTACGAGGGGCTGAAGCACCCTCGCAAGGAATCGCAGCTTTGCAAACATTTTAAGTAAATTAATAGAATGGGGCCCATAGTGGCTAAATAGCATAATTTTACCACTATAGTTTCCTTTAATAAATCAAGGTCTGTTTTTTTCACCCCCTGGTGACAGTCATCTCAACACATAATTTCAATGCCTGCTAGCATGGGGCCTCCCATCCAGGGCAGGCCCCTAATTAATGAACCCCTTTCCCATCAACTTTGCTGCACACATCAGGTAGTGATGTCACAGATATTTTTCCGGCATGTTCAGCATATATATAACCAGAGGAAAATCTCAATAAGAGACTGATTTTAATACAGTACCTTTAAACCAATATATTTATTTTTCTTGTATTTGTGAAAGCAAATACACAGCAGAGAGGGAGTACAGCAAAGTAATTCCCCATGTAAACTCATTTGGGCATATCCCCCTTATTAACTGCTGTCAGCCTGCTCTATGATCTGTCTGCAGTCATGTTATTAGTTAACCATTTAAGGGTCACTGTAGCCAAACCCAGCTCCACTACTATTTTACATAAGACCACCTGCTCAGGCCTTAAAATTGGCCTGCATGAGTCATATACACTGTACAAGAAGGCATCTTCTAAAAATGTTGTAAGTTTATTGTTATTCAATTTTCAGAATATACTATAAGCCTGTACAATTGTCCTGCATGATATCATTTACTCACACTGCCCATGTGTGAGTGAGCATTGTTCCTCCAGGCTCCCGAAATGTACAGGGAAGCCTTTCTCAAGTGACTGAGCAGCAAAGGAGGGCATGTAGTGCTTGAGCAGATGTAGCCATAAGGAATAAAAACAAACATTTAAAATGAAAATACGTTGTTTTTTTTTACAATAAAATGCTCAATTCTGATACTTTGGCATACTTCCTATATTGGTAGCATGCCTTTAAAATAGACTTTAATACAATTATCCTTTAATATTATCAGTTTGTTACATACTTCACAAACATGTAAAGTGTTTCCCATACACTTAAAAAAATGTGTGACTCATCTGCAGCTCCTCCCTGCTCAAGGAATGAAAATTGTGCCACATATTCATGGACTCCTCTTATGGATCGCTACCTTGTCATGGTGAAGAGGCTTGTGTGCCTCAATGAAGCCATGAGCTGTACCCTGTAGGGTCACCCAAGATGGACAGGTCAAAGCAGAGAGGTCAGACAAATTGTAGTCCACTGGAGAAGCAACTGGCAACCCACTCCAGTATCTTTGCTAAGAAACCCTTGTGAATAAGCACAATCAGAGATATAACTATTGTGTCTGGAATGCTGCGGTCCATAGGGTTACGGAGAGTCGGACATGACTGAACAACACAGCAACAATAAGAATATTACAAAAAGAAAAGCTCCAGCACTGAGTTCACTTTTCACTGGTTGTACTCCATCAACTGTGACACTCCTTAGCTAATACCCTATGTACTCAAATATGTTTTAGTCTAATGTTTTAGTCTACTTATAGACAAAGCTAGTTTAAAAACGGTAATAAATTCTGTGGAAAAATCATCATTATCATTAATAAGTTAAAGATTGGCAGTGGGAGCGATAAAAATAACAAAATTGCTTTTGATAAAACCTGTAGCTCAGAGGTGGATCATTTAATTTATAATTCTGTATCAACTTCAAGGCATTTGCACTTACAATTTTTATTTACAAAAATATTTCTATGTGTACTTTTTAATTTCTTCAATAAATGGATAATTTTCTCCATCACTTTACATTTTTAAGTAAACTGTTGGTTGGATAGGCATTAACACAGAGTGGAAGCAAGAAAGATTAAGGGGTGTGAGCTACATGCAGAGTCAACCCCTATTGTCTATAGTCTGGCCTGCCAAGAACTCACACAACACACTGCAAGGCATAGTAACAGGAATGATGGTGAAGGATGGTTAAGCAGAGGTTATATGCTGACATGATAGCAAATTCAACTAGGGTTTGGAATCAGAAAGGAAGCAGATTATGATCTGAGTAAAATTCATCAAATGGGATTGAGTAGGTATGAATTTATGTAATGATTTGGTGTTGGTAGATGGGATTATAGGGGTATCAAGGTGTGTGGGTGACCAGGAAGCTTTAATATGATGTGATAGGTGGATCATGTCAATGGTGACAAGGGAATGAAAATGGATTTTGTGATGGTATTATGCAGATGAAAGGGGAATAGAGATTAGGAATTGGTACTATGATAAAATTATTGAAGATTGTTATTGTAAGTGGTAATGAGATCATAGCTGATGATGGGTGTTCACATTGAGTTGGGGGTCAGAAATGATGGTATTGAGATGCGTATTGAGGCTCGGATAGAGTTGGAAATCAGACAGCGTTATCGGATGAAATGGGGAACAAATTGATTTTGAGATCAAAAAGGTGATGAGAGGACGGAGATGAAGAAATATGAATAATCACACACACATGCGTTCTGAGCTTTGATTGCATGTAGGTGTCTTTAAAAATAGTCATTTGTTGTGTTTAAATATTCTGTCAATATTTTTGGAGCTAAAAGGGTGAATTGGTTGGTGAAACTAGATATATAAATGATAGAGATACATGGCACATTGCAGACATTGCAATGATTTCATATGTCAAATTAAAACCATCAGAGAGTATGCATGTGTGTGCATATATATTAGCAAATAATCATAGCCTGCTCCCTAGAGTTATAGATAAGGGCCAAGAGCAACCAGCAAGAATGGAGCAGTCAGACGGGTGTAACGCAAAATACTGGAATGAGCTAACAAGATAAGTAAACATATAGAGGCTAACATACAGAGAGGAGAGAGCAGTCACAGAATTAAACAAGAATGAATAAAACAAGAATGAGCTAATTGGAGAGAGCATACCAAGATATGAGCAAATACAGTGAACGGAGAGGGAAGCACACAAAAGCAAGAGCTAATGAAAAATGGAGCAAACTGCTGAAGGAGTAGACGCAGGAAACAATCAGACAGGAAAGGAGCAGACACAGTGAAAGCAGTTATTACTGGTAATATATCAAACAAGGCAGGGCCGAAATGTAAAGATAATACCATTTCAAGCACTTACATGTCTCAAGAAAATGTTTTCCTATAGAATTAGAAAATAAGTATTCTGGGTAGTGACATGCAAATGAGACTCAAGATGCATAGAGAATATTGCAATATATGTGAACTTTTGCTTTCAATTATTAGTTTCCAATTATTAGAACAATAGGAAATTGCCTGTCAAAAATGATGGGAATAAAATTTGAAAGCTGGCAATGCTGTTTGCCAGACAACAGAGGGGGAGATAAGAGAGAGGCAGAGGGGGAGATGAGAGAGAGAGAAGCAGTGGGGAGATGAGAGTGGCAGAGGGTGATGGGAGCTCTGCGGGCCTCGCGATAAGCGCCTGGGGCGCTCATTGCAGCCTTTGCAGAGGGCAGATGAGAGAGAGGCAGAGGGTAATGCGAGCCTAAGTCCCGCAGGTCTCGCGATGAGCTGCTGCGGCGCTCATCCCGAGGCCTGCAATGAGCGCCTGCCTAACTCCTGTGCCTCGCTTTGCGAGGCTCGCAGTTGCAGCCCTTGCTGTGCAAGGGCCCCAAGTGTGACCAACATTGTAAACGTTCCCCACCCTGACAACTATATATGTGATATGGGTCTTAATGCCACTGATGGACATAGGGTTAGAGATATCCAATGTAGATTGGTATACTGTAGTCAAAGGCTAAAATACTCAATGTAAGGTCTTGGGAAAGATTAAGCCAAAAGTGAAGAACAACCTTCACATCTTATTGGGCTACAAATAGTGACCAGAACATACAAATCACATCATTAATATTCTGTAGAATGCATTACATAAATAGGCATACTAGTAATTAATTATGTTCGTAGAATGGGGATTATAGAAGAGCAGCCAAAGAAAAAATAGCAAAAAAATGTAATTTTAAATTAAATCAGATATAGAGAAAAGACGTGTATAGCAAACACTGTATATATGTACAGAACACAAGATGAGCAGACTGGTAGCAGAGAAATGGTCTTATAAATTATTGCACTCACATTTAGGTGTGTCCTGGTCTGTCCTCTCCTCAATACCAGATGTTCAGATGGAAGAAAAGATGGGAAAAGGGAAATAAAATGGATCTAACATATAAACTTTTAGATCAAAAGCTTTAATATTACATTTTTGCTTACATTAAATCTTGCGAGAACATCTGATCCCACAATAAAAGCCTTAATGGACTATTTGCAAATATTTTTATGTTATACAGATTTTTTAACTATATTAATTAATGTATCCTCCTCTGTGTAATTAGGATATAAAATGAACACTTCATTTGCTTCTAAGAAGCACCTAAGATAACAAATTCTCACCTTCGGATCATTCCCTTTCCTGCTCTTCTCTCTCATGAGAATTGACATCATGTAGACCTGTGGCTTGAAGCCATGTCTATGGTGCACTAGCAGTGCCTTATGTTGCTCTAAAAAACAGCATGCTACTGTGTGTTTCTTAGTGAAGTGTGTATTTTATATCATAGTTATATTGAGGAGGACAACATAAGTTAATTAAAATAATTACAAATATTTAAATAAAACAAAAACAAAAATATTAAAGAGTTGTTCCACTCGGTTTTGATGACAACCATGTCCCCTCGTACAGATGGTGATGATTTCCACTGTAATGTAATTATACATTTTATATTAGAGATTTTGATTTAGAACTTACTATGGCAGATCAGCTATGTTTCTCTTGTCCTGACTTTTCTACAATCTAAGAACCACTGATTGAATAAGGAAAAAAAGAACCAGAATGCACAGGAAAATAATTTTACAATAGTTACCGTGTATCTAAATTTGAGTGGGAAGAAGGCCAGGAATGAAGCTCTAGAAACATCACTATGTGCACAGGCAGTCTGGCAATTAGTGACCAGGAAAAGGCAGATGAGTTGAATTGGTTATTTTCTTCGGTATACACAAGAGAGGTGCCAGTGGTTGGGTCACTGCAACATAATGGGGCTAAACTACCTTCACCAAATAACTGGTTAACGAAGGAAGAAATAAATGTTAACAAAGCCCCAGGTCCTGATGGAATACATCCAAGGGTACTGAGGGAACTGGGCTCTGTAATAGCAAAACCATTATATCTAATTTTTCAAGATTCACTCAACACAGGGTCTCTACCAAATGACTGGAGAAATAAAGAGGTGATACCTATATTTAAGAAGGGAGCAAGAACAAATCCAAGAAAATATAGACCTGTAAGCCTCACTTCTATAGTGGGAAAGCTTTTAGAAGGGTTAATAAGGGATAGTATACAAGAACATGTCTATTTAAATAAGATTATAAGTAGGAGACAACATGAATTTATGAAGGATAGGTCATGTCAAACAAACCTAATTAGTTTATTGAAGAGGTTAGTAGGAACTTGAATCAAGGCAACTCGGTGGATGTAGTCTTTTTGGATTTTGCAAAGGCTTTTGATGCAGTGCCACATGGGAGACTATTGATCAAAGTAAGGAATACAGCTGAATTGCAGTAAATATCTGCTCATGGATTGAGAGCTGGCTAAAAGACAGGAAGCAAAGAGTTGTTGTAAATGGAAAATACTCGGATTGGACTAATGTTCTAAGTGGTGTTCCTCAGGGTTCAGTATTAGGTACTCTCCTTTTTAACATATTTATTAATTAAAAGTAGGATTGGAAAGTAGTGTCTCCATTTTTGCTGATGACATGAAGTTGTGCAAGGTAATTGAATCAGATAATGATGTACTTTCCCTCCAAAGGGATTTGCAACTAAATACAGATGTGAGGAATTGACTCTGCTGGGTTTTGAACCCTGGTCCCCAGACTGCTGAGGCTTTTCCCTACCACTGCGCCAGCCTGCCTTTGTGAAATTCTTGGAGATCTGAGAACCTTGACTCTGCTAGCAATAGCATCAGTGACTAGTCTCTACAGCTGTGTCTGGTCAGGTGTCTGGTCCTTAGCCTATATAAGGCACTTCCTGCTTATGTACCTTGCCAGTTTATTGTGGCTCCTGATCCCTTCAATAAAGCTTGTTCCTGTTTCACCTACAAGTTGCTGAACTGGATTATTGCTGACCTTGGCTGCTGGTCTCCACAACCTTGTGATTCCTATATCATTACAGCAGATGAGATTTAATACAAATAAATGTAAAGTTAAGCATCTGGGAAGGAAAAATAGCCATGCCATTTATAATCTTCATGGAGCAAATCTAGGTGTATCAGATATTGAAAGAGATTTGGGAGTGCTTGTGGCCAACCACCTAGGTAACGGTGCTCAAAGCCAAGCAGCAGCTGCAAAGGCAAATAAAATATTAGCATGTATTAAGAAGGGTATTGAAGCCAGGGAAGCAAATATAATTCTGCCACTATGCCAATCTCTAGTACGCCCTCATTTGGAATATGGAGTACAGTTTTTGGCACCACTTCATAAAAATAACATTTTTAGAGCTGGAAAAAGTACAGAGAAGGGCAACAAAACTAATAAAGGGAATGAAGGGGCTAAGTTATGAAGAAAGACTAACCAAATTAAACTTATTTTCTCTAGAAAAAAGTTGTCTAAGAGGGGATATACATCCTTAGAAGTAAAAAGATTTTCCCTTAAAGAAAGAAAAGGGTTCTTCACTGTAATGGTGGTTAGTCTGTGGAATTCTCTACCAAAGGAGGTGGTGACAGCGGATTCGATAGATAACTTTAAAAAGGGATTGGATACATGTTAAATTCAAAATGGCATTCAGGGTTATCCTGGATAATTCTAGAGGGAGTATTTATCCAGGGAGGAATCCGATCGCCAGCATCTGGGGTCAGGAAGGAATTTTATATTTTTTCCCCCTTTTAAGATAATTGGCAAAGTTTTACTTGGTTTTTTTTCTGTTTGCCTTCCTTTGGATCAATCAACAATTAATCTGCATATTGCAGATCAGTGTGGCGATCTAAAAAGGTTGAACAGGATGGACTAAAACAATTTTTTCAACCTCAATTACTATGTAACTATGTAACTTAATTTATATAATTATATAATGTATACGTAGGGGCCACTTTGGAAAAGTTTTAATTTTAATTTCTATTTTTCATTTATACCAACAGGCTATATACGCTCCAGATCCCTCCACTCTTGAAGTATTGTGTCTGAAGTGGAGTCACCCAGGTGGAAGAGCATACAACAACTGGAGTATGATAGTGGGTAGTGACTACAAATTGTGTTTGTACATGGTTAGCAGCTCAGAGTTACATATCAGGAACATGAATTCCGTCCAAGGGAAACAGTTGTGGATGTACTGAAGCCAATATGGCCACCTCTTGAGCTGTCTGTTAAGGAATAAAACCTCTAGATTCATTACATTTTGTCTATTCCTCCCAGCCTCAGTTTCCCATACTCTCCTGACTTGCCCTGTTGTCTTGAAGTGGGGACCAAACCAGCGTCAACACTACAAACTTTGAGCTCTATGTAAATCAGGTGCTTTAACTTAGGGCACTGCTGTAATTGGCTGCTGGAGATAGTATTTTCCTAAACTATAACACTATGTAGATATATTGCTCCCCAACATTATGGCACTCAACCCAAATCTGGCAAACCCTTTCCATTGTCAGTAATAGTTTTTAGTGTGGTAGGTATCCAAACTAAGCTTTATGGATTAGAAACGGCTCAAGGAGCCAATAGAAAGCCCTAACGTCATGCCCTGGGGATTCCTTCCATTTAAATTCCAGCTGGAAGCAATCCCTGGGTATCCCCTACCCCGCTCACTGTCCCATCGCCCCATTTACATAACAATGGAAGTCTATACAGACCTCCATGGAAAATAAAGAATCCTTCTTGCACCTAAAATTAACCCCCATGCTGCAGGGGGTCCTGATCGGGATCCCCTGCAGCATGGTCTAATGGTGGGAGCAAGGGGAGTCTTTTAAAGACCACCTCTTACAGGAGTGGGATTTTAGGGGTTGGTGCAGTGGTTTAGAGACAGTATCCTGTAAAGCCTTTACGAGTGGTCTTTGGTACCTGTAAGAATGTCTTCATTTTTTGGGAGTTAGGGGAGAGCTCTTTATCAAGACCCACTCTCTGGCTGGGGTCTGTTGATCGGATTTGGGTGACTCTGGACTTTTGGATTACAGGAACATCATGTCTCAGCCCTTGGGTTAGACTGAGCAATATTGACAGTAAGTCTGATGAATCTTACTGCAAGCATATGTCCCCGGGTAAATAATACATCTACACGCCACGTCTTGATGAAAATTATGAACCACGTTTTATTTTGGGACAACATATTTAAAACATTTCACACACACACAGTGGAGGGAGTGTCTACTCTTAGTCAAACCCTCATTCCCCTCTGGCCATTCTCACAGAAGTAATTTGTGGGAACTTATTAGTCTCCTCCCCCAGGGCCTTCCCCAGGCGTGGCTACTAGTTCATTTTGGTCTGGATCTCAGACTGGAAACATCCTGTATTAGCTCTTGGACTATGCCCCTGGGCTTGTGGTTGGGAAACCCCATACTATACCATTGTCCTGCGGTGCCTGGCAGTCTGGCAAATCTATTTGGTCTGCTATCTCCTTTGTTTACACTAAGGACCATATGGCTAACTCCTGACAGAGAGTTTATACAATGGGGGAGGGTTGACTAATTAAAACATAGCTATCACTCCACAATACAATATACAATATAATACTAACATATTATCACCCATAACACAATATACAGATGGCGGCGATTGGTATATAACAGTGCCTCCTGGTAGGCACAACTCGTGGCCAACTTGAGTTATGACAACTGCCCCCCCAAGTGTAGCCTGAGAACATCAAGGGTCCATGATTTTCTCAGCTACGCTGATACTCATAGCTCCAGTTGGCGTGATAATCCATCTGCATTTTGATGGAGTTTACCCCTACGATGCTGTATTTGAAAATTGAATGTCTGTAGTGCCAGGCTCCATCTTAGCAAACGTCCATTTTCTCCGGCTACCTTAGACAGCCAGCACAAGGGGTTATGGTCGGGGGTCACAGTGAATGGTCGTCCATATAAATAATGTTGAAGTTTGCGCAAAGCCCAAACTACGGCCAAACATTCCTTCTCCACAGTAGCATAGGCCGTTTCACGCTGCAACAATTTCCTGCTCAAATACGCAACAGGATGCTCCACTCCTTGATCATCTGTCTGGCTTAGCACAGCCCCTATGCCATACATGGAGGCATCTGTCTGGACCACAAAGGGTCGGTTATAGTCCGGGGCAGCCAATACTGGGGAACAAGTCAGAGCTTCCTTGAGGTTCTGGAAGGCAGTTTGACAAGCAGGAGTCCATGTCACTTCCCTGGGCAATTTATTTTTGGTCAAATCGGTCAGTGGCTTGGCTGTAGTGCTGAAATCAGGAATGAACTTGCGGTAATACCCAGTGATGCCCAAGAAAGCTAGTACCTGCTTTTTAGTCTTAGGGATAGGCCAAGCTGCAATACCCTCTACTTTGGCTGGTTCTGGCCTTAACTTCCCACTACCTACCCAGTGACCCAAGTACTGCACCTCTGCCTTTGCCCACTGGCACTTATCTGGTCTTATGGTCAACTTGGCTTGCTTAATGGTCTGCATAATTCTAGCAATATGTTCTATATGCTCCTCCCAGGTCTAAAGATGGCTATATCGTCCAAGTAAGCCTGAGCATACTCCTGGTGCCCATGTAACAATTTGTCTACCAGTCGCTGGAAAGTAGAAGGGGCATTTTTCATCCCAAAAGGCATTACCTTAAATTGGTATAGTCCAAAGGGGGTGACAAATGCGGACTTCTCCCTAGCTGACTCTTCAGTACCTAATCGGTCCAACAACTCGTCCATGCGTGGAACAGGGTAGGCATCCGTTTTTGTTTTATCATTCAGCCTACGATAATCCACGCAGAAGCGAGTTGTGCCATCTTTTTTGGGTACCAATATGACAGGAGATGCCCATGGACTACTGGATTCTTCAATAACCCCTAATTGTAACATCTTGCGTAATTCTGCTTGTATGCTTGCCCTAACAGCTTCAGGGACTTGGTATGGGTGTTGTTTTAATGGGCCACATTCCCCTGTCACCACTACATGAGCTGCTAGGGGGGTACACCCAGGGTCAGTAGTAAATAAGGGTTTGAAGGGTTTTAGTTTGCCTAAAAGCTGCTCCTGCTGCTCTGTGCTTAGGTTTTTGGCCTGGTGAAGGCCATCTTCTAGCGTTTTCTGCTCTGCCTTTTGCAACATGTCTGGTATCTGCCCTTCCTCTGGGTCATCCTCTGTGGCCCTGCAAATGGCTAACATATGAGCTGCTCGCTTTACATATGCTTTTAAGCGATTAATGTGGGCCACCCTGGTAACCACTCTCTCTGGATCTACCATAACCACATATGACTTGTTGCCCAGTTTTTTGCTAATTGTATAAGGTCCCTTCCACAAAAACTTTAACTTATCCTGGGGCTGAGGTTCCAACATGAGCACCTCCATCCCCTCCTCCAGTTCCCTGTCACTGGTTCCTGCCTTGTAGTATCTCCTATCTCTCTCTTGCGCTTTACGCATATTGCTCCTCACAATTTCAGCCAACCTAGCCATATTTTCCCTGAAAGCTAATACATAGGTAGCCACTGGTACAGGGTGGTGACTATACTCCCCTTCCCACGTCTCCCTGATCACGCTCAAGGGTCCTCTCACCGGCCTACCATAGAGAAGTTCAAAAGGGGAATACCCTGTAGATTCCTGAGGTACCTCTCGGTAGGCAAAGAGCAGACAAGGCAACAATCGTTCCCAGTCTGGCTCCTGGTCAGTAAAAGTACGGATCATGTGTTTGAGTGTCCCATTGAAGCGCTCACAGAGGCCATTGGTTTGGGGATGGTAGGGGGAAGCTGTAATGTGTCTTATGCCACACATGGACCATAACTGTTCGGTCACTTTGGCCATAAATTGGGGCCCTCGGTCAGACAAAATTTCCTGAGGAAACCCTGTCCTTGTAAAGATAGTCATTAATGCCCCTGCCACCTTAGGAGCTGAGATACTGGATAAAACCACCGCCTCAGGATACCTGGTGGCATAATCTACCATGGTGAGAATAAATTTCTTGCCGGTCTTGCTAACCCTAGCTAGTGGCCCAACAATGTCTATGGCTACCCTTTAAAATGGTATCTCCATCACAGGGAGTGACTGTAGGGGAGCTCTGCTATTTTTTTTTAAACGGCTGGGTCCTTTGGCACGAATCACAGGATCGACAGTACTCTTTTACATCCTGATTTAATCCTGGCCAAAAAAATACCTCTACTACCCTACACAGAGTTTTCTTCTGCCCCAAATACCCTCCCAGAGGAATCTCATGGGCTATTTGTAATACCATTGCCTCTATACTGTTGTGGGACCACTAACTGCTTTCGTGGTTCCCTTTCTACCTCATCCTTCCCAGGCACCTTGATTCTGTACAACAACCCCTGTTCCCATACAAAACTATCTAGATCATCTACTGATTTGCCCTGGGCGGCCCTGTCCCTTACCCCTGCTAAAGTTTCATCTTCCTGCAATGCTATTCTAAGTTCTTTCCCCTTTGCCCAGCCTAAGGTCAATGTCGTAGCCAGCAAGTCACTTACCCTGGGTTCTGGGTATTCCGTCTGGTCCTGGTTCATCCTGCATCCATTGGCTCTGGTTTGAGCTCTTGTTAAGGGCTGTACATACTGGCTCACCATGTGACCCAAATCGTTCCCTAGCAAAACATCAGCAGGCAGGTTATCCATAACTCCTACCTCTGTAGATTTACTTCCAGTGCCCCAGTCCAATTGAATGCGAGCCATGGGAATGGGAAATTGTTTTCCCCCAGCAACCATAACCCACATTTGCCTCTGTATGCAGTCTGAGGTGCGCACCCACTTAGGTAGAACTACAGTGACTGCGGATCCTGAGTCACGGTAACCCACAGCCCTGTGACCCCGCACCCAGACTGGTTGTCTGTGCTGTTCCCCGGAGTCCTTCTGTGCTCTCCTCACCGTGTGGATCCCATGGCACCATCCCTCTGCTTCTGGCTCCCAGGGAGCTGCGTTGGGAGGTCCTGCTCCAGCATCCCATTCCCCCAGGTAATTCACTGCAGGCTGTCCTCTCTGATGCCTCTGAAGCTGAGGACAATCTCTTGCTATGTGGCCCTGCTGGTTGCACTTGAAGCACTCTCTATTGGGAAATCTGGGCTCTGGGTGTGCTCTGGGAACATGTCCTGACTTGATACCCCGCTGTCCATATGCGTTCTGGGGCTGCGCCCAGGGCACATGGCTAGGCGCATTGCGTGCAATAGGGGCCTGTCGTGTTGTCCCCAAGTCTCTTGAGCCCCGGTCTGTATGCCCATTAGAGTTGGTAATCTGGGGAACTCTCTTAGTTCTGGTACTAACAAAATGGTCGGCCAGGCTAGCTGCCTGGTCCTCATCTACTGGCTTCTGATCCTGCAGCCAATCCCTCAATTCTGGTGCGCAAAGTTGCAAAAATTGCTCCATTAGCACTACCTCCAAAATTTGTTCTGCTGTGGTGGCCCCTTGTGTAGACCACCACTGAGTTCAGGCACGCCTTAGTTTACACATTACCTCAACATGAGTGTCCTCTGGTCCCTTGGTAGTGCCTCTGAATCTGGCCAAAAAAGTTGCAGGGGTTACGGCATATCTGCCTAGTAACACTGTACATAAATGGTTGTAATCCATGGCTAGATGTGGAGGAAGGGCCCGATAGGCTGCGCTGGCCTTTCCAGTCAACTTAGTCAATAGTAACTTGGCCCATTCTTCAGGAGGTATGTCCTGTACCTTACATTTTTGCTCAAACTCTTGGATAAATCCGTCAATGCTGTCTTTATCATCCTGGAACTGTTTAAAATTCTGATATGCCAGTTTGACTCTTACTGGCATCTCTGCAGGGTTGACTCCAAGCCTTTGCTGAGCTTGGACACTCACCCCTGTACGTTCTTCCTGTATTTGCTGCTTTATTAGGTTCAGTCCTTTAATTGCCTCTTCCAGCGTTATCTCCCCGGGGCAAAACTCCCTGGCTTCACTGAACCTGCGTCTTGCCTCCTTTAGGATATCATCTGGCTGTCCTTCTTCCTGCTGAGATCTTGGGGTCCTTGGTAGTGTGCTTATCCCCTCACCCAACTCCTCTTGTTCCAGCTGTTCTGCATCATACCTTCTCAAGGCTGCTATCACATCTGCTGGTTGGTCCCTTTTCTTCCGGGGAATTCCTTTTAGTTTCTGCGCCTTACTCAGTTCTGCTGAGGACATGTCCTCATACTGCTGTTCCATCCTCAGTCCTTTCCTCTAGAGTCTCCAACCACTGCCACCGGTTATCAAGACCCACTCTCTGGCTGGGGTCTGTTGATCGGATTTTGGTGACTCTGGACTTTTGGATTACAGGAACATCATGTCTCAGCCCTTGAGTTAGACTGAGCAATAATATACGCACAATATACAGATGGCGGCGATTGGTATATAACAGTGCCTCCTGGTAGGCACAACTAGTGGCCAACTTGAGTTATGACACTCTTGTTTGCGAGTGATCTGTAAAATTGTATTAGCATAGGGTTTGAGTGTCAGATTGTTAGGGAGTAACTCACTCTGAGTATTGTCAGAGCAAAAATAAATGGATCTTTTTGCTTTGCTTTTCGGCTGTGTTGTGAAGTTCACTCGTAGCATTGACCCGTAGCAGTTGTCTCGCAATATTGTAGGGATGGGTGATTAACATAGCTAAGTAGAAAGTTTGGTGCCACTAAAGCACTCGCTATTGTTTTTTTAGGCATTAGCATAGAGCTCTTTGAAGCCAGTTCAAGTTTTCATCAATCATCAGCTTGCCACCAACTTTCTGGTGCCATGTCAAAAGAAGGTGGTACTCATTTCCAGTTAATCGATGGAACATTGTTTTTGTTTATAGGAGATTGTTCTATTGATTTACAGGCAGGAGCAAAGATTCAGTTTGGGACTATTTTACCACAGTCCGAGACAGATATTACTACCCTCAAAAAATACATACAAACAAACCATAAGACTGCCTACGTACTAACAACCTGGAACTAAACATTATCATAGTGAAGAAACGCTACCCATTGTCACTAATCGCTGAACTATTTGATAAACTCCACCTTAACTAAAACCACTAACTACTGGTATACTAATGCTGAAACATCATTTGGTACCCTTAAGATACCCTTTACTACTGCACATTTCTTTTATGCATTTTAAATGTTTTAATCACTACATAAGTTTATTTTTCATGATAAAATAGTGCCAAGATCCTGATGTCCCTGCCCCTACCTTTGCTTTTACTCTGTCTCCTTTAGCACACAAATTGGTGACTGCTAGCATGTATGCTCACAACTGCAGTTGGTTTTAGTGCACTATGCATTGCTGAAGAGGTGGTCTACATAGAACGTGATCCAGGAAGGGCTGATGTGGCACAGATTTCACTGAATCCATTCTGGTTGTTGAACTGATCCAGTCCAGGATTTTGAACAACACTGGGCTATTTAAGGCAATGGCAAATTGTTCTGCTCTAAGCTCCAACTAAGGATCCTAGTTTTGCTGTCTGAATTCCCAATAACTGCCTTTTGGCTTGTCTGACCAGGGCTGGATTAACCAAAATAAACAAGTGCTTAGGGCATCAAGGGGCACCACAGAAATTATCCATTTCCGGATTTACAATGGACCATATGGTACAAACCTGCAAAGGTGCACAATAAATTAAAAAAGGACATATATATATATATATATATATATATATATATATATATAGATATATATATATATATATTTATAATAAAATAGTAATAAAAGAGGCTAATAATATACAATAATTGGAGAATACAACAAAAAAATGTTGTTGTTCAGTCGCGTCCAACTCTCTGTGACTATGGACCACAGCACGCCAGGTACGTCTCTCATTTACTGCCCCTCTGAGATCCAACAAGTTCATGTTCATTGCTTCAGTGACCTCATCTATCCATCTCCAACTCTGTCGTCCCCTTCTTCTTCTGCCTTCAATCTTCTTGCAGTCCAAGGGACTCTAAGCAGTCTTCTCCAACACCACAATTCAAAGGCTTCAATTTTACGGCGCTCAGACTTCTTTATGGTCCAGCACTCACATCCGTATGTTACTACTTATACCATAGTTCGAACTATGCAGACCTTTGTTGATAGTTTAATATCTTTACTTTTTACTAGCTTGTCCAACCTTGCCATAGATTTCCTCCCCAGAAGCAAACATATTTTAATTTCATGACTACAGTCACCATCTGCAGAGATCTTGGATCCAAGGAAAATAAAATCTGTCACTGCCTCCACTTCTTCCCCGTCTATTTGCCAGGAAGAGAGATTGTCATTTGCCATGATCTTCATCTTTTTAATGTTGAGCATCAGGCCAACTTTTGCACTTTCTTCTTTTACCCTCATCAATAAGTCCTTTAGAATCTGGTAATGGTTTATTATTGTTTATATTTTGTATTAGATATATATGGAGGCACCAAAATCTTTTAAGTGCTTAGGGCCTCTAGAGGTCTTAATCTGGCCATGTGCCTGCGTATACTTGATCTCTGGAAAACTCACCCATGCGCTGTTTACAGATTGTGGTTTTGTCTGCCCTGACACCTACTTTGATTTTTGTCTTTGAATATTCAATGCCACACCTAATCTCTGGACCGTTTGACCATGAGGTTACTTTTGGTCTTATCTGATACCTCATGCTAGGTTACACCTTCGCTCCTACATGCTTCACAAACAGGCTGGAACTACCTTAGAAAAAGTTTTAACAGGACACTGAGAAAAGCGAAGGAGGGAGTGGTAAAGGAGAACTGCACTGCTGTGGACTTTTGCACAAAATTAGAATTTGGTTACGGCAGCAGCTATAGTTACATAGGTCTAATAAGTGAATATATATGGCACACAAAAGGTTGTATCTGTTATACAGGGAAATGGATTGCTAAGATGAGTTGTAAGAGGTGTGCCCTTTCTTCTCAATATAATATATAATATATACCTGTAGTTTTCTACTCCCATATACTGCCCCTAAGTTATCAGGTTCAATTGAATGCAATTTGATTACCAGAACTAAAAAAGCTCAGTGGGCTCCAATCAGTAAACCAATGGTTATATTTATTTTATGGATATAAAACATAGGCACTCAACTGACTGATTCCCAAAATTAAGCACCTTTCACAGGTGCTACCCTTGTACAATTATTTGCCATAGAGACAACTTTTACGAGGTAGTCCCAGAGTATTAGCAAATTCCTTTTATTGCTGCGTATTCTATATCCATAGAACATAAATGTTAGTTTCATAGCTTAGAACTTGCATCTTGATCGGCCCTTGACTTTCGACCAAATCAGCTCACAGAGCTCAGCGTAAAATGTCAGTTTTTGTTCTCTGTAAACATGGAGTATTTTTTTCTGAATTTGTGAAGACTTTCTTTATGGGTACAAGAATCCATTTTGTATTTGTCACATAGCATACTCAGAGCTGAATTATAAGGGTGTTTGTTTTGGCTATCTTTGGAGAGGGGGGAGGGAAGCAAGGAATAGAGAGCCGTTGTCAAGATAATTGGATAAGACTGAAATAGACACAACACCCATTTTCTCTCACTCCCCCAGAAGCAGACCCCTTGCATCATTCACTGCAACAATAACGCTCCAGAAATGTAAACACCCCTCTCACACACTCAACTTCAAAAAATGTTGCATGTATCTCTCCAGGGTCCTGCAGAGTCATCAAAAAGTTTGTTTGTTTTTCTAACTAGAAGTAGGACTTTTTTCTTGCTTAATTATGTTTTGTCAGACTTAAAGTTTCCAAACAAATATATATTTTTTTATTGTGTGGTATTCTTTTAAGATTTCAAGTTTTCTTTTAACAACTTGCACTGCAAAATGAAAAACCTTTCAATGGAACTGAATGGGACTGTTATCTGCATTTAGTTCTCCCAGGTGACAAATTAGGTTAACAAAAATTACAGTGGCTACCCCATTAAGGAAATTATTTATTAATAGTTATTCAATTAAAGGTTGTATTTATAAATTGTATTAATATGGGATGTCATAGGATATAAAAAAATGTAAGATAACTTTAAACATCAGCTGATCTAATACTTGGCTTTTTTTATAAGTACAAAATATAGCGTTGTCTAGATTATTTTGAACTAGGCTGAATACATTACCATGTTCTAAGAGGATATTGAACTTGAACACATCATCAAGCATTTTTATTAAGACTTCCATTTTGTAGATTAAGCATGGTTGTATCCTGTTACATGGCACTTACACACTGCTAAACCCAATTTGGTTTTTAATCACTGGATTCACACACACTTGTCTTAAACTTGGTTGCTTCCTTATTACTATCTAAGGGCCTCATTCAATTGCAATCCGGCCAATTGAATAGGGCTCTATATAAACACAGAGCATATTTTTTTACAGAAGTTTTTAGTTAGTGAAGACCTTGCTTTTGGATAGAAGTTCACTAACTAAAAACTTCTGTAAAAAAAATATGCTATGTGCTTATATAGAGCCCTATTCAATTGGCAGAATCACAATTGATTGAGGCCCTAGGACTATCAACATACGGTAATCATTTCAGTGAACAGAAGCAAGAGAAGAAGAGTTAATATAAATCTGTGTGTCGCAGTGGATTGGCTTCAGAGAGAGTTATTGACAAGTGGTTACTGACTGACAGACTGACAGACCAAGGTATTGATGATTCTGTGGACTGCTGACTTGTGTGGTTGGGAAAGCTGACAGCTGACGAGGTAGAAAGGGAGGAGGGGAGCGTGGAAGGGGAGAGAGCGAGATACAGAGAACCCCCCATGGTGACATATTCCTGATGTGAAAATCAAAGTCAAATATTTGTAGAAGGAAAACTAACAGAGTGCACCTCCCTGCCTTTCATCTCCTGTATGGCCAGCTCACTCCCTCCTGCCTCCCATCTCTTCATTTCACTCTTCTTTACTTGTTATTCATTGAATATTTCTGTATTTTATTTATTTTCTATTTTCAAAATAACATTTCTCATTTTATCCTGTTTTTCTTTCATCTGTATGATTTTAATTTATATATGCAACACCAATGTATTAGCAAAAAACCTATATTGCATGACACTGGTAATCCTGACTACTTTTTTGAGGCTCACACCGACCCACAATTTTCTCCCATTGATAAGCAATAAAAGGTCCAATCCATGCAAGAACAATTTAATGGACCTAACCATGTCACCAATACATATGTAAACTAAAATCTTGCTCTCTATCCACTTTACACCCCCAAAATAAGTCTAGGATGAGGGTAACCCAGGTAAACCAATAAAGGTACAAGCCCCACATATTTATAGAAATGCATCCCCCTTGTTTAGACATAAACAGTACAAAATTACAATTTTTCATCCAAACGGTACAATCACTCTCCATCACATTTCTTATAAACAATTAAAAGAAGAGTGAATAAAATGGTACATGGTGTAAAAGACACAACTTACAAGGATATAATTCATGAGCTGTATTGATTAAAGGACAGAAGGATGAGGGGTGATATGAAGGATACCTTCAAATACAGGAAAGGATTTAGTAAAGTTTAAGAGTGAAGTGTCTTTGAGAAAAAGAGGAATACAAGAGCAAGAGGTCATGAGTTGGAGCTGAAACGTGCAAAAATGAGAGGTAATGTGAGACAGTACTACTTTACAGAAATAGTTGCAAATAAGAGGAACTGTCTTCCAGTTGAAATGACAAAGCCAAACACAGTTAGGGATTTTAGGAATAGCTGGGATAAGCACAACAATATCCTGAGTTTAAAATAAGACAATTCTTTAGGTAGATACAATGGGTGAGCCATATTGGCCTTTTTAGTTTGTATATGCTGTTAAATCTATATTAATTTGTAAATGTTGGTTGCCAACTAAATTCAGGTCCAGTTCCTCCTTATCAAACTACTCTAGCAACAAGTTTAATCAAGTCTGTAACCAAAAGTATCCACTTTACTCCATGTCCACAATCTTTGTCATAGTTCACTTAGGCCCAGGCCTTGCCATCTTCACTGAGTGTATTTTATTAGAGCTAGGGCAATATATTATGCACTGCTTATAAGAACTTTCCTTTCAATTGCTATTTTATCTTTCATATTTTCACTATCATCTTTCCCTTGCCTAAAGTAGCACAGGAAACATGTTAAAGGACCACTGCAGTGCTCATAAAGTAGGGGTGAGTGTTCAATATCCTTAAAACATCATTAAATAAACTAGTATTTGAAGAATTAAATTGCAATGTATCTTTTTAAAACATGTGTTTCATCTTAAGTGTTTCATACTTCAGAAGGTCTGCTTCCCTCCACCCCCAAGTAAGATTCCAGGATAGTCATATTATACCTGCCCAGGTGAGTGTCCTGGTTGGACAGTCTTCTTCCCTGCAGTTGCTATTGTATGAAAAACTAGATCTATCAGAAGAAATTTAGGACAACCTACTGGGCAGATCCGCTCTCACCTCTGGACACATACTAAGTGCTCTGCTAGTGGCTGAACCACTAACATTAAAATGTAAGTTTTAAAAGCTACACTGACTTTATCCATCAAATACAGTTTTTTTTATTAATCAGTTGCTAAATAAAAAGATGAAACGAACCGACAACTATGGTGGCCCCTCAGGTCATCACAAATAACTGTTAAATTATTTTAAAAATGTAACTTATTTGTTGAAAAATGTACTTTGATAATAGTATTTTAGGACTGTTTCTAAACTGATCAGTTCAACAGCCTTGAAAATTATGTAGGGTATGATAATATTGTTGGCAAACTGTAACAAAACCTTCCTCATGCAGACAAATGGATTGGTTAAGGGCTGAAATACACTATTCAAACTAGGTTTTCAACAAGTAATTACGAATTATTTATATAATTTCATTTAAAGTTGTTTACCATGATCAGTACCACTAAAATACATTTTCATTGACACATTTCTGTGTTTACTATGAGAACTGAGGATACACATTAGAAAATAAACAGTAGTGATACAATGTAATGGCACATATGGAGCAACCCAAGTACATTATAAATAGAATATGAAAATCTAAATAAAATATCTCTGCTAAATCTGGTGCTTGTTTTTCTCTACTCATTATGACTTATATTTTTTCCTTTACTTGTATTGCTCCCTTCCTTCTACCTCTTGCTATTTTGCTGCCTGGCCCCATGCTCTCCCTCTTTTCCTCCTTTTCATTTATCCTCACAATAATTCTTGCAGATTTGCCTTCTCATCGGTTTCCTCCCGCAGCCTGGAATGGGAATTTAATCTTCAATAAATAGGCCGTCCATTATAGTATCATAATCAGACATGAGCCCCCCACTGTCCTGCATTTGCTTGTGTGCAACATTTTAACCCTTAAGTCTCTTCCTCTCCAGGGAGAGGGGCCCTGAGAGGAGATAAGATAGAGTGACAAACTGTGGGAGAGAAATGATGAGCGAGCAGGAGAAAGGAGCATGTGTTCAGATACAGTTCGGAGGATAGAGAGATAGTGAGAGATAGGAGAGAGTGAAGAGATAGGGAGACCAAGAGTGAATGAATAGTGGGAGGATTACAGAGTAGATGAAATGAGAGGAAAAATGGAGACAGGACGTAAAAAGGGGAATAAGGTTTTTATTTGCATAAAAATAAGAAAAATTCTGTTTTCTTCCCCTGTGGAATATGGAATATGTTGGTGCGTTACAAATAAAAGGTAATAATAATAATAATTATAATGAACACTCAATATTCAATTAAATCATTATTTAACGTCAAAAAAGAAAGAGAAACAAAAATAATATTCCAGGACCATGGAGGTGAGAAAAATCGATACAAATCGAATCTTGGGAAAACTATTTCAACCATGACCTAAGGAAATGCAAATAAATTGATGTCAGTTCATGTTGTTGACAATTTTTCTGTACAAACCCTGATTTTACTTTATTTTATTTATTTTTTAAAGGATTTGGGAAAGTCAAATCTTACATATTGGACCTAAAATAGGGTATTTCAAGAAATGTCTTTCTTCTTCTAGCCTTTATTACAATGCGGAATAACTGTACATTTTCTTTTGAGTCTTGCTCAGTTTGGTGCTATGAATGGGAACTTGTCCTTGTCAGCCAATGAGCTGTATGGATTGTATGCATACAGTTACATTCATATTCATTGGCTGACTGGAACAAGTCCCCAAATCCTGTATTTAAATCAACAGTTTTTCTAAGTCATGGCAAATTTATTGAAATCAAAATAAGCCAGCAGTCTTCACAGAACCTCTGTGAGGGTGAGGATATCACATAGCTCTTAGCAGATAGAGGCTTCAGGAAACCATACACACATTTGAACTTTTTAGAGAAAAATCCAATCAATTATGATTAAGACTCAGAAATAATTATATGCATTTATGAGTGAGCTTATTATACAATAGAAGCTATAAAGAAATTCAGCTGTGACGCTGAATACAAAAGTGGGATATAGCCAATTATTGATCTATTTAGTATGCAATATATGAGGATTTCACTTAAGAAACTAGTCAAATTGCAACTATTTTGAGTGGTTATATTTGAATATAATTTCTTTATATGTCAGTAGCAAGGTATTATCATTTGTGTTTGCTTATACTAAATCACCACTTGCACACTGGCAAGCCCAGGCTAGTGTTAATATAATCATTTGCACCATGTTTACATGCATTCACAACCACTTTTATTAACTGAACAATACATAATTACTATTTAGTACCAAAAATCAATGATCACAATCAGCTGCTAGAATTATATTATTTACATTTGCATCAAATGTTACCAGAATAAATAACTCAGTTAGTATTAGTATTCATTAATGATACTGTGCAACATTTGTTAACATTGTAGAATAGTAGATGTACTTTGTCTTTGCATAGAAAGGAAAATTCATTTAAGTGGTGGCTACCTTTCTCATCTTACCTTTATATTTAATTTTCATTCTGTTTGCCAATTTGTCCTCACAAAATGGCAATGTATACATCAGCGTCTAGCTATTTGTTAGACAAAGTCAAATTTAACTTTCATTTGAAAACTTTATTATGATTTTCATCTTAGTTTTTAATGGAAACTGTCATTACAAAATCTAGTTGTTTTTTTTTAGATTATTCGTAAAGAGCATGAAAAACTGGCTATATTTTGTATTACCTATTTTTATCTAAATGGGACTATCCATATTGTTGTTGCTGCATTTGTATGGAAATGCACATCTCATGCATATTAATTAACTGCTTTGAAGTGATAATTAGGATTACAGTTTGCTTGTCTGTTTCCGCAGTGGCCAAACTAAAGACCCCCAATGTTATCTGGCAGTTAGACCCCTCTGCCACCCTTATCAAGTACTCTGAGCTGCATACAGTAGCCACAAAATCAGTTCTAAAAATGTCATAAATAATTTACTGTAGAGAAAAATACTAGTATATTGAATAGCCACTTTTTAATGCTCTTTAAAATGAAATCAAATTCCTGTTGAGTGTCAGAGTCCCTTTAAAAAATGAGTTGGATAAAGGGTCATCAAATAGAGCAGAAATTTCATGTGTTTTATCTTCAGGACCCAGGGAGCAATGCATACATAAGGGGTAACCAGAGTCGGTCCTAGAGTGTCGATCAGAGTCCTGGATTTCAGTATGTCCCTGCTGGACTCACCTGTTAAAATCAGAGAAATGTAGAAATCCTGGCATGTGTTCAGTATTACAGGAGCAACATTATCTACCCCTGATATTCATTAATGTAACATATACAGCCTTATTAAATTGCGATTCGGTAAATTTTAAAGGGCTCTATTTAAGCACATAGCATATTTTTTTACAGAAGTTTTTAGTTAGTAAACTTCTATCCACAAGCAACGTCTTCACTAACTAAAAACTTCTGTAAAAAATATGCTATGTGCTTAAATAGAGCCCTTTAAAATTTACCGAATCGCAATTTAATAAGACTGATACCATTTAAAATCCTCTTCTGGATCACTACTTTTTGTCATGAAGTGGCTTGTATACTTCAATAAAGCTGTGAGCTATACCATGTAGGGTCGCCCAAGATGGGCAGGTCATAGTAGAGAAGTCAGACAAATCACAGTCCACTGGAGACGGAACTGGCAACCCACATAAAAACCTTATGAATAAACACAACCTGACACAATACGTGCCTGTGGTGTTGCTGTTTATAGGGTTACAGAGTGTTGGACACGACTGAACAACTAAACATCACATCAAAATTGAAAATACAAAAAAAAGAGACAAAAGTATAGTTGGTAGACCAGTGTTTTTTCTGAAGGTAATTTAAAAACTGTTGAGGGTCTTGGCAGCTGCCTGCTGTGTAGTGAAGTATGCCCTTTAGGAGAATAACCTGTGCATACATAAACAATAAAACAATAAGAATTATCTAGCTACTTCTGAATAACTTATTTTTCAGTCTTATGAAATATATAATTTTGCTTCAAAATTAGTGTGTTATCCTAGCTTCTTTGTGTACCACCTTAGTAAAGGTCAAGGAGCACTGGTGGTCTGTTGACCACAGTTTGGGGTAAATAAACATAATTATTAAATGAACAATATAATAGCTGTAAAAAAAAAAAGAATAATAGAAATAGCTGTAAAACCATTTGAAAATTATATCCTAGATGTGAAGCATGCTTAGAAGTAATATTATTCATAGCATATTATTGTAGTGAATAGCCCATTACAAAGATTGTAAATATATAATATATTCATAGGTTTGTCGGTAGAACTGTTATATTGAATTCTGTAGACAAAAGGACAAAGACAGCATCTAAATAATGGTCTAATGTGGTATGATTTAATTGTCATATATATATATATATATATACATGGCCGGATTACCCATTAGGCCGACTAGGCAGCCGCCTAGGGGCTCCTCCCTGTGAGAGGCGCCACTTTAAAAAAAAAAAATGGTTCCTGGTTAAAAAAAAATGAAATGCTGCAGTTCATAAACTGGCTAATAGGGGGTAACCACCTAGAACAAGAGAGTTACAACAGGAAAAAGAACTTACATGCACAAGGCTCAGTTTTAGTGTATATTACATTCCTATGGGTCAGGAATAATTAAAGGCATATTTAAATTTCATGGATTATGAATGCATCTGGTAGAGGAGAATCAGCAGTGTATGAAAACATATTGTTGGCATGAAAAAATACCCCAAAATTACCCTGACATTTGCAAATATCTTCAGGTTTCTGCCACTTGATTTTGAGAAGGTATGTCCCTTGAAAACCTTAGTTAAATTAGCATAACATTCATAATTTGTTTTGGCCAATCACAGGCAGCTATAACATTGTATCAAATGACTGGTAAGTCAGTTTGTGCAGCAAAGCATCATGGAATATGTACTCTTGTTTTTTCCCTGCACAAGGAAACAAGGAGCTCAGGCATCGCTGAGGGCATTTCGGTTTTGTGCTGCTGTTGGTTTAAATGTTAGTTTAGGGTCAAAAAACATACGCACATGCAGTGTTTCTATTGACTAGTACAAGATGCATAAGCAGCTCTGGAGGTGTGGAAACCATTTTTTTTTATAAAATAAATCTGTATGTGTATAGAATGACTCTATGTAATGTGTGTTTCTGATATAAGCAGCTTGTGTTAGATTAGAAAAAGGTAACAACAGGGGAACTTAGATATACCTTTAAAAGGTGGTTCTAAGTCCAAATCAGGACCTTGGGACTTCTTCTGCAATTGCTGCTTTATTAATTTGGGTAATATTTCACTTCTGAAGCTCCAGAAACTTGAAATAATTCCTCTTTTTTTCTGCAATATGTAAATATCACCCCTTTGCATTTTCGAATGACATATAAAAATATTTGTATTTCTACCTATAAAATATTGTGAATTCAAAACTTGAATTCACTTTTTACAAACAGATTTGGACCTTGGAAATTTATTGTGAAAATAATTGATTCCCCCAGCTACAGAAACTTGTTTGGTTTATGATAGGCAAATGAATGACAAGCACCCATAATTACTAATCATATAAAGAAGAGTAATATGCCATTGTCCTATGTATATTAAGCGATGTTGAGATGCCACATAAAGAGAGCAAATATAATAAAGGGAGTTGTGTGGGAGATGAGAGGCTCTGTAGTTGAAGACAAGGAACAAGCTAGGCAGAGAAAGTTGTAAAGGAAAGTGGGACTGACGCAGAGATGGGAAATACAAAAGAGGTGAACAGACTGAGATTGAGACACCCAAGTGCTGCGGATGGGAGCCAATAAAGGGGGTGTCGGATAGGAGCCAGGGCTTGTCCTTTCTCAAAGCGTAAGGAGGTCAAAGCCCTTGAACAGTATCATTTACCCGCCCCCTGTCTGAGCCCAGGCCTGGCTGAGGCAGCACACTTCTGCTCAATAGCACGCATCATAAATAGAACATTATCTTCAGGGCCAGAAGCACATGGTCCCAGCCAGATCTCCCCCCTCCCTCACCCACCCTGCTTCTCCATCCACCTCTTAGCACCGGCTATACACCGCACATAGCTTAGGGCCATGAGCATCCAACCAGTAACCCCTTCCATGCCAGGCTTCTGCTACTACATCAACCTTGGATGCTTATAAAAGGTGTCCTTAGTGACATATATTGTTCATGGCTGTAGCTCATGATACCGTAATCTGGAAAGGCATAACATTTTGTTTTTATTCATGAATCTTATATTTTAAAAACACACACTTGATCTTGTATGAGGTTAAAACAAGAGCTTTTATGTTAGCCCATTAAAAGGCATCACTAAGTACAACCTTGTGGGTTTTCTAATGCTTCCTGATATTCTTGTTTGTAATATGTTATTTTTTTATCATCTCATCTCTCTAGCAAGAATCACTTTTCATTCCTCCTTTCTCAAACCTTCTCTTTTACACCCTCGCTGAATGCTGTATGCTGTATGCTTTTTCCAAAAGCATTATAAACCTATTTTTTAGTTCACCATTATTTAGCATAAAAATATGTGTGCAAACAGCAGCAAATCACAGCTTTAGACAGAAAATATAATTAAAAAAACATTTACCTCAATAATGGCCAATGCTGTACCCCTCTCATTGTCCTAAGCACTACTGAAAAGAAGTAAAAAAATGTCAAATGTGAAAATGTTATTCAAGCCTTACCAAGACAGCCTATTCAATGTTATTGTGGTTGAAATATTTCCCTTCCTTTCAGCAGTGGTGCTCAGGGCAATGAGAGGTGATGAGTCTAAGAGCAGTGACCATTAATGAGGTAAACTGCATTTTTAAAACATATTTTCTGGCTAAATATATTCTTTGCTGCTCTTTGCACATTAATTAATGGTGAACAAAAAATAGATTTAACATGACAATTGCATACACTGGCCTTTTAAGTTTCATATTTTCTCTCCCTCTCTATTTTCTGCCACTGCCTCTCCCATATTTGCACACACTGCCTCTTGCTCTCTATTTTCCATTCTTTCTCACACACATCTATTGCTTCTTGCTTTTCATTCAGTCTCTCACACGGCCACTCTCTTCCACTCTATCCATGGGAGACAGTCCTGCTGCTGCCACAGCCTTGTGCATGCTTTTGTCTCTTCAATCCCCCTCCCTTCTCCCTAGGGCCCCCTCCTGCTTTGCTATAATAGGAGGCTATTCACAGAGATAAATGGTCAGGCTGCGGTGGGGCCGCACCTGAGGGGAGCCCCCCCTTTTAACTAATAGCCTTTTAATTTTCTGCCAGAAGGGCACAGACAGCGGATGCAGGAATCAATCACACATCCATCTTCATCATTCCTGCCTGGGGAGTGTTTGGAGCAGGGTAGCCCTCTGGGGGAGGGGGCAGGAGTAGTGAGGGGGAGGAAGACCAATGGGAGGGGTACCCTTGTGGGGTACAACAGAGGGGTGATAAATCTGAGGGTAAGGGGACTGTCACCTCTCAGGCACTTCGGGGATAGAAGATGGATTTTCAGCTTGTCACATTAGGGATAGATAGGTCTGGATTATGTTGGAGCGCCGTAGAGCTAGGAGCCCAAGGGCTATGCTATAAAGTTACAGAGCTCAGTGCCAATAGGGCTAGATAATACTATGAGAAACAAGTTTTGTTGGCTGAAAAGAACCAAATAGCCATCTAGTCTTCCCATTGTATCTATATCTCAGCTTTGTTCAAGATGTCCTTATGCCTATACTAAAAATGCCTGAATTCCTTTACTGTGTCTGTCCCTAAGACTTTCCCGGAAAAGCTGATCCCCTTAGCTACTACCCTTTCTATAAATTAGTACTTTGACACAGTATCCCCAAATCTCCCAAATTCATACCATGATCTTCTGTCCTTCTATTTGCAGGTTTCTATCATGTCACCGTTTTCCCGACTGTCTTCTGAGCTAAGGATTAAGCTTTTCTGTATGATTTGTCTTTAGACTATTGACCATTTTAGACATCCTTCTTTGAATTGTTTCCAACGTATTAGTATCCTTTTGGATTTACAGTCTCCAGAACTGGAAACAGTATTCTCGGTACGGTCTGACCTCTTCATCTATACTGGTTTGGAGATAGTGTATGGTCAGTGATTCAATCACATTTATAGCTCCCTGAGGCACATGACTCTTGCATCCCAACCTACACTATGCCTTACTCCAAGACACAGATTTATACATACATACATAACTGCATAAAAGGAGCTATAAATCACCACAAGGGGAAAGGCATTATAAGGCTGCAAAAGGTTACCTACCAGACAGGCGTCCCTCAGAGTGAAGTGCTGCAAGGCGACTACTTATGTTGCCTCTAGATCTCTCCAGTCCTGTATAAGGCTATATAGCTTGCTAATTGTAATTAACATAATTGTGAGTGATACAAGTCCAGATAGCCTGGAGCGTCTAGGTACAAAACTACAGAGAATATTATATTTACTAGGAACTTACCCGTCAAAAATGACAGGATTAAAATTTTAAGGCTGGCAATGCTGTTCGCCACATTTGGTCCTCTGAGCACCTTCGGCGCTCATTGCGAGCCTCTCCCCCTGTGTACTTTAAGTACACAGGGGGAGAGTCCCACGATGAGCGCCCTCGAACCTTGCTGCTCATTGCGAGCCATTTCTCCCGCCTACTGTACCGGCCGCTCATTGCAGGATTCGTTAACCTGCAAGTGTCTCTTTCCAGCATCTCCCCCCTGTCCCTTCCCTGTGTCATTCTCCTCTGTGTGTGTGTGTGTGTGTGTGAGCTGAATGTTTGCGTGGTACGCTGTGACTGCCATTGGTTTTATTTTCAAAGTCCCGCGTGCCTGGCGTTGTTCGTGTAAGTGGTAGTCGTAAGCATCATCTATTTTGTATGTGTTGCGCGCCTGGCGTTGCTGAGCCTCATTTTCATGCTGTTTTCTAAAAATGTGCGTTTTTCGGCCGCCATTTTTTTTTTTGCGCTTAGGCGATTTTGGGGTGAGGAATAAGGCCAAATATGGGTGTAATTTGGTTGCAACCTCACTCCCAGGCTTCCTGTGTCTTCCCCTGTGCTGTGTGTGAGTATGTTAGAACTTTTTGTACATTTTTTTGTGTTTTGGTGGGTTTTTAGAGGTACGCGCTTGAACAGTGCTGCACCGCTGCTGCGCCAGGCCGCTGGATGCAATGAGTGCCTTCGCCGCTCATTGCAGCCTAAGTGTTGAGCTGCTGCTTCGCCTCACTTTGCGAGGCGCGCATGTGTGACGGCGCTGCTGGCTGCAATAAGCACCTTCGGCGCTTTGCAAGGCTCGAAAATGTGACGGCAGCGCGGCTCCCGGCTGTGATCTCGCTAACTGTGTGACCAACATCACAAACGTCACCAACATCGCAATATCCACAGCTATAGGAAATCTCATCCATATCCTTATAGTATAAGGTAATACAGCTTGATTGTAAAGGTATTCCAAGTTTTTAAACTCTCTGCTATCTTGGAGTTTTTACTCTCACTATACCCATTACACTGTATTGTACTGAAGAGCTGCATACTTTATTGGGGTTAATAAAACGCAACATTGAAGTTATATATATATATATATATATATATATATATATATATATATATACGTTTCATGGATTATGAATACATCTGATAGAGGAGAATCAGTAGTGTATAAAAACATTTTTGAACGCAATACCCAAATAAGCATTAATAAACTTACCCTAAAATTTGCAAAATTTCTTCAGTTTTCAGGCAATTGTTTTTAAGAAGGAATGCCCCTGAAAATACAAGCTAAATTAGCATAAAATTCATAATTAGTTGTGGCCAATCTGAGGCAGATACAACAGTGTATCTGTTTCTCTTAGACAAAGCTGCTAGGGAGACATTTCAATGTAGTTTGAATTAATTACTAATGTACAGAATTCCTCAAAGGAATTATTTGACGTGAGACTATTTGACATGCGCAACCAGAAAAACTAAATGTGATAAGTTAACCACCTAAATATGACCACAGAGAGAGAAGCAGTGATGTGGGACAAGACAACTCCAGGACAGGATATCTTTAGAGACTAAACATCACATATATAGTTGTGAGCAGGCGGGTCGTTGCTAACGCTGTGGGCTCAGATAGCGAGCCTGCGGCCCTCGCAAAGCGAGGGCTGCAGTTGCTGGCATGGAGCGCCAACACAAGAATATGAGATGCGTTATGACCCATTATGACCTTGCAAAATTACGACCTTACCGCCCGAAAACATGAAAAACACAATAAATACACACAACAAATACATAAAACGCTTACCTACAGCAAGGGGGGGCACCCAGGACCTCGAAAACTGAAGTTACACCTCAAGTTAACTAAAAATAAAAGCGTTTAGACACCTGAAAATCCCCTAAGCAAGAGAAAAAATGGCCGCCGAAAAGAACGAAAAAGAGGCTACAAGACTCTAAAGACACAAAACACCACCAAACACCTACAGATTTTCAGAAAAAGACGTACGATATCCGACAACAAGGATGCAACCCGTGTGACACGAAAAACATTAGAAACACAATAAATACATACAACAAACACATAAAAAGCTTACCCACAGCAAGGGGGGGCACCTAAGCGAGAGAAAAATGGCCGCTGAACAAAACGAAATGAGGCTAAAGGACCCTAAACACGCAAAACACCACCAAACACCTACGGATTTTCCGAACAAGTCGGACGTCATCCAAAAACAAGGACGCCAAATCAGCCACAGCCGCATACCACACTTTAGGAGCCATTTTAGAGCACTAACTTATACAATCCGGAAGCACACAGCTACCCTAACGGATTTGCCTTGCGCACGCATACTATTTACATTACACACTGCACACATTCATGACACTTACACAGCAGCTCCACAGCACTAATGCTGCAGCAACATGAAAACAGATTGCCAGCTCTTCAACACAATGCTGAATATATTACTTCACAATAGGTAAAGTATATTCATTTCTTATTTTATTAATTATTCATTGCCATACCAAAAAAAAACACCAACGCTTCTCATATCACACAAACAACCAAGAGCCTCGCAATGAGCGCCAAAGGATCTTAAAACACCAACAAAACTAATTTTGCTTACAAACAACATTAACTGCCTTACAATCTTATTGCCGTCATTTATTGCCCGGCATGTCGCTAGTCACATATAAGAAGCAGATACCAGCCCAATATAGGTTAACTGAAAGAAACAATAAAACACCCCTCTCATAATCATATCAATGTAGACAATCCAGTACATATGAATACACACAGGTATGGGTACACAAAACACTTACATGCATGTAACTTACTGTAACAAACGATCACTATTACAAAATAGTTTTTCATCAGTAGAACCAGCCTGTTTGCCAAGTCATTATACCTAAACTTTCATAGGGAAGTTGCACATGCTAAGCCTGAAGTCGAGTGTTTACTTTTAATCCTACAACAAAGGTGTGTCTGCATAAATAACAAGAATGTTCCACCTTCTTCTATCCTAATTAAAAGGTCATGGATTCTCAGGTACCATTTTGAGCAGATGCAGAAAGTTTAAAGCAGCACACAAGCCCATTGTCTGTATGAGGAATTGTGCAGAATCTAATTGGCTGGACAAAATCAAACACCTTTCTTCTACTTCTCAAACGCAGAGATGATTTGACACAAGAGTGTTCTATAAAAATAGGAATTAGGCAGCGAATAAAGAAAATAATACAGTAATAAACAACTACATAACATGCAATAGATTGCAATTGGATGAGAGGTCATTAGGAAATTTAGCTTAGTGAAAACCCTGAAGGGCTGTGAGACCCTTCCCTATAGACATTGGCCATTACCCATAGGCACTGACACATATTGACTATATATATACAGTCTCTGATATTAAACAAGTAAACATATCCATTATCACTTACCAATGTTTTAACTGCTGACGTACATGTAAAGCAATAAAGCATGTATAATGAACATGTTTGAACAAGTATTAACAATAGTTTCTCTTTCACAGGTAAATGAATAATATAGGTTTCCTTGGGAAATAAATCCTTAAAGGAACGCTGTAAACATAACTTTAAAATATCCTCATGTTAAGGACATCACTTGAAAATTAGCATGGTTTTAGAATCTAAAATGATAATAATACAGGTGGTCCCAGGGTTAAGGATGAGATGCGTTTCTGACAACGTCCTTAAGTCGGGTTTGTATGTAAGTCAGATCCCTGATGCATAAATAATGGTTCATATGTGACAATAATAATACAGTGTACTACTATAATACTAATAATAATACCCCTGTACTGTAATAATTAGTTACAGAAACTTTTTTGGTCTCTTTTAATTCAAACAAACAGAACATTAAAACAAGCTCATACAAAATACCTTGGGAGCCCGTTCTTGAGTACCGGTTGTCTGTAAGTCAGGTCATCTGTAACCCAGGGACCTCCTGTATAGCACCTTTTAAGTTATTAGTTTTTTTTTAAGGAAGTTATGCCTCTGAGGTTTCTACCATTTTAGGCCCACATTAAATTGCACGCCAGTAACTCCAACGTGTAGCTCGTAACGGCTGCGGGCTTGAAATTTGGCCGAATTACGTTGCGGTTAAATTAGAAGGGCTGGGAGCTACGAGCTGGAGAGGCAAAACCGTAAACCATCTGTCAGCTGGCTAGAACGTAATCAATTAAGCAAGCCCGTAGTTACTGGTTTAGATGGAGCCAATGGAAACAGAGATCATCAGCATTGCGTCACAAGAAAATGGAGGATGGATTTTAAAGTCCTACGCGGTTCAATTAAGATCTACAAGCGAACCCATGGATTTCCAAGTCCTACGGGGTTCAAATACAATCTACGAGCGAACCCACATTTCATTCAAATGCAACATTAATTAAGCTGCAAATATAATATTCTATCTTATGCAGATTACAGTATATGTCTTAACACACTGATTTCCGGGATCGATATAACACAAAAAATATACAGTACATGAAATTAAGTATTTTTCTGAGCCGATTTGCGGGCTTGAGAATGTTGTGCTATTAATTCTAAGACCTAACATCACTTTCACTTTTTATAATTGTACAATTGTGTGTTTTTATTTGCATTTCAAGTGCTACGTATTGGGCTTTACCCCCCTTGCAGGTCTTCTGGAGCACACGTTGGGCTTTGGGCTCCATTTGCGTGTTATGGGCTTGCTCGCGAGTTACTTTTTTGCAATTTAATAGCCCAATTGAACAAGTATTGCTGGCGAGCTTGACAGATCAAAGGATTTATGGCTGGGAAGTTCAACGTTGCTCAAAACGTAGGCTTTTTTCGGCCCTGCTGCGTCTTAACCCGCAAGTCGTCTGCGGGCTGCGTTATGGGTCCAATTTAATAGTAAATTTCTCTAAGAACTATGCTACGTGCTACGCTTTAACACGTAGCCCAAATTATTAATATGGCTGTTAGTTTCCAGTGGCCTGCTGCCTGATGTGGGAGGATACTTTGAATGCAGAGGTAGATCTGACTTAATGGGAAAGTGGCAGTTACTATTGCAAGTGCTCTAACTGGCAGTAATCCAAAGCTTGTTTGTTGAAACAGAATGTGGAAGACGTAGGCTCAGCAAAGAAACTGAAAGACTGCAGTAAAGAATAAATACATAAAAGTAAAACATTTGAAGGCTGTTTATTTTTTACTTTATAAAAGCATTGTCATTATCTACTAAATTGCTTTTACCACATTTGCCTAAACCAAAATCCACTGCCCAGCAGATAATCCACCAACATCATTCTTGACCAGATCTCATAGGTGTGTATTTATGTGTAAGTTTTCCTTAAGACTTTAGTTGACATTTCTAGTAGTGACACCAGCTGATAAATGTATCCAGACTAAAACAATCTAAGCCTCTGATAAAGAGACATATTAAGTTAGTTCCTCCTTCTGCCTGCAAAGTACAGTACAACTGTTGTTTTTGTGACATGGTTGTGTTTAGGCATAGGCCCACAAGGCCCAGGTCTAGCATGGCAGAAATTAAATTAGTTTCCTCACAGCTACAGCTCAAAATTTTTATTTTTAGCATTTTATGTACAATTTGCATGACTGCTTCCTAGTGTAGCCACCTGATCCTGGGCATAGGTGTTGGATATCCTACACATTGAGCTTGTGTCACGTAACCAGACACTTGTAGAGTGGGACACTGGTGGGTCTGAGACATTTTTTTTTTAATTGGGGCGGGGGATGCATGCCCTTGGATAGGCAGGGAAAGAGATGCAGGGAAAGAGGAGCAAATTCAGTAAGTCAGGTGGGGGAAGTAACAGGGGCAGTATATGCATTTCTGGTGTATGGGTCAATGGTGGCAGAAGTAGTTGTGTCTATGGTATTGCATATACACATAATGAATCTTGAAATAGGAAAACTGCCCATATTCACCATCTATGGTTGTGTGGGCAGTGCAATAAATGTGTATTTATTCTAATATTGAGCTTTATTCAGTTGGTGTTCAAAAGTTACTGTGAATGTATTAGATATCTCAAACAACTGCCAAATTCTGTTGGCATAACTCAACTATTTTTTTTTTAAATAAAACAATGGAAATACCTCTTTCATGCAAAAATTACATAAAACACAAAATATATGGTAAATGTGTTTAATGTTCATGCAAAGATTGGGTTTCAAAGTTTGTTAAATATTAAAATTACTAAAGGTGATCTTGTACCACCACTAGGATTGCACTGAATATGTTACACAATCAGAAAATGTTCAGCAAGAAAATGTATGGGGGCAATAAAAAGCTCTCCCCCCTACACATTATCTAATAACAAGGGTATGTGACAGAGATTACTGAAATACTGTCATTTCCACAGTTATGTATAAAGTGCAACTGAATGCCAAGTATTTGTAACATTTCTAAATTATACAAATTACATTTGAAATTTAGTTGTGATTGTTATTTCCCAACTCTCACCCTTATCTCAAAATTCTGCACATTCTTCTGCTTTCTTTGCCCTTCAGGCTTTACACAAAACTTCTCTGCTGCTGGTTCCTTATTGTATCCTTATCAATCAGTCTCTCTGATTCAGAAATATTTCATTGCTTCCCCTTCACACCTCAGTTCTCTCTGCTCTTATTCTATGCATCAACAGCTTCAGTGTTCTCTTCCTTCTTAACAGTCTCTATACCAGTATATATATATATATATATATATATATATATATATATATATATATTATATATATATATATATATATATATAAATAAATATATATCCTCCCCCGCACCAAACACAGAGATGCAGTGCAGACAGCAGGCCACAGAGGGCTGAAGGAGCTGGTAGGGGACGTTTCAGGAGCAGCTGTTTGGCTGGCCCCCCGATGTCTGTAGAGAACGGACCCTCCTGCTCTCCTCATTCACAGAGCTCTCTCCAATTACTGGCGCAGAGTGTGGATGTGACACTTTCTCTCCCCGGCATGATTAGGGGGCAGCGTGGAACTGGGAAAATCACAGTGGAAATAAAAACAAGGAGTATTTATTACAGGCAGGAGATGCTGTACCTTCCCAGCTAACATAGACCCACTCATTGCCCCTCTCCTCCTCTCACCCCACTTCTCTGTAACTCTTTATTCCCTGATACTGTTCTGTGCTAGAATGGGAGTCTATGAATCACAAAGCAAAACCCACTGCAGATTTACAATGCTCCCCATTCATAGGGCTCCTAAACTGGATGATCTGCATTCAACTCTCTTATACTGGATGCCCATATAGGTCACTCTTGTACCTGTATCTTGTATCAATACACATCATACTTAAACGTCTCCATCTGTAAACCACTCTCTTATCCTGCAACCCTACTCTTAAACACCACTTGTGTTCACACGCACGCCTGATCACAAATATAATTATCCTACGTCTAAGATTAGATCTAAAGTAAATAGTTGCTTGGCTGGAACTTGTTCTTATTGGGCCCAGATCCCATATCCCTGCTTGTTGGGCACAACAGTATCACACATTAGTTTTAACACTCAATTTGATCCAGGTCATAGCTGCAATCACTTATTGGCTTTTTGAATCCATGACAAACTATGTTCAGACTACAAATATTTTTACAGATAAGCTGTTGACAAACTTCTCAATGTGACCTGGGCTTATATGTGAAGTGATTACCAGAAATTTATTCAGGCTTCACAAGACTTTCTGACAACAAAATGATCTCTAGATATGTCTTTCTCCACCCTACATGCTTTCTCTATTTATGGAAATTGAATGATAGGGCACATAAATTGAACTGACAAATTTGTAGATCTCCAAGTCCACACAACTGGTAGCATAGTGACGTGGATGTTTAGTATCAATGGTCCTACTTCCATGGTCTTCAGGATTACGATATGTAACCTTATATGTTTCTTCTGGACCAGAACTGGATAATTGTGAAGTATCCTTATTCAATGTCCTTGCTATCTGTGTTTAATGGACAAAGGACCATAATATTTCCAAGGCAGGTATAATGTGGCCTGCAATGTGAATATGATTAATTAAGAGAATATGTAGAAACCTAGCTTTGTATATTTACCTCTACTACTTCAAGAAAAAAGTTATTGAAATTTTAGCAAGGGCAACAATGTAGAGCATAATCTCAAATAACTTAGTGAAAGGGTACTTGATTATTCTTGACTTATTCTTGCAAATTGGACTAAAACCCATACCGAAATCCATTGGGTTTTCTGATTATTAATGAAAGTTTTCTTTCTACTTTTCAATTACGGAAATTCCACTAATAATGGAGAAGAGAGCAAACACTGTATTTCTTAATGGTTTCAACTTTTAAGAAAATGTAAAAAAAAAAATACTTTTTTTTAGCACTTATACTTGTTGCGATCTGAAAGAACAATTCAGCCACATGGAGTCTGCCTCACATATAGGACACATATATATTTACTACAGCTCCAGGCCCTTCTATCTATATTGTTAAGATGAATTTTAGTAAATAATTTCAGCTAATCACAGAACCAAATATTTTTGTAGTATTTACAAATAAAGGCCATTCTAATCATGGTTTTTTATAACAAATTCAAGTTTTCTTTTAAATATAACACTACAGTGTATTCACTCTATTCGCAAACGGCTTAAAATATTTGATACATATGTTTTCCCGGTTTATACTTGTTTATTCAGTCTTTCCTTGTAAACAACATTTTATATACATCTTCGTGGAGGTTCAAGCTCTCTCATTCCTCTCTGACAATGTTTTGTTCTGTGAATATCCTTTCTTCATCTGTCTTCTCACCCTTCCCAAATCTTTTCCACATTCCTGTGGCGCAGCTAAACTGCCAATATTTTTTAGTTATGTTATAAGGTGACACTAGTCAACACTGAGCTATGCAATGTCATATAGGTAGAGAGTATGATGACTGATAAAAACATTGTTTACATACAACCGACCTTCCTTTATACTATTATGCTGATCTTTGCTTTGTTCCTGTGCTATGTTTGCTGCTGGTCATGAATTTTGGACCTTGACCCAGACAATTGTTCAGTCTGCCTATCTTGTCCCAAAATGCTATATTGTGTATCAAGTGGATTTTCTACCCTGATGTTCATACTTTGACCCTGAATGCATAGAGCAGTTGTCTGCTGTTGACCTTGGATTGTTTCCTGGACGATGTCTTACCCAGTCAAGCATGTATTTGATTCTTTAGAACATACCCTTCTTGTAATATCCTCTGCTCTTGTCAACTGAATTCTACTCATACCATTCTTTATGTCACGTTCATACCATATTTAAAACAATTACTCACACCTTGTTCCTCACACACATTTCTCTCTTACATTGCTCTTTCCATAACCATCTCTGTCACACTTTATACCTGGCCCTATCCCCCCACTCTACACATGCCCTACTACAGTCCCCCCTGTATGTTCTTACATTGTTTATGCTATCACAGGCAGCAATATTGAATATAAACATGCAATCAGTTGGTCACAGGTCACAGGACTGCAAGGAGAGCAGTTAATCTTTTCTTCCTATGTCTTTCTGCATCCCAACACCTCTTGAATCCACAGTGAAGGATTATGGGAGACACTCTCTTTATCTAGGAGGCAAACAGGACATGCAAAGAATATTTGCACCCCCAAATTGGAGAGATTAGGACATATTTGCAGAGGATTGGGGAGTTTTATCGTGTGTGACAGCAGCTGCTGGTTAATATTCATGAGCTGGATAAGTGGAGAAGAGCAGGACTGACAGGTTTGTAAGGGAGAAGCAAAATGTATCAAGGAAATTAACCACAAGAACACTGACAGAGCGAAAGAAGGAGGGAGAGAGATAAAGAGGAAGAGGGAGGGAGACTAAAAAAGAGCATGAAAGAGATTGTGATGGAGGGAGGGAGAAAAGCAGGGGAGTGATATAAGAGAAATGTAAGGAGACAGAAAGTGGGAGAAAGAAACGAGGAGTACAAAGAGAAAGGAGAGGAAATATGCTGAAGGAGTTAGTTTGAGATAGGAGATCAAAATAAGACAAACATAAAAGACAACTTTAGTTTGAATCAACAAAAATAGGAATACAATTTGTATCAGGAATTAGTGAAACAAGTACAATATCAAACATGCATTTCTTTTGAACCACACTTCTTTTCACAAAGCAATGAGCTGGTGAATAGTACACAAATGTTTTTACTTTGGTCACTTATTATGAATTAAAATACTGTGATAAGAATATGCTAACAAAAAGTACATTATGCCTTTTTCACACTTTCAGAAATGCATCCCCCAGGAGTGGTTCAAAAGATGAAGATATAGTAAGTAAAAAATAGATAATATAATTATATCAAACTAGCGACTTGAATGGTGTAACGGAGTTGGAACACGCAGTCCAATATCTCCGCTGGTATACGGTAAAATACAGAGGAGGCACTACAGTTTCACCATTCCCGACCTCCCATATTGGACGACACACAATTTGGGAGTCAAATGAATACTGACTTTATTTACCTTTACAGAAATATATATACATCTCTTTGGCCACAGGTAATACACATGCCCATATTTGGCCGCACAATACACATAAAGAGAACAATAGGTGGGTCACACCTCCCTGGCAACTTTGATACAATCAGACATTGATTCAATTACACTTCTTTGTTCTTATCTGAGAATGAAAACACTGTATACAATAGACTTCCTTTATCTTATGCGGAGTCGCTGTAACAGGATTATCTCCCATGCCAAGTAGCTGCAAATGTCTGGGACAATATTCTGCAGAGCATCAACCAACATACATGCAGTATAATAGTAGGATCATATTTTAACCATAATAATCATAAAACAGGGTAAAACAGTGATGGGTTCCGTTACACACCTCCCCCGTGACCATAAGCCGGCATACACGGTCTGATCCCAACGGATCGGCCTGGGGATGTCCGGACAAAAGTATTTGTTGGTCAATTCTCTAGTTTGACAACCCATCAGCATTACTGCAATTCACATTTACTCACATTTCCCATATCCCCAGATAGCTGGGATCTGAGCGCACAAAACTACCGAATAGCGCTCAGATCCTCTTCACACAGTTCAATTGCCATGTAGCTAAAGTCTTTCCCATAGTCTTTCATTATATGAATGGGCTCCATGGCATAGCTATCTGTGGTATTATGGTTCACACAGGGCAAGTACCGAATGACCCCCCTGTATGTAAAGGGCCAGAATGAGTGACATACACTCTGGTATGGCCGAACACTGGTTCCAAAGGGCAATATGTACCAGGGCCATAGTCGCAGGGCAGGAGGCTGGCAAACAGTCCTCTCCAAGCCAAAGTGGCGAAGGGCACTTCGTCACACATCTCCCCTTTGCTGTGGTGATGGGGCAACACGCTGAGGGGACTTGAGGGGCAGAGGCCAGCGGCACTCTGCCCTGATGCCAGCTCTTTTGCTGGTAAAACCTGCAGGACGTATTCCGGCTCAGTAGCCAGGGAAAGGTGGGGGTCAGTGGGGGTTAACATTTCCTCTGTTAACCCTGGGGCCACATTAGGAGTTAGCTGGGGACGGGAATTTGTACTTACCCCCTCCTCCGGTTGTCCCAGTGAGGGTAGTTGGGGATCTGGACAGGCTGTGGGCGCAGAGACCACGGTCCCATCTGCGCCGTCTGGGAGATTGGTGTCTCCCCTGGTTAGGGTAAACTGTCGCTGGGGGGGAAGGACGACACCTTTGGCCCCCTGGGGTACCCACTGCCACTGTGGAGGAAGGTCGACACCTTCTGCTCCCTGGGGTACACACTGCCGCTGGGGGGGAAGGACGACACCTTCTGCCCCCTGGGGTTCACACTGCCGCTGAGGGGGAAGGACGACACCTTCTGCCCCCTGGGGTTCACACTGCCGCTGGGGGGAAAGGATGACACCTTCTGCCCCCTGGGGTTCACACTGCCGCTGGGGAGGAAGGATGGCCCCTTCTGCTCCCTGGGGTACACACTGCCGCTGGGGGGGAAGGACGACACCTTCGGCTCCCTGGGGAACACACTGCCGCTGGGGAGGAAGGACGACACCTTCGGCTCCCTGGGGTACACACTGCCGCTGGGGGGGAAGGACGACACCTTCGGCCCCCTGGGGTACACACTGCTGCTGGGGAGGAAGGACAACACCTTCAGCTCCCTGGGGAACACACTGCCGCTGGGGGGGAAGGACGACACCTTCGGCCCCCTGGGGTACACACTGCTGCTGGGGGGGAAGGACGACACCTTCAGCTCCCTGGGGTACACAATGTCGCTGGGGAGGAAGGACGACACCTTCAGCTCCCTGGGGTACACACTGTCGCTGGGGAGGAAGGACGACACCTTCTGCCCCCTGGGGTACACACTGCCGCTGGGGAGGAAGGACGACACCTTCAGCTCCCTGGGGTACACACTGCCGCTGGGGGGGAAGGACCACACCTTCGGCCCCCTGGGGTACACACTGCTGCTGGGGGGGGGAATTAGTTGGAGTATTCCACGTGGAGCGGTTTCTGTTTCTGGCACAGTCTCTCTGCATGTGACCCTGCTGGTTACACGTGTGGCACCTGATGTACCGTGGAGGGGTTTGGTAGTTCCCACCACCCGGACGCAGTGCTGGGGGGGGGGGGTTAATGGTGGGAGGTGGGTTAGCAGCTCCCAAGATGGACCGCTCCCGTGCCCGCTGCTTTTCCATTATGGATTTGTGGACATCTGTCATTAACCATTCCAAGGTTTTCATGGGAAGCGTACCTGGGAAAAAGGCCAGTCTGCTTTGGAGTTCTCTTTGAAACTCAGTCTGTGGGGTAATAAGAGGTACTGTAACCATGAGTTCCTTTCTGTCTGCATCCCTGTAGTCCGCGGCCGCCTCCTCCTCCTCATGATGGAACGCTGTCTGAAAACTAGCCGGTTCCATCCTGCTGTAGCCAGGGGCGCTGTATGGATACTAGCGTTGCCCTCAATTTGTACTCCACGGAATGGTGTCTCCTGTAGCTGTCCTTCTGACCATGGGACAATTCCGCCACTTGCCACCAAATGTAACGGAGCTGGAACACGCAGTCCAATATCTCCGCTGGTATACGGTAAAATACCGAGGAGGCACTACAGTTTCACCATTCCCGACCTCCCATATTGGACGACACACAATTTGGGAGTCAAATGAATACTGACTTTATTTACCTTTACAGAAATATATATACATCTCTTTGGCCACAGGTAATACACATGCCCATATTTGGCCGCACAATACACATAAAGAGAACAATAGGTGGGTCACACCTCACTGGCAACTTCGATACAATCAGACATTGATTCAATTACACTTCTTTGTTCTTATCTGAGAATGAAAACACTGTATACAATAGACTTCCTTTATCTTATGCGGAGTCGCTGTAACAGGATTATCTCCCATGCCAAGTAGCTGCAAATGTCTGGGACAATATTCTGCAGAGCATCAACCAACATACATGCAGTATAATAGTAGGATCATATTTTAACCATAATAATCATAAAACAGGGTAAAACAGTGATGGGTTCCGCTACAAATGGCTTTCGTGTTAAGGGCTTGAAAAAAATGTCGGCTGTTAAACCCATAAACCCTGTAACTCGTAAACCCCCCCCCCCCCCTGTTATGGTCATCGCGAAGAGCGCCGAAGGCCTTTGTCGCTCATTGCAGCCCCGTCAAGCAGGTCATGTACGGGCCTCGCGATGAGTACACCGAAAGCCTTCAGTTCTCACAGTGCATGCGCAAGCCCGTAACTTTTAATATAGCGTGACCGACAAATCGTACTTACAACAACTATATATGTGATAATGTAGAAGGCATGATTAATATGTATTAGATAAAGGAAGAACGAGCAAGGTGCTAAGCTCAGGGAAGTGGGGATGGCTGTATAATCAAATTAGACATTTAGGACACATGATTTCATAAGTTTCATTGTAAAGGTCCATTATAGTGTTCATACAATAGGTTATATGTTGTTTATTTACACACTAGTTGGCAATAAAATCAGTATTTGCAGAAATAAAATAAGTGTGACTTTTAAACCTTAAATTAGAAGGGGGTGCGAGAGGATCTGCCTGAGGGTCTATCTTTATCTGCAGTGTCTACTGCAAGCAAACCTGTACTGGTCAGAGCAAAATTAAGACAGACTGCAGGGCAGATCCTCTTTCACCTGCTGGACATTTAATAGAGCGTAGAGAGCAGCAGATCTGTTGGAAGCTACAATACTACTTTCATACTACAGTACTAAAAGCTTAATTTAACTTTTTTATTTTATTTTGGTTTTATTTATTAGTAAATAAAAAAAAACATATGAAGCCCCATTTTAATACAGCGGCCTTTAAAGAGAAGTCTTGCCTCATTTTAATATATTATATTTTCTCTTCTCTGGGAGAGTGTAGGAAGACATGTTCAAAACTACAAGATGTAAAACGATGGAAGGCACTCCATCCTAAAGATTTTAGGACACAAGCTATTTTAATTTTTTTCATAAATAACCAGGTAGTTACCTGGAATTGTGGGAGGGGCCCTCTTTCGCCTGCCTCTTCCTTGGGCAGGGCCATCATCTGCCTTTTTAAGCACTTCCTGACAACCCCTCTCTTGCTCAGTCCATTTCTGAGTCTATGCCAGAAGGTTGTTTCTCAGCGCTGCCTTACCTTAAGCCTTCTCTTGCTACTTTGGTCCTTTTGCATACATGTCCATGACAGCATTTACATCGGAGGAGATCAAACGTTCAAATACATGAATTCAGTGATTTTGCCCCATATCTGCTAAGCAAGGTAAGGTTTTCAGCTTCACCAAGTAGATTTTGCCACTTATGCACTGTGCAGAGGCCTTTTCCATGTCCAACGTAGTGTTTTTTGGCTTTCGCAAGATCACACGGTGGATGTCGGCCCAAGTCTACTGAGTTGTGTCCCTGCTCAGTAGACAGATTTTGACCATTATCCACTGTGCAGTATCCTTGTCCATGTTATGCTTTATGGCTTTCACAAGCCGCCTGGTGGATTTTGGCCCAAATCTACTAAGTTGCAGCCCTAAATCAGCCTTCGTTAGCTCCAATTGGCCCAATCGGTTTCCTTGCCCATGCCCAAGGATGCGCCTTGTCACCGTCCCTTGCCCCTTTTCAGTTGGCTTTCATTTTGCATATATTAGTAGTGGGAAGTGTATTTACTTTCTCTTGGTGCTTAACACCTGTTTCACATATATTCAATAGAGAATTGGAGAAAACAAAAATCATAAAGTTTTATTTACATTCTTAGGAGACAACGTCGATTAAAAACTCTTTAAAATCAAGGGAAGTAGGAAGTAATTCCTTAAAAACATTTTAATATTGAATCCCTTATTTTCCACACTTTTGATAAGTAAATTATTAGTATTTGAGGGATCAATACATGATCTTATTTCCTCTTGTCTTATCTTACTAAGTGTGTGATTTTATTGGGTTTGGCTTCCAGACTTTTTTAAGTATATATCTCTTTTTATCAGTATTAGAGATATTGTGTTTATATCTTGGTGTTCTGTCACCTTCAAATTCTTTTAGATATGTATTCCACTTTATATAATTCTGAAGTTGGCATATCTAACGTTCTAAGTATTGTTATATAATCCAAATGCCCTTTGAATCTCTATATCAGTTTTAGATTGTACTAGTATATTTTTCCAGTTGTTATAGTGACTCATAGTGCCTTTGTGTGATGGTTTTCTAGGTATATCCTTTCCATATCTTAATTCTTTTCCTATCTTTTAGAGAAAAAGAGGTTCAAAGTTTTTATATTCATTTCAGAGCAGTCCCCACAATCATTATATAACCATTTTTCTACTACTTTAAGGGGTAACTATGGATATATCCAGGATAATATTTGAGTATATTTTTGATACTAAATCTGAATTTGTCATATTTGGCATTTAAGCACGCCTCTATCGGGATTTAGAGAAATGCACTAAATGAGTGCACTAAGTGATAATAGATATTTTTATAATGTAAAGAAATTAAGAAAGAAATAATTTAAGCTTGTTATTCCATATCTATATATACCCTTCTCACTTGGTGAGAGTTAAAGGGTAACCATAGCAACCAACATGTTATAAATAGGAGGCTCCGTTGAGGTCCTCGCCCCTCCCTTTGAAAAAGTCACGCCCAAATGACGAAACGTGCGTCAGGGTTGCGTCTGACGTCAGACGCTTACACTGAGAATAGGTAGTGCTTCCAGCTAAGCTCCGTGAATTGGGAGTTCATAGTCACCTTCTTGTGCCCTAACTTGTAGTACACGGGAGAGCCTGGTACTACATAGGAGGAATCTGTGTATCTATATAATAACGAACGCATTTAATAACCCTGTAATTTTTAAGACCTGTCATTAATGCGACACCCGGAATGGGGGTTACAAGAAATGCTATAGATACAATAGAGGGATGGAAATGTGGGGAATCTTGTTAAAAGACCCTTTTACCAGCTAAAACCTCTATATTGTAAATAATCTCCAACAGTGAGTCACTATAACAACTGGAAAAATATACTAGTACAATCTAAAACTGATATAGAGATTCAAAGGGCATTTGGATTATATAACAATACTTAGAACGTTAGATATGCCAACTTCAGAATTATATAAAGTGGAATACATATCTAAAAGAATTTGAAGGTGACAGAACACCAAGATATAAACACAATATCTCTAATACTGATAAAAAGAGATATATACTTAAAAAAGTCTGGAAGCCAAACCCAATAAAATCACACACTTAGTAAGATAAGACAAGAGGAAATAAGATCATGTACTGATCCCTCAAATACTAATAATTTACTTATCAAAAGTGTGGAAAATAAGGGATTCAATATTAAAATGTTTTTAAGGAATTACTTCCTACTTCCCTTGATTTTAAAGAGTTTTTAATCGACGTTGTCTCCTAAGAATGTAAATAAAACTTTATTATTTTTGTTTTCTCCAATTCTCTATTGAATATATGGCTTTCATTTTGCCCATATTCACTAAGCAAGATTTCGACCCTCATATTCACAACAGATTTTGTCCTCAACTCTACTTGCCTTCCATGCCTCTGGCTTTCCATTAGTCCTAAATCAGCCTTCACTAGGCACTGCCTCAATCATTTTTTGCCCCATCTGTGTACTTGCCTGTGCCCAAGAACTCGCCTCTTTCCCTATCATGTGGATTTCAACAACCCCTCATCATAGACTTGTCCTTTCTACTAAACTAAGTCATCGCCTAAGTTTCACTTTTGCTAAACACCTAATTGCTGATTTGACCTCCAATCGGCCCCTTTGCCATGCCCAAGGGTCATCTGGGCCTCCAAGCAGACCAGAAGTCCGGTAGCACCCGGTAACATTTCAGCTACTCCTCATGGTAAGAGAAGGACCCAACATCAAAATATAATTAAACACAATTAAACACTGATCTTTACTACTTAAAAGATATGTCAGCTGGATTATGACAGGTACAGTGAAGGCAAAGCTGTGTGATTAAAACAGTTTTAAAAGTAGGCCTTTTCACAACATGATTTGTGCATGAAATATCTGAAAACTAAGAAAAGGGACACACTCGGAAAATGCACTGGAAATAGATCATAAACAATTGTGCTATATTTCATCATTAATCTTGCATTTCACAATATAATAATCCCACACAAATAACTGATTTTATTATCACTTTTCCAGGCTCACTCCCACTTTGTGTAATTTAAACCTCACCAATGGAGTAGCAAGCACATCTCTACAATGTAGTGATGAGCAATCTATTTCACTGAGATATGAAAAGGACTACACAGTATGTTTTGCCTTTTTGTTAAATGCACAGAAATATAGTAACACAAGGGTAGATAAGTATTTCAACTAGATAAACAAATACACATTGTGACATAAATTAGCATACTAAGCCACACAGAAACAATGTTGTATTTTTGCTGTTTAGAAAAAAGTGACAATGTTTTTAATAGTATTTTAAAAAGACCAAACTTTTTTTAGGTTTACGTTTCATTTGAAGGCATATTAAAGTGAGGTGGGTTATGAATGCAAATCAAAATCAAATAAAAAATGTGCTGGGGTGATGTTGACACAACTGAGATTTGCATATTGGGTTCCGCATTTCTAATGGGATACCCAATATGTAGACATGCGCATGCTGAATGGCTTTTCAGCCAAACAGCAAGCAGCGGTGACGTCAGCCTGGATCGAGCGCAAGTGTGTGCCTGCCTGCGGGAGTGTGTGCCTGCGGGAGTGTGTGCCTGCCTGTCTGTGTGCCTGCCTGAGTGGTTCCCTGTCTGTCTGTCTGTGTGCCTGCCTGAGTGTGTCCCTCTCTTTCTGTGTGCCTGCCTGAGTGTGTCCCTGTCTGTGTGCCTGCTTGTCTGTGTGCCCCCCTGTCTGTGTGCTTGCCTGCGTGAGTGCGTGCCTGCCTCAGTGTGTGCCTGCCTGCCTGAGTGTGTCCCTGTCTATCTGTGTGCCTGCCTGAGTGTGTGCCTACTTTTGTGTGTGCCTGCCTGTGTGTGTTTATGTCTGTGAGTGAGTGTGTGTCTGTGAGTGTGTCATTGAGTGTGTATGTCTGTGTGAGTGAGTGTGTCTGTGAGTTGTGTCTGTGAGGGAGTGTGTGTATCTGTGAGGGAGTGTGTGTGTCTGTGAGGGAGTGTGTATGTCTGTGTGAGTGTGTGTCTGTGTTAGAGTGATTCTGTCTGTGTGTGTTGGCGGTCATGGGGCAATTCACTAGTGTTGGGGGAGGTCACGGGGCAATTCTCTGGGGCTGGGGGGCAATTCACTGGTGTTGGGAGAGGTCATGGGGCAATTCTCTGGGGCTGGGGGACAAAAAATTGGGGTTGGGGAGGTCACGGGGCAATTCACTGGTGTTGGGGGAGGTCACGCAGCAATTCTCTGGGGCTAAGGAGCAATTCTCTGGGGCTGAGGGGCAATTCAATGGGGTTGGGGTAGGTCACAGGGCAATTCTCTGGGGCTGGGGGGCAATTCACTGGGCCTGGGGGAGGTCATGGGGCAATTATATGGGCTGAGAGGCAATTCTCTGGGGCTAGGAGCAATTCATTGGGGGAGGTCACGCAGCAATTCTCTGGGGCTGAGGGTCAATTTACTGGGGTTGGGGGAGGTCATAGGGCAGTTCTCGGGGACTAAGGGGAAATACACTGGGGCTGGGGGAGGTCATGGGGCAATTCTATGGGGTTGGGGGGCAATTCTCTGGGGTTGTAGGGCAATTCACTGGGGCAATTGTCTGGGGCTGGGGGCAATTAACTGGGGCTGGAGGGGGTCATGGGGCAATTCTCTGGTGCTGGGGGGCAATTGTCTGGGGCTAGAGGGCAAAAAACTGGGGTTGGGGGAGGTCACGGGGCAATTCACTGGGGCTGGGGGGTGTATCACCTGGGATGTAGATAAAACAATCAGTAAATGAAGGGACAGAAATCTAAAGAAAAGAAAAGTGTCTAATGTGACTTCCAACAGTAAGGCAGACTTCAGGTGATAACTGAGCATGTCTGTACAATCCCCAGGCAAAAAAAGAAACAATGTATAAAATATGCTAATTTTCCCTGGTCCATTCCTCCAATTTGTTATGTTGTAATGGTGCCTTAAAATCACTACTATCAAGCTACTAGTTAATCTCTAGTTTTTACATTTCATTAGGTGTGTTTGATTTCCTCCTGTTGGCATCCAGTGAGGAGATATCTTTACATAGTTCATGACTACCAATGCCCCTTGAAGGTCCTCATACCCACACAGCAAAAATATAGAACATTGCAATGTAAAAAAAGGCTAGTCCAGAAAGTGGCTGTTGACTGACATAGGCTTGTCAAAGGCCTCTGTGAGATTGGGAACCAAATCCAGAAACAGCTGCTAATCAACTAGATTAAAACCTCCAGTGTCCAGAACAGAGGCCAAACGTTCAGTATTTGTCTTGTATTCCTTCCATGTAGAAATCTTCTCTTTCTGAAAAGAGTAGCATAGACCAAACACAAAATCTCTTACGATGGGTAGAAATGATATTGAAAAACCCTCCACTGTGTATCCAGGAAGGAAATAAAGGATCGTGCTAAGTACACTTACATGTCTCACACAAGCCAAAAGACCAGTTTTTCCTACAGAACATCTCAGTAAATGGTATGTCTACTGTAGCTAAGGATTCTGGGTAGTGACATGAACATTTGTCTTAAGACATACCACCTTATTGTCCCAGGCCCACTTAATACACAATCAGTTAAGGACTATGGGGTGTGCTCTCGGACAGGCTTAAAGGACCACAAAAGTCCCCTAAACTGCTCTTCATAACCTGAAAGGCAACTATGAAATTAGTACATATAAATAAAAAACAACTGAAGACATAAAGCATATTTAACTTATGAGCTTCGTCTGTATTCTCCTCTTGTACCTCTTCGGCATATCTTGATGAGGGGTGTGAGCACAGTAAAGCGTATCAGGATGTACCATGAGCTATATTACAGTCTAATGAGGAATGGCTTGATTGACAGTCAGTGCTTGCCCAGCCTGCTGTGCACGTGCAGCTTTGCTGTGGCATGACTGATAAGCCTGCCTCCTGTGTGTGTATGTAATATAAATATATATATATATATATATGTATATACACACACACATATATATGTATATATATATATATATATATATATATATATATATATATATATATATATCAGTGTGTGCATAACATCTCTCTCTCTCTCTCTCTCTCTATATATATATATATATATATATATATATATCACAAATAATATTGATATAGTATCAAATGTTGGAATAGGGCAACCTTTGGGAAACAGTGATCACAACACAGTCTCGTTTGAGATTGAATTAAAAAAACAACATTTTAAGGGGCCAACGAAAACTCTTAATTTGAAAAGGGCAGATTTTAACGGTCTAAGGGCAGTGATACAAAGTATAGACTGGGACAGAGAACTGGCAGGTAAAAATACTGACCACATTGGACAACATTTAAATCCTTACTAAATATACATACACATCGGCATATACCGTGTGGGAATAAAAGTAAAAGGAGTAAATCCCATCCAATGTGGCTTAACAATGATTTAAAGATCAAGATACGGAGTAAAAAAAAGGCATTTAAATTATACAAACAAGAGGGGACAGAGACTGCTTTACGGGAATACAAGGAAATCAACAAGGCTTGCAAAAGCGCTATTAGACTGGCTAAAATATAAAATGAAAAATGAATTACAAAAGAGAGTAAGACTAACCCTAAAACATTTTTTAAGTATATTAATGGGAAGAAGGCGAGGAAGGAAGCTATAGAAACATTACAATGTGACACAGGCGGTCTGATAATTAGTGACCAAGAAAAGGCAGATGAGTTAAATAGGTTCTTTTCTTCGGTATACACAAGGGAGGTACCAGTGGTTGGGGCACTGCAACATAATGGGGCTACACTACCTTCACCAAATAATTGTTTAACACAGGAAGTAATCCAAAAAAGGTTGGAAAAAATAAATGTTAATAAAGCCCCGGGTCCTGATGGAATACCTCCAAGGGTACTAAGGGAACTGGGTTCTGTAATAGCCAAACCATTATATTTATTTTTTCAAGATTCACTCAACACAGGGTCTCTACTGGAGAAAAGCTGATGTGATACCTATATTTAAAAAGGGAGCAAGAGCAAATCCGGGGAATTATAGACCAGTGAGCCTCACTTATGTAGTGGGAAAGCTTTTAGAATGGTTAATAAGCGATAATATACAAGAATATGTCTATTTGAACAGGATTATAAGTAGGAGTCAACATGGATTTATGAGGGATAGGTCATGTCAAACAAATCTAATTAGTTTCTATGAGGAGGTTAGTAGGAACCTGGATCAAGGCAACTCAGTGGATGTAGTCTTTTTGGATTTTGCAAAGGCTTTTGATACAGTGCCACATGGGAGACTATTGTGCAAACTAAGAGATACAGGAGTTGCAGTAAATATCTGCTCATGGATTGAGAGCTGGCCAAAAGATAGGAAGCAAAGGGTTGTTGTAAATGGAACATACTCCGATTGGACTAATGTAGTAAGTGGGGTTCCTCAGGGTTCAGTATTAGGTCCTCTCCTTTTTAACATATTTATTAATGACTTAGAGGTAGGATTGGAGTGTGGTGTCTCCATTTTCGCTGATGACACAAAGTTGTGCAAGGTAATTAAATCAGATAGTGATGTGCTTTACCTCCAAAGGGATTTACATAAAATTGAGGAATGGGCATCTAAATGGCAGATGAGATTTAATACGAATAAATGTAAAGTTATGCATCTGGGAAGGAAAAATAGCCATGCAATTTATAATCTTAATGGAGCAAATCTAGGAATCCAATGTCCATGGTGAATTCCCAAAGTACTTGGGATAGAAACTTGCAGACTTAGGGCCTCATTCTATTAACGGCCGTAGGAGATGCGGGGCCGCAAGGACCGGCCGCAAGCAATTCGGCTATTCTATTCCCCTCCGGCCGGGGATTCCGGCAGGCTTGCAGCCGGCGCCTTGCTATCCCTTGCGGCCGCTCGCGCCGGAGGAAAGCCTTTGATCTAAAACGGCCGCAAGAGTTTCGGCCGCAAGAAAAGCCCGGTTGCTATTCTATTACTCCGGGAACCCTCTCTGCAAGGCTAAAAGCGAGCCGCAGCTTACTTGCAGGAAAAAGGTCCCGCTAGCACCAATTAAGCACATTATAAAGCCAAAATAAAGCCATCCTGCACTCTGAGGAGACTATAAAGTGATTGTAGGTGTTAGCAAAAATAGCACAACATTCCCCTACACTCAAACCGTAAAAAAAATATGTTTTAATTTATGTCAAAAATCCATGGAAAAAGTCCTGAGGGCTTGGAGCACCTCAGACCCGGCTACGCTGCGGCCGGCAAATAAACAGTTAATGTAAACTCGGATTTGGGCTGATGTGCAAGCTTGAGAGGGGGTTGCTATTAATCCTCGTGTCCCCCAATATGATCCCTAGCATTTACAGAGCTGTACAGTGCCGTCTTGAATTTATTTTTGCGTTTTAAGTTTTCTGAGCTTACGGCCGGTTCCAAGATATGCAGCCGGCCGTAAGGGGAGATCGCAGCCTTGCGGCCGTTTTACGGCCGATAATAGAATGAGGCCCTTACAATTTAAGGGATAGTGAGTGGTAAAAGGGAGAGAGAGGTGATAAGCGTGTTAGGGTGGAAGGTGATACACTTCTTTAAAGAGATGCGTTTTAAGTGAGGTTTAAAATGTTTTGAGGCAAGAGGATAATCTGGTGGAGCGAGGCAAGGAGTTCCAGAGACTAGGGGCAGCACGAGAAAAGCCCTGGAGGACGGGAGTGAGAGGAAGTGACAAGAGTTGTAGAAAGAAGAAGGTCATAAATAAACATTGTGCTCCTTAATACATACGTTGTGTGCAGTCTATTGCTTGTAAAATATATATAACTACAGTGTGACTGTATTGTAGCAACTGTGTGTGTGAGACATTCCAGGACTGTGCCTCATTCACAAAGTGTTCCTGTTTGAAAGAATATGAATGTATAGAAAGCGCCAAGGGGTATGTATGTTATATTATTTTTATTATCTTTATTTGTAACATGCAAACATATTCCATAGGGCTATACAGGGGTTAGGTACATGGCAAAGACAAAATGAACACCTTATAAAGAATTCAGGGCCCTGTTTTTTAGCTTAAAATCAAATGTACATAGTTCTTGTTTCCAATGCACCAACACAAGATTGAAAACTTGCAAACTTACAGTCTAAAGTGTGTTTATACAGTAGATGTGTGCATACAAAGTGACCATGTGTGTGCCATTTCTGCAGTATATTTTCTATATACAGACATGTTTAGAGAATGGAAGTGAGAGCAGGTTTTCGATTCTCTGGTACCTGTGTGTGTAGAAATCCCACACTTGTGCAGTTTCTGTGTGTGCAGAAAAAGGCAGAGTGTTCCTGTTCTATGCATGTAAGTATACAGAGTTTCCATAAGTGTACTTGTACTGTAGTAAGCGTGTGCACGGAGAGAAGTCTGTTGTACAATATATGAGTGTGTCTGCACCATAGTGTATGTGTTTGTGTAAAAAGCAGTATGCAGATATGGTGTGTATATGACTCTGAAATGCAAACCTTTTCCTACTGATAAAAGATAACACTAGCACAAAAGGGTAGCTATTGCAAGAACAGTGTCCCTCTTTGGTCTCTTAAAATCTGTGGTGGTGCAGCAGGTGCAAAGCATCAGGGCCCACAACAGGCTAGGACCCCTATGCTACTGCCAGTAAAGGAGGAATTTTAATGTATTAGATGAAAATGGGACTAATATCCTTATACAAAGCTGATATGATCATCATATGGGTGATCTGACCCTCTACATATAATTTTGCCATTTTATTGACACCTACAGAGTGAATAGGGAAGTTGCAAGGTGGGGGGGGGGGGATGGGCAAAATATTTTGCACCAGGGCCAACCACTCACTAGCTCCCCCACTTCGTAAAATGTAGGGAGATATTCAGAAATGACAATCCTACTTGAAGCAGTGATTTACTCTTCACCTGTCAGTAAACTGTGATTAACGCCATCCTAACCAGAGGCACGCAAGATTGTATCCAACAGATGCCAGCAGCGCAGTGATTAGCCCTTTCCTGCCACAGACACTGGTAGAGAATGAAAACCCCCTTCTTGCCACAGACCGTTTCAGAGTGGCCTAGTACAAAGATTTGCAGAGCAGCGATTCCTTATTGTACATCCAATTCCGATTAATCCTTTGTGTCACTGAAATTAGCAAAACTAAACCGGTGTGGCAAGTCTGCCCTCTTTGTATTTTCTTCTCCCTCTTTCCAAGTTTTGAATTGAGGTACCCCATAACAATATCACCAGCCATTCAAGTCCCAGTCATATGTGTAATGACTGTGTATATAAATGATACCAAACAGACTTGTAGCTATAGGTACAAACAGCCCTATTTAATTCCATCAACATGTAAAACCGTAGCCCGTAACGTAGCCCACAAGACTTGCGGCTATTAAATTGGCCCCGCAAAGCAACTTGCTAACAACTTGTGGGTTAAGTGTGAAAAAACACTACTACGTCGAGATCTGAACTCCACAGCCGCAAATCCTTTGAGATGTCAAGCCCGTAACTGTTTCATTCGAAAATCGCTATTAAATTGCTACTGGGGATAAACTGGAGATAAAAAGCCAGGGATACTAGAGGGGACCCGCTCGTGGGTTAAAGTCCTATCCGTAGCACTGTAAATGCAAATACACACACACTACTGTACTCATAATTAAAGGGAAAGTGATGTTAGGTATTAAAATTAATAGCACAACATTCTCCAGCTCGCAAACCTGCAATATAAAATACTTTTATTTCTGTTTAATTTCCGTGTTATATCGATCCTGGCAATCAATGTGTTAATACATATAATGGAACTCACATGGACTAGAATATAATATTTACTGATTTATTAATATTGCATTATATATGGAATGCGGGCACGATCGGAAATCGTAATTGAAACCCCTAAGATTTTGAAATCTATCCTCCACAGTGAGGTAATGATGATGATCTCTTTTACCATTGGCTCCGCCTAAACCTGTAACTACGGGTTTGACTAATTGATCATGTTCACAGCCGCTCATGCCACGTGCGCAAGAATGGTTTATGGATTTGCGTCTCCGGCCCGTTGGTCGCGGCATGGTTCAATTTAATAGCTCTGTAACACAGCCGGATTTAAAGCCCGCAGCCTTTGTGGGTGTGCCGATGCCGCTATGGGCTTCGAATTTTAATAGGACTGAATGTCTCCTAATCTTGTGTGAAGATTGTGATTATATGGTAGTATATGCAATGGTGTATATAGGCTTAGGACAACAAGAGCAATATATTTAATGGGCAGCACTAGCAAATAAAAATTGATCACAATAGGCCAACCTGACTTAAGGTAAATCAAACAACTGCTATTTATTTCATTCAGTACATACCAATACATATATAGTGTGTTGTCTGACTCGGAGAGGGGTTGTACTCATGAGGTGCAAAGGGGAGTTCCATAAATTGAACTAGGGTATCAAATACAACACTGAGTATATCTATGTAAAAATGTAATCTTTTTGTTCTGATCAATGTTTGGCTCCTCAAATTAATCAATTAAACATAACAATAAAGACAATTAATATTTCTGTGTGTATATATATATATATATATATATTGAAAATGTACACGTTTTCTACATGAACCTACCTTACCTGAAAATACAGACTTCTCATATTTTGAATTTCTTTAGAAAAACAGACTATATTTAGAAAACGCTAATTTTATTGAGTGCATTACAGTGCAACATACGCATCTCATGTTAAAGAGCAGAGATGACTCTTACTATTCATTTATAAAGCATTGAGCATTTTCCATAACCCCATATAATGTAATAGAGGCCTTAATACAAATCTCTATCAGTATGGCACAGAGTAGCAGGGAGGGGGAGGGAGGAGGTGATGAATGCATGGAGGATATTAATTGAAAGATGACAGGACTGGGTGATTATTCTTTATGAAAATGCTATTGGGGGAGTGGTGGAAATTACCAGGGAGAGGTATAAAAGGGATATGAGAGACAAGTGCAAAGTGACAGGGAGTCAGGAAGAAGGTGAGAAACTCAAGACGGGGGCTAAAACAGAGGGAATATATGGCAGGAAAAGAGAATAGCTCTTTGGGGGAAATGTGTATAACAAGAATTTGTGTTATTGCACTTAAACATTAAGAGTCAAAATGAGCATCCTATGTTTGTGTGCAATGCCATATCACACACATACTCCATTAACTTCAAAGGACCACTGTGATCATTTTTTTCAATATGTTTTTTTGAATAACTAATGTTGATCATGGGTATTTTTTTGGAAAGAAAAAAAAAAACAATCATTAAAAAAAAAAAAAGTCTTTACATTTTTAACTTGTATACCCTATTACTACTACAGGCTTCTATTTTTTTTTTTTTTCAGCTGATTCTATCTGTTGCTTTGTCAGGATGGAGTGTCCTTGTAAAAGAGTGAGATCTGAATTAGACCTAATGAATGTACAGGCAGGAATATATGCCACATTCTCATTGTGCTGTTAGAAACTTAAAGTGTATTCAAATACTCCTCCAACATTAGGATGTTAATCAACAGAAATCAAAATGGTAGATCCTACACCAGCATCAATTAATTTTGAAGGTAATAAATTAAATTATGTATTTGAAAAGCATTTACATTCAAGTATAGTTTTTAAAAATAGTATATTTTTAAATATGTGACTATAGTGGTCATTTAACCAAAAATAAATTATTATTAGAACATATTAAATATAAGCAGAATATATAAATAACAGCCCCTAAGATATGTATCAATATATGTGTTGCCACCTTATATATGATTCAATGAGCAAAGACACCAAGCACTGGTTGTAAAGGCTTAAAGACATATATAAGTTTCCTGGATTCTAAATGCATCTGATAGAGGTGAATCAGTAGTGTATGAAAACATTTTATTGCATGAAGAAATACCAAAATAAACATTACCAAAATAACTTTGATGTTTGCTAAATCTCTTGAGTTTGCAAGCAGCAGCTTTTGTGAGTTAACACCCCTGGAATACCTCTGCTAAAATTAGGATAACATTAATAATTCGTTTTGGCCAATCACATGAAGTTAATACATGCTAGTATAATGTAACAATCAATGAAGGCAGTTAGTGCAGGAAGGAATAATGGGATGTGTAGTCCCTCTGTAGAAGGAAGCAGAAGGAAGCCAGACACTGATCTCTAGATCTCTGCATTGAGCTGCTCCTGGCTTGAAGGTTAGTAAAAGGGTTAAAGCCTGTACCCAAATGCAGTGCTTCTATTGTTAGGTACACTGTGCCTATGTAAGCAGCTCTGGAGGGGTGGAAAACGTTATACTTTTAAATAAAATAAATCTGTGTGTGTATAGAATGACTCAATGTAATGTGTGTTTCTGATATAAGCAGCTTGTGTTACATTAGAAAAAGTTAAACTTGGATATACCCTTAAACTCTACATAGGTTTTAACACCAGTGTAGTAAATGTATGCTATACAGAATATTATGTTACCATTCACTAAATAACTGTGAAGGGATTTGCTTACAGGGCTACTGTAGCGCTGTTTTCTTGTAACTAGTAAAGATCGTTAAAACAACATCATTGAGAATTTTAAAAGTTTAAATGTTGTAAAAAACTTTATACTGAAAACTGCTGTTTTCCTGCAGATCTATAGACTGGATCTCCTCCTATATGTAGCAGGAATTGCAGCACATTTCCTTAGGCTTTGCTAGTAAAAAGTGCTTGAAGACAGCTAATTGCAGTAGTCGTTTATGAAGAAAATGTGTAATTCTATGTATAAATGTACATTTCCCTCATCCATTATATCCATATAATATCCCATGACATGCTGCATTTTCCCATTTTGAGCAAAGAAAATAATTTTATAATTGCCTAGACTTAATGTCTGGTTATTACAAATACATATATTTTGCAAATTCCCAAAAAAAAAAGAAAACAATTCCTTCCTTTTTCTAGTTGGTACAATATCACAAATATGTTATTTTAATATTTCATGTTTTGAAAAGGGTATTAATTCTAAATATCAACCCATAAAGCCTGTGATTGTAAGGATCACAGAAATATAATACAGCCTATCCTTTTAAAGCAAAAAAATAACATTTAGCATCTGTGGAAATCTCATAGAAAGATCACTATGACCTATACATAATGTTTGTAGGAATACACAACTCTCTGCAACCAAGGGATTAAATTCAGGTGTAAACATGGACAATAGATGTTACAATTGTCATGCCCCGATTTAGCTCTAAACGTCACCTTTTTTTGCAACTGCAAAACTGATTCCCAAGACTTTTCAAAGAGATATGTTCACTCTAATTGGTGGCCATTTCAGTATAATTTCCTGCTATTAAACATACAGTGACCTGTAATACACATTCCAAGTGATAGAAAAAAGGTGTTGCACCTCTGAGCACTTTCGCTTTTAAATTCTGGATGTGTTTCTCAGTGGGGCTAAAGCTTTTGGTCTAACGTTGTGTCTGCAAAGTGTGGGAGTATTTAGACGCAATGCTCCCGCTAGCTACGCAATCTCTCAACATACCCCCCAAGTCTCAGGGGACTGCATGGTGTCGGGAAGGAGGTAGAAGGAAGGGTGTGTAGGGGGGTCTGTCTCAATAATTAGACGCCCTAGGTGAGATGTGACGCCTCACAGAGGTGATGACACCTGGAGGGGGGAATTTGAGGTGATTTGGAGAAGGTGGGGGGGACATATTCAGACACTTCCAGACAAGTGTGAAAAATTGTATGAGAAGTGAAAACTTATGTGGCAAAATCTAATAGTGAATTTCCTTGCTGCTTTCAATCATGTTATTTTTCTGTTATGTATTGGTCCAAGCAAATTAACCATTTTACTACTGAAGAAATGTGTGGCAGTCTTTCTTGCGGCCAATTGTCTTTCATTTTTACATTTTATTCTAAGATTGATCAGCCTAGGTATAAGTGGCAGGGGAATTCTCCAATTCATGAGTCCATGTAATGGTGGGTATTAGCTGCTGTTGTGGTGCCCAGTTAGTATGAATGAGGAACAAGGTAACTGAGATATATGAGGTAAATACAGTACAGAAACAAATATTTTTAATGGTTAATTCTTTGAACTATGGCTTTCATCATGGTTTAGGAGTGTTGACAGCAACCACTACCTTAGCCTCTCTATAATGTAAGAGAAAATGGTCTCAACTCTGCACAATATGCTGGCTCTTTATAAATAGTAAATGAAAGAGGCGTGTACTGAAGTGGAAGATTGGCAGTATCAGGGACAATGTAAGGAAATACTACTTAGCAAAGGTTAGGGGGTTTATGAAAGACATTCCCAGCAGGGGTAGTACAAGCTAACATTATAAGACTATGACAGATGTTGGGTGAATATAATATTACATCTTGAGTAATAAATATCTACAGTGGAAAAAACGTTAGTAAATTGCACTCTAACCTGAAGTCGGGAATCGCAGATAACCATGGGCTATCTTACGTGCACACCTGCAATCCTGTAGTAAGTTACTTATGGAAAACAAAAATTCTCTGAATTTACTAAACACAAATCTTGCTTTTAACCCCACTATAGCAGTATAGCTAAGTAAGATTATAATACAAATATTCAGCCATTAACATAGAACATAACTATATAACTGGAAATTTCCATCATCACAACTCATGCTTAAAGTATTGTAAATGAACCCCAGTTTAGTGAAATATAAAGTAATAATTGTTGTTGTTGTTTAGTTGTTCAGTCATGTCTGACTCCACATGACCCTATGGACTGTAGCATACTAGGCACACCCTGTATCTGTTATACTTATCCATAAGGTTTTAATGGCAAGAGGGTTGGCAATTCCTTCTCTAGAGGACCTCTCTGTAATGACCTGCCTATTGTGGTGACCCTACAAGCGCACAGTTTCATTGAAGGGGGAAGTAATAATACAAATTATCAATTATAATTGATATGTGTATATATAATGTGATATAGACTGTGTAGATTAGCATTAGCTTCACACTATAAAGAAAAGATATTAATATGTGGTGCTGATGACAATGCACAGGCAAAAATGACAGCAATAAAATTTGAAGCCTTGCAATGCTGTTAGCCACACAATACAAGGCTATCCCCTTCTCTAACTTGCAGGTCTTGTGATGAGCACCTTGCATCGTTTATTTCAAGCCTCCCCACCCCCCTCTATATTACCGGCCTTGTGATGGGCGCCTTTGGCCTCTGCAAACCCGCAACTTGCATGCCTCTCCCCACCTACTTTATGGCTGAAGTCGCTCATCTTGGGCCTTGCAATGAATGGCTATGCCGCTCATAGCAGGCCGCGGCATACGCTGTGAATGCGCAAGCCTGTAACTTTGTCACTCATGGCAGGCCGCGCGATGAGCGCCTTTGGTGCTCATTGCTAGCCTCTCCCCACCCATGTCTCTCCCCCCCTCTCCCTCCCCTGTGTCTCTTTGACCGCCTCTCCCTTCCCTGTGTCTCTTTCCCCCCACTTCCTCATCAGAGTCCCTTTACCCCTCTCCCTCCCCGGGCTCTTTCCCCCCTTCTCCCTCCCCTTTGTCTCTTCCCCCTCTCTCACTTCCCTGTGTCTCTCCCCTCCCCCACCTTCCCTCTCTCATTTGCGGGCTTAGAGACGATTGAACATGTAACTTTTTTCGAGCTCGCAAGACTTGAAGCTGAAATCTTTATTGCTCCAAGCCTTGTGGGCTTGGTAGCTAATCTTCTATTTAATTGGCGTCTCTCAATGGCTTCTGAGTTACAGGCTTGAAAAAAAAATGGCTGTGCATCAAAGGCCTATGGCCTTAGGTACTCATCTGCGCTCATTGCAACCCTTTGCCCCCCCCCCCCCATCTAAGTTGCAGTCCTCAAGATAAGTGCTCATTGCAAGCCTCTTTCCCCTCCTCTACTTTACAGGTCTCAAGATGAGCGACTTCGCTCCTTTCCCTTACCTCTCTCATTTGCAGGCTTGGTGTCATTTGAACCTGTAACTTTTTTCAAACCTGTAAGACGTAAAGCTGAAATCGTTCTTGCTCCAAGCCTTGCAGGCTTGAAAAAAAAGTTACAGGTTTAACGCCGCCATTTTTTTTCAAGGCCGTAACTCGGCAGCCATAGGGAGGCCACCAAAACATGTCAATTGAATATCAAATTAGCGTTCAACCTCACTTATGGACTCCCTGCCTCAGGATGAGACAGGGAGCCCATAAGTGTGGTTGGTAGCTAATTTTCAATTTAATTGCCGTTTTCTGGTGGTCTCCCAGCGGCTTCCGAGTTCCGGGCCTTGCAACGAGTGCCTTTGGTGCTCATTGCGAGCCCCTCCCCCCATCTAAGTTGCAGGCCTCACAATGAGCGCTCATTGGAGCCTCTTTCCCCTCCTCTACATTACAGGCCTCGCGATGAGTGCCTTCAGGGCTCATTAAGTATTGCACCAAACCCTTAACTTCTGGGCCTGCGCATGCGCAACTTGTAACTTTTAACATAGCGTTACCGACAAACCCGCAATTACGACAACTATTATAGTTATATATATATATATATATATATATATATATAAAATATATATACTGTATATATATATATATATAGACACACAGCACTTGCACACACTGGCACACATGCAGCACATGCACACACTGGCACACATGCAGCTCATACACGCAATGCATACACTGGCGCACACACAGCACATACACAGAGCACACAACACAGACTCACTTGTATTATTTTTTCACACAAAGCTTTCCCTATGCCTTTGCTCTGCTTGTGGGAGGGACAGAGGCTGTGCTCCTCATTGGTGATCTAAGCTGCAGGCCTCGTAATGAGCACTCATTGCAAGCCTCTTTCCCCTCCTTTACTTAAGGGCCTTGTGATGAGCGACTTTGGCGCTCATCGCAATCCCCGCAATGAGCACCTTCGGGGCTCATTGCAGATTGCGTCAAACCTGTAACTTTCAGGCCTCGCAATGAGTGCCTTCGGCGCTTATCGCAAGGCCCGCAATGAGCACCTTTGGCGCTTATTGCGCATGCGCAACCTGTAACTTTTAACATAGTATTACCGACAAACTCGCAATTACGACAACTATGCTACCCAATGTATCTTTGCCAACCAATATTGCATGTAACCTAATTTTCTTCTGCTATCCTGTGTGATGGTAGTGAAGAATTGTATTGAATATGTGGGTATGATCGATCTCCTTGGCCTTTTTAAGCACACTAAAGAACACTTCAGTAGGCTTAAAAAGGCCAATGAGAGTGATCCTACCCTTGCATGGAATACAGGGATAGCAGCTGAAAATCAGGATACAAAATAATAAAAAGCCCTTCTCCTCTAAGAAACACACAATTACTATGTCTCCCAGAGAGTGAATACTTTATTTGGGCTTTCACTGAGTCTATAACTGGTAGGAGCAACCAATAGGAAAAGCACCCACTTAGACTTGTTGCTGATTGGTCTGAAAAGAGCAAATCAGGAGGTACTGGGCAACATGAGATTTGAATTGCCCCTCTTAGGAGGCGGTTTGATTTTCCCCCATGAACAGGCCTTAGACAATGGGGTGGATTCCCGGGAGGCGGCACCCTGATTGGTAGCTATCCAAAGTCCCTGGGACAATCAGAACACTGCCTACTCCGTATGGGAATTAATATGGATAATATTTCCCTGTATAGCTCCCCAGTGACTAATTATTTGCAGGTTCTGAAGTGCTATCGATGAATCAGCTGTTAAACTGTGTATGATTAACCCCTAAAGCACACTTGCACTACTTTGTTTTTTATAGTGTAAAGTGATGGATATATGCATTATTCATTACTGCACATTACTGGAAAGTATCTGGGACTGCATTAAAATAATTGAGATTTATTAAATTACATGTAGATGTGAGTAGCACTAATGCGCAATATGTTATGGTACATTGTGGACTAGCATGTGACCTCTTAGTAAATTATACCCAACATCAAGGGACAAAAAGTTTCTGGGGGTTTATACCAGGTAGCTAGAAAATAACCCTCGGCAGTATAGTTGTTTATTAGCACGGGCTGCTGCAATGGGAAGTTGGGAAGTGAAGAGTTAACAGTGGCAATTTCCCCTCATAGAAAATAGGCATCGCTGATTCAGTGAACTGCTCACAGAACCTATAATGCTTAGTGAGTCTAGGAATTAGTCCCATGTCATGTATTTATTCCTAAATGGTACTTTTATATGTAATGCAAAGAGTATCGTAGGTCAAATACTAAACTAGACTAAAGATGTAAATGTCTAGGATGTAAGGGGTTAAACACTTACAAAATGTTTCAAAAAATTACATTTCTTGAAAACTGAATAAGAACTTAATTAAATGAAACTTAATCATTCAACATCTCTTGGTTATAAATTAGAATGATGCTGAGCTAGGTTAAGTCATTAAAGAAAGGTGTAGTTGTCTTAATTACATAATTACTAGCCTGGTTTTATTAAATTTGTAAGGAAAGAATTGTTTTCTTCAATTATAATAAATTAAAATATATTCAGAGAGAAAGAAACTAATTATTGCAGTTTCTCAGAAATATAAGGGTTTAGGATTTTTTTGCCTAGTATTAATAATTGTAAAAAAATTATAATAATTTTAATAGAAAGATGTGTATGTTTAAAAAGGTGATGTAGCAGTTGTACATTATAGTATCGATAGATATACATGGATACATTTTAATACTTATAAAACAGTATTACTAATCATTTATCAGAAAAGATACAGCATAGTATTAGTATTGTCCTGTGGACAAATGCAATGTTAACCCAAGAAACACCTATAGTAGAAGTGATATCTCTTGTTTCTGGATATGTGTATTTTTTCTATTAACAATATAGCAGACAATTGTGCGCACATTCATCATTCTCCAATTGTCCTGTAATAATAAAATATATAATAGATATACACTATGTATGTACATATATATTTGTGGTCGGGTGCCTCTTTTACGAAGAGATAAGACTGAATGTAGCCAGTGCGGCGACGAGGGGTAGAGGAAGTGAGGCTGGATGCTACCGAAAATCTAGCCTGCTTAGAGAGCCAGTTGGAAGGATATAGATAGGAGGCTGATTGGGCTGAATCAGCACAAGGGGAAGTAGGAATGGTATAGAAGTTAGGCAATTTTGGAGTAATGGAAAGCTGGGAGCTCAAAGTGAAGTGATGAAGCGACTGAAATATGATGTGGGCTGCTTAGATGAAGGCTGATAAGATTGCTTACTTAGTGAAAAATGGGCAAATGATCAAGAAAAATAGGTGATGAAGGCTGGTTTAGGACTAATGGAAAGCCAGAGGCTCGAAGGAAATGATGATGCAAGGCAAAATATGATGTGAGAGTTTGCGGAAGGCAGACAAACTTACTTTGCTTAGTGAAAAAGGCCAAAAATATTCAAGGAAATGTTTAATCAGGGAAGCAATTTAGAACTGATGGATAGCTGGCGGCTTCATGTAAAGTGATGTTTAAGCCTGTGAAAGAATGCCCTGTAAGGGTGAGAGGAGCGTGTGTGAAGATGACATGGGGCTGATGTGTGACTGTTATTTATTAGATTTGGACCGAATCTCACTGTGTGGTCGTGAAAGCCAAAAAGCGGTACCTTGGACATGGGCAAGGAAGACTGCACAGTGGATTAGGGCCAAATCTGCGACTTACCTTGCTTAGTGAATGTCCTTCTGAAACCACCCAGAGATGTAGGAGCCATCTTCTGTAACCGTGACTCCACAGCGATGGATGCCTTGGCGAGCATGTTCACCATCGCTCTCCAGTGATGTGTATGCCCTTGCAGACATAGGGGCAGGAGGGCCAGACAACAGCATTGCTTGAGAGACCTAGGGAAGCGAAGAGACAAGAGCATATATGTGTGTTTAATCCTTCAGTTGTGTCCAACTCCCTGTGACGTTATGGACCATAGCACGCTAGGCATAGCTTGTGTCTTGTTGGGCTTATCCATAAGGTTTTCTTGGCAAAGATACTGGAGTGGGTTGCCAGTTGCTTCTCCAGTGGACTGTGATTTGCCTGACCTCTCTGCTATGACATGCTTATCTTGGGTGACCCTACATGGTATAGCTCACAGCTTCATTGAAGCACACAGGCACCAATTTTAGTTTATGGTGGGCAAAAGAGTGATAGAAGCCCTCCACCGTAGAGAATACATATTATAAGTGTTAAACTGCGATTCATCGTTACGCTTTGCGCCGAATCGTAGTCTGGCATTGGTCCGATCGCACAGAGGGAGAGGGGGAGAAAGAGACCCAGGAGAGGGGTAAAGAGGGGGGGGGTGAAGAGACACGGGGAGGAGAGGGGGGAAAGAGACACAGAGGGAGAAGGGGGAAAGAGACACTGGGGAGAGGGGGGGAAGAGACACGGAGGAGGGGGGGGAAGAGACACGGGGGGAGAGGGGGTAAAGAAACAAAGGGGGAGAGAGGGGGAAGAGACAAAGGGGGGAGAGGAGGGGGGAAAGAGACACGGGAGTGAGAGGAGGGGGAAGAGACAGGGGATTGAGAGGTGGGGGAAGAAACACAGGGGAGGGAGAGGAGGGCGGAAGATATACAAGGGAGGGAAATGGGGGGAGAGACATGAGTGAGGGGGGAAAAAACACAGGCGCGGCAAGAGCCGCGCATGAGCAAAGCGCAGCGTTAGTCGCACAAGCGCAAGGCGTTGTGGTAGCCGCGCATGCACAAGGTGCAATGTTAGCCACGCGTGCGTTTTTCTTTTTTTTTTTTTTGTTTTGTTATTCTGTCTCTCGCTGTTAAAACACACCTACCGTTAAAATTATAGACTGATCATTTCTTTGTCAGTGGACAAACATTCAAAATCAGGGGCTCAAATACTCCCCCCTCCCCCCCCCCCCACTGTATATAAGGTGACATGTAGGCATTCTGCAAACATATAAAAAATAAAACGTGTGATTTATCAGACTTTGAATAGGGGATGATCATTGGCTTTCCGGCCAAGGGTGGCAGTATTTCTGAAACAGCACAGCTTGTGAACGATGTTTGTGCTGCTGCGGTTAAAGTGTAACGTGACTGGACAAGCGGCACCATTGCGAATAGATAGCATCAAAATTGCGGAGCACCACATGCAACTGATATCAGAGGTGAAGGTCAGCTGTGAACGTGTGTGAAGGCCAACCGACATGCTACAGTTGAGCAACTCAAAGTCCAAATGAACCAGGGGGTTAACAGACGTGTGTCTAAAATGATAGTATAGGCTTGGCTTCGCGAACAAAGATTTAAGAAGGGTGTCCACACCTACTGGCTCTCTGGTGACAGAGGAAGCCAATGCAGGACAGGAAGACTCGACCACAGCGGTTGCACAGGAAGGCTTGCTCTGGGTTGGGTGCTGCAGTGACACCATTTTTTCTCCTTTTGTCTTCAAGACCAGCCCTGCGTGTGGTCTCGAAAGAGGAGACAGCCTGGTGAATGGTACTTCTCCATGCCTTTCGGTCTGAAGCTAAAGTGGACCATCGACGATGGTCAATATGACAGGCATCAAAGGACTGTTTAAGGGCGTCCTTGTATCTCTTCTTCGGTCCTCCTTCGTCACGATTGCTAGTGGTGAGCTCACCATATAGCACAATCTTTGGAAGCCGATCATCCTCCATCCTAGAGATGTCCTGCCCAGCACAACTGCTTCCTTAACAGTATGGCCTCAATGCCTTTGACTTCTGCCTGTTCTAGGACTTCTGTGTTGGGCATGTGGTCATTCCAGTGAATGTTGAGGATGGTGCGGAGCCAGCATTGATGAAAACGCTCAAAAAGTCGTAGGTGGTTGCAGTGGGTAACCAATGACTCAGAACCATACAGTAGGGTGGTCAGCACACCAGCTTTGTACACGTTGACCTTTGTGCACTTGTTCAGGTGGTTGTTATTCCAAACCCTTTTATATAACTTGCAGAATGCACCATTTCCCTTTGCCAGTCTGTTGTCAATTTCCTTGTCAACCTTTACGTCCGAGGAGATGATGCAACCCAGGTAGGTAAACTGTGGGACTGTTTTCAGCTTAGACTGGCCAATAGTTATGCGAGGAGGACAGTAATCTTCCTGAGGTGCGGCAGCCTCACAGAAGGAAGATGTCAATTGCTGCAGAGCTGTCAACGTATTAGAAACAAGGGCAGCATCGTCGGCGAAGAGTAGCTTGCGAACGAGTAGTTCCATTGTCTTGGTGTGGGCCTTTAGTTGCCTCAGGTTGAACAGACTGTCGTCTGTGTGGAATCAGATGTACAGTCCATCCTCCACATCATGGTCTGTTGTGGCCCTTTGCAGCATCATACTGAAGAATAGGGTGGGTGCCAGGACACAGCTCAGATAGGTCGTTGTTGTGCCTAACTTGGCCACGCTGGTCTTCGTTTAGCTGGATGATCATGTTGAGGAACTTAGGAAGACACCCTATACGTTCCAGGATTAGCCACGGACCCTTCCTGCTCACAGTGTTAAACGCTTTGGTAAGATCGACAAAAGTCACATAAAGTCCCTTGTTCTGTTCTTTGCATTTCTCTTGATGCTGCCTGAGAACAAAAACCATGTCAGTGGTGCTCCTGTTGCCTCTAAAGCCACACTGACTCTCGGGGAGGAGTTCTTCTGCGATAGTGGGCACCTGTCTGTTGAGGAGTACTCTTGCAAGGAATTTCCCTGTGACGAAAAGCAGAGTTATCCCCCTGGTAATTGGAGCAGTCTGACTTTTCTCCTTCTTCTTGTCGAGGGTGATCATGATACATTCTGTGGCAGTTTGCCTTGGCGCCAGCAGCAAACAAAGAGCTCATGGAGTTTAGCGTGCAGGGCCCCCATGTTTGATAGTAGAGCCAATTCTATTGCATATGGGGCTTTGAAGCAAATGGCTGGTCACCCATGCTGACAAGGGATTATCAGTAACAGCTGAAATTTGAATGACAGTAGGATTGTCTTCTCTGATGAGTCACGTTTCCTGCACTATCAACTGGACAGACATTGTCGTGTCAGACGCAAAACCTGAGAACAAACACTCTGCAATTATTGTCTTAAGAACACAAGCTGGTGGCGGCAGAGTTATGGTCTGGGAATGTTTTCTTGGCATTGTCTGGGTCCACTCATACCTCTGGAAGGCACTCTCAACCGATTGTGTTATCTATCTATCTATCTTGCAAAGGTTGGATCTCTCAGTAGAACAATGAAACAAGTCACATGGCCATAATTGTCTGGGAGTGGTTGGAGGAGCATGACAAAAGCTTCCAAGTACTTCCCTGGCCTTCAAATTCCTTGGACTTGAACCCCATCGAGCACCTGTGGGACCACCTCGATCACCATGTTCACTGTACAGATGCTCCACCACACACTCTTCAGTAGCTGTTGGATGCACTACAGTCTGCATGGCTCCAGATACCCTTGCCAACCTACCAGCATCTTATCGATTCACTACCACGCTATATAGATGCTGTTCGTGCTGCACATGATGGTTATTTGACATATTAATGAGATAATAATGTGACTGGACCGATATATATATATATATATATATATATATATATATATATATAAAAATGTTAGTGCCACTATATTTAGCACTTCAGACAACCAAAGGACACCGGTGCATGAAGTTTGACCCCCCCGTTGGGTACAACTGCGCTCAAGTAAAGGTCCACTAATCTCTACAAGTCTGAAGTGCTGCAGTCTATTACTATCTATCACTCTATCTATGCCATAATACTATGTATATATATATATATATATATATATATATATATATATATATATATATATGTATATGTATATATATATATATATATATATATATATATATATATATAGATATATATATATATATTTATATATATATATATATGTATAGAGTATGTGTATGTGTGTATAGAGTAATTTAGTAATTATATATATATATATATATATATATATATATATATATATTAATAATGAGTATTGCAGTACACTGTGATACCTCTTGTATTGGACAAACTCCTAATTTAGTTTGACGAGCTTTTGAGAGGTTTACCCTCTCTTTATCAAGTCTCAAGCAATACTACAGGAGATGGAACCCTCAGTTTGAATAATAACAGCAGATGCAGAGAGAGTGGAAACAGCATCTAAAATCATCGGGTAAATACATATAGGGGGAATCAACACAACATAGTATGGTAAACATATATACAAATACTATATACACATATACATCAATATACACATAAAAAACCAGAGTACTGTAGTACACAGTGATATCCTTCCTGTTAGACAAAAATCTCACTAAGAGTGACAAGCCTGGTATAGCAAAATAAGAAAAGAATCACAAGAAATTGTGATAATATGTCAGAAAACCCAAGTCCATATTAAGTCCTGAATTTTTATTGTTGAACACTGTGATCATCTTTATTTCAAATGCTTTTCTCTCTTGGATGTTTTTAAAATAGATTTTTAGGTTTTGGATGGAGTGATCATTCTGGGTAAAATGGTGTCCCACTGGGGTACAAAAACTGTCTTCATTATACTTTCTTATTTAATATCTGTGTAAATGCACCCTTAGGTGCAGTTTTTGGCTAGTTTCTCCAGTGTAACAGCCCGTTTCACATATATTGCATTGTATTATATAAACCACATTGGAATATGTACATGTATATGATTATATATATATATATATATATATATATATATATATATATATATATATATATATATAAATGTACAGATTAATAATTACTAAATTACTAGATTACTGGACATTTATGGCTGCTTCACTCTTCAATTATATATATATATATATATATATATATATATATATATATATATATATATACACATAATGTTATAAGTTAAGGATTGTTCTATTTTTTAGCCAGCTTCCAATATTACTCCTACTCTCATACACAGCTAATTGCTACATTCTTATTCATTAACGTTATCCTCCACTGTCTAATTAACTGGGGAAGGGGTGGATGGGCGAAGATTTGTTAGTGACTATAATCAAGTTTTTATAATTATACTTTCAAAGGATTTCCACCAGTTTGCAATTGAGAAAAATTAATTCTGACTGGGTGGAGGAGCAGAGGGGGTCAGTTTAATTTGGTGGGTGGGGGCATACAGTTGCTATACAGGGAGAGAGAGGTGCAGGAATTTTGCTTTAATTAACACAGTAGGAGACTTAGTTAACAAGATCTAGTCCACTCCCACAATTAACACAGATCATTATTAAAAAGCAGTTGTGCTTACTATTCTGACACCCATATAATGTGTTACAGTCCTGTAAGAGTTAATAGGTTCCAAGCTAGACATGTAGATTTGTGATATGACCATTAAGGTTTTACACATAATATGTGGAATTAATTTGTGATAAAATTTTGTTTAATTTAAATCAATTTCATATTGATAAAATACAACAAATTAAAGAGGAGAAAATAAAGTAAAATTAGATCAAGTTGTTTGCTGTTGATAGCAGTTGACCAGTCAGATAGGAAGACAGCTTAGAGTGGTAAACTGGACTGAGGTTGTAATCTTGGCATGTGTTTGCAGCATTATTCAGGATGAGATGGGTTACTTTCAGAGTAAAATAATTAAATTACCTTGGGAAGTCCTGTAATTAATGGCTATTATTACCTCTGTAATTAGACCTCTTTATTTAAAGGTTCTTCCTTTCCGCTGCCTGGTTGGGAATTTAATGGTTACCCCCTACAACCTCTTTCCCTGTTCAGAGGGAGGGGCTGAGTATGTTATCTACACACTTAATCAGGATAGCTTGCAATTAGCTAATGATCAGCTCAGTTAAACCTGACCACCTTGACATCACCGTGCAGTTTCTCCGAGAAATGAGTGTCAGGCTTGATGCACATTGATAGTACACAACCATTTCACACCATTTTTTTTTTTTAACATGGCTATCTCCTTTCGAAGGTGTGGTTAGCATCTTTAGTGTGTCATGTCTCTACACCTTTCACCTCTCTTGTCATGTCTCTCCTCTCCCACTAGAATGATCTTTGCTAAATGAGCCAGATTCACTAAGAAACTCATATATGGTGCTTGTTTTCCATTGCAAAAGTGGCTCCTTGGTTTGCACCTTGATACGTGAAGTGCTTAGTGAACCTGGCCTAGTACCATGCAATACCTTATGGCCTCACCTGTATTGTATACTGTGATAATACACATACATGCATGGCACAGGTTTTCAGCTTGTGTATAAGTGCAGCAAGCATGAATCAACACAGACATAGATATTTGTTGTGCTGTCGCTATTTTAAGATGTTTCATACTATACATGAGTAGCTCTATGTTCACAGACATATTGTGTCTGGTTCTGTGCAGCAGGAGGTCCTCGGCGGTCCCAGTCTGAGACTGTGCACACTGCCACCAATTCACACCCATCAGATCTCTAGCATAGAGCAAGGAGGTTAATTGTCCTGTGTCAGCCTGTGTCCCTTTCTATGTCCCACGCTCTGTGTTGTGGCAACATAATATGCCCTGTGCAAAATGAAAGAGGGGTAGCCGGAAGGGGGGTGGATTTGGCATTTGCTGGCTTTATCTCAAACTCTCTTACATGGAAAGCAATTGGTTTGCAATAGGCACCAAAAATGTATGCCTTTGATGTAAAAAGAAAAGAGGGGCACAAGGGTGGGGGCATTCTTAAGACTGGGGATTTAACAGCTTCATTACTGACATTTTCTTCTTTTTAACCACTTTGCTACTGACCCTTTCACATACACACATACTCTTCCAAATCCCAAACCACACCAGGAGCCTGGAGAACATTAAGTTCTGCAGTGAGACAAATCAGTGGTGTAAAGGGTTAATCCTACTACATAACAATATGTTGCAGGTTCCTACAGCAGTAGCATGGCTGTTGTAATTTTGGGTTGGATGAAAGTTTGCCATTACTATTTCCAGAGCCTTAACCTAACTGAATAAAATATCTGCACATAATCCTACATGGAAACTGTTCTATACCCACCATGTACCCTTCTGCTTTACCAGTTCCTTGAAGCAGAGATTTATTATCTTCTGCTATGATTGCAGATTTTTTTTCCACATTGTACTATACCACAGACTATGTTGTATCCATGTAAATAATGATAATAGTTCCCGGCCATTAAAAGCCTTGTCAGGTTAAGCCAGCAAGGCGGGGGATTGGAGTAGAATTACAAACTTGACAGGGTAAGCCTTATTCACAGGAGCTTGTACACACTCTGTGTCTTTTTTGTGTCCCTTCCATTCGGCTTGTAATTTTTGTTCAACCTAAAAAAAAGCTGTTAAATCCCCTTTATGGGACCCCCACGTTCAAATCCTTTCATTCCCCCCTACTCCCCCACTGCCTTATCCTAATGCACAAAAGGGCAGACATAGCAAGGACAGGGCTACTCTGAATGTGTGAGGAATGGGGGGAAGCAAGAGAGAGATTAGAGAGAGGGGAAAGACAGCAATGAAGAGTGGAGGTCAAGAGAGAAAGCTCAAGAAAGGAGGCAGATTAGCCATGGAGAGAGAAATTGAGAGAAGGAAAATAACAAGTAGAAAGGAGAGTAAAACAAGTTGGTGAGATATATACGCTAAAAGAAGACTGCTACAGTAGTGTAGGAGCAGACAAAACAAGACAACACACAGGAAAATGACATCCGAGTTGTTATTCAACAAGCCGAGAGATGGCTTCTCTGTGCTCAAGGAGAAGATGCACACAAATGGTGCTCATTAGAGACAAAGATCTAATTCTGACAGATTCCATACAATATTTTATAAAGTGTGATGTATGTGCAGAAAGAGGAAGGTTAATAATATGTATAAATTATAGAGCAATGACAGGGAGGGACTATTTGAGCTTATCACGTATACAAAAACATTCAACCGTAAGCCTGTAGTCATGTGCCTGCCAAATGTATGGCGTCAAGCTGCGGGTTAGTAAGACACAAATACCTCTGAAGTGCATATATATATATACACAGTATATATATGTGTGTGTGTGAATTTTTTTTTTTTTTTTTGATTAAAGACTGAAACATATCCTAACTAGATCATCAGATTTAAATGTAAACATTGTATAGTTCGAGATTCTGAGCTGAAAAATTGGTTTCTGTCCATTTCCCAAGGACATAAAATAAGACGGGAGCAGGAAATAAACACAAATTATCCTGATATTTTTTTGCAAATATATGAAAATGTAGGGTCTTTTTTATTTTAATTTGCTTTTGCTGCTATTGCCTTAGATTTCAATTTGTTTAAGAATGTGATAGTATACAGAAAATGAAATGCATTGCAGATGTAGACTATATTAAAGTATAAGTTCTACCTTTATATTTAAAAGACGATGGTTATACGGAGAAGCTGCTAGTAACTGCTACAAGAAAATGATTGAAAAAAGGATCAAAGAGATCTTGAGGTTTACAGCACATGTGATAAGTGGGTGGGGCGCGCAGATTGCTGTCAATATGACTATAGAAAATGGGCAGAGCACATTCTCTTTTAACTCTTGCTTAATTTTTCTTCATAAATTTGTAGTAGGAAGATATTTGAAATAAATTTCTTCCCCACAACCAGCCTAGAAGTTATTACTGGTGATAACACTGATAGAACAAACCTAAAGGTTTAAAAAAAAAAATAATTACGAAGCTTGCAAAAAAAGCAAAGGATGCTTCTTCAATAACTTAGGACTTTCAGAGCTGTGTAGATCATCAGCGGAGAACTTGGTCCACGGAAATCTATAAACAACAACAAATGAACTAATATCAACAATTTAATTAAATTTTCAGAAAATAAAAAATTTGCCTTCAACCCATCTAAAGTTAAAACCTGCAATATAATTTAGGAGTAAAAAAAGAATGGATTTAACTGTGGCTACATGCAATCATAACTATTATTGCAGAAACATATTGGGGGAACAGAAATGACCAGAAATGTATTTTGGTGACATGGGAGAAAATGAGAGGGGCATAGTGTTACAGGGGACCAAGATGGAAAAGAGAGGAAGAAAAGTGCATAAGAGAGAGGCATAAAAAATAGAGAGAACTTTGAGTGACAAACAGGAAGAACAAAGTAGAAACAAAAAGGAGCTGCAGGGAGAAGATACAAATGGTTTAAGAGCAAGAAAGCAAAGGGGAAATAATCCAGAGATGCATGAGGATGGATAACATTTTCTTTTCTTATTATATATGATTTTTTCTGGCTATTTTATATGAATTTAGAATATGAATCATAACTTTATAGATAATATGATTTTTTTCACAAAACAACATCTCTGAAACAATGTTGTATTTTCTGGAAATGAAAGGGTTAAATAACACACTGTATTATCTAAATAGAGGGTGCCTGTGGACAGGCTCTGTAGGGACCCCCCATCACTGCCACCCTTATAGAGGGAGAGCTGCTTTCTCTCCTCATACAAAACACAAAGGAACCTATAACAAAGCAGAAGAGAAGCTATTGTTTCAAGCTACCGTCTCTCATCAGCCTACCTCTCCAGAATAAATTAACCCTTGTCACCCCCAAACCTTTGTAGACGCCGCTCTTCACAAAGCACAGAGAGATCTCTCTCTGAACAGGCGAGAAGAGGAGAGAGGCCAGGGCACGAGGGAGGAGGGTTCCTGATTATCTCTGTGCTGGGCCATGATAGGGGCTGAGCCTCCTCTGATGGGGTGATCTTATAACAAAATCCCCTGTTGTAAGACAGTTGTGACAAGATGTTCTTCCCAGGACTGATCAGATCATGATACATGACATGTGTTTCCTTTATAGCTGTGGCAGTGTACACGTTGTATTTGGCAGCAATGAGAGCTTAGTCCAAAGGGCTTGCAATCTAGAAAGGCACAAAGCCATTGGAATAAGGAATATACCTGACTTCATATGCAGAGCTGATAACACAGAAGTAATCTTGCATTTGTCAAATGCTCTAATCATATACCCATTACAACAGAAAACATTTTTGTCACTGGGCTATTGTTTTAGGAAAAAATATATACTTTGTCATTGGCTTGTTCTTTCGTTTATGTATGGCTTCCGGGAATTTTTTGAACAGATTTACTAACAATTTTTTTATCTTTCATAAAAAAAAGTAAAAATATAGGCAAGAGTCAGTTAATGCTGAACGTTGATAAAGAAGATAACAAGCAGTTTTGAAGTTTGTAGGAATTGCTATCTTCTTAACAATATATGAGTAAATAAGTAACAATATATGAGTAAATATGGAGAGTTCGACGGCTTAACACTAAGTTGGATGATTTTTCACCTATGCTAACATTTTTTATGTGAACAGACCTATCCAAACAGAAAAAGAGGAGGCTTCAGAGGATTGGAGAGGTTTGTCTCTAGAGAGAAGGATCTCTCATTTTAATGAATATAAGCACAAACAAAGAACTAAAATTAGGAATTCCTTTAATTGATAGATATCTCTTAATCATACAAAAGTGCTTAGGAAACAGTTTAAAGTCTGGCTATTCCTTTAACACATGTTAATAGGGCTTGGGATAGAAAGTGGGAAGTGAACGGACATGGAAAGTGAGTGTAGAGCTAAAGAGAGAAAATAATGAAAGTGACGAAGATGAGACGATACTAAATATTGCATATACAAAGATATGATGGAAAAAATGTAAAACAAGTGGAGGGGAAAAGAAGAAAGGAGAAAAATATACTAAGGCGAATGAACAGATGAGAGGAATGGAGGAGAGAGAATGTCTGAAAAGTACCCAAAAGTAATGGAATATAAATCTCAAAAAGAAGAGTGCATGGAGAGATATGAGACTGGGATACAAAGTGATAGGAGGCAGAAAACAACAAAGGTGTAGGATACAACGGTGAGAATAGACAGCTGGTAGTGTGGGAACTGACCAGGTGTGGAACTGAATGCTAGATGTTACAATAACAGTCTCCCTGTCTTTTCAATTACCCCCTAGTGACTGTTGCCACCTTCCTTTTCACCCTTTAGCTGCCTGAAACACCTGAAAAGCATTGCAATGGAATATTTAGCAGATCCCTTTGGCAGAGAAGAGGTTAACGTATGTGCATCTTCCACAAGGCCTGGCTGTGGTAAGATAACACAATACAACTGATACACACACAACGCTGCTATCTCTGCTCCACGTCCTGTCTTTTATCTTCTTCTAGCGTGAGAATTATCTCTGAATACACTATAGAGGCTTATTTTATTCACATTGCCCTATTAGACTGAAACAGCCCTGCTCTCGCTCTGCAGACATATGCACAGTCTTCGTCTGCAGCTGCAGAACATACGTCTGCAAAACACATAGCACATACTTGTGTAAAACTTGTTCTAGTACGGGGAGGGTGTGCAGAGTGTGGCTTACATTGCTCTGTTAGTTTTTAACAGAGCCGCAGTAGAATGCTGTCTGTATGGTTTAACTGAAAGGCCGTGCCGGCTATAACGTGTGTATGCGTGCAGATCCGGGGAAGGCTAATAACAGGCACAGCGGGGTGAGTGTGTGTTTAGAAATGTGTTCGTTACGGGGAATTGAGTCTCCCGGAGTGGGCAGTTAGCGTTAATTGCAAATGGTTTTCCCATCATCTCTCACAGCCCCCCGCAGCTCCCTCTGCACGTTGGGGTTTCTCGGCCTTACAGACTCTGTTCAAAGTATATTTTTGCTTATCGTCTGATTCCATAGTGCCAGAGGCCAAATCCTTATGCAGACAGCATCTCCCAGAAAATACTGATGTACATTCATTTTTACAGCATTTTGAAGATGACCATCACTGTGAAGTTTTCAATAAATACTGTTTCCTTAATCATTAGAACATTTTTATTTTCCATTTATATAGTTTTTCCATTTTTAAGTCTATAGCTCAGAGCTTACTCGTTTTATTCATTCTCCTATTACTTTCTTTCTCCTCTTCTGCTGCTTTCCTGCAGTCTCTAACTAATCTTTTTTATTCCTTGCTTCTCTCTCCCTTTCCTCTTCAGACTCCCTCCTCCTCTGCTCTCCATCTCTCTCCTGCCTCTTGCACTTCCCCACCCCCTTTCTTGTGGTACCCATTTTTATCTCTTCGTGTTTTCCTGCAGGCCCAGGAGATAAAAGACAAATCTTAGCTCTGCTTCTCCCCTGGATAAAACTCCTTCCCTGCTCCTGGAGATAAGCGATGGTGACCAGTCACACACCTCTCCCCCCTCCTCCTATCCACTCTTGGAGACCTAAATCCAAGCTGGCCTCATGTGTTCTTCAGGGTACAAGCCGAGGCAATTAACCACGAAGATATCAGTAGCACTGCTGAACTGTGCCTTATATTACACTAATCCCAGGGTGTAATGTTCAGCTTGTGCCCACATGACACTGTCAACCACTAATTTACTCTCTCACACATTTTTATTTTATTTTTTAAATATGAGATATTTTGTTAACTGTTTCTCTGACAGAGTTGTAAAGCAATGAAAAGCAAAAACTTACATTCATCGTGAGAAATCACGACCAAATGAAGCTACCAGTGTTTTTTTAATTTTTTTATGTAAAATCTATTTTTTATGGGGTTTGAAAAATGGAGACCAGTATGATTCAATTACTAATATAGCATTTTTAGGGCTTATCTTGGCAGGTGTAATTTCGAAGACTTCCCCACTTAGCAAAGCTATTCTTTGTTATATAAGGAAATGTGCTCCTCACACTAAGAGGTCATAGTCCCAAGCATTGGAGGGATAGAGAGAGAAATTTGGACTATGTTGATGCAATAAGAAATGGAAGTCCAGGTGGGATGATATTTAAAGGGCCAATTTTAATGCAATAAGAGATATGCAGAGTTATATAAATGATAGATAAGAAGGGGAGAACAGAGAGATAAAGAGAAATTGCCAAATAGCTATTAATTAAAAAAAAAGACTCAGAAAAGACAGATTACAGACAAATTAAATACACAGTGAAATGAGTAGACTCCAAGAAATAGAGAGAGGCAGAGAGCTTGTACACAAAATTAAGTCATTCTCGAAATTATTTTAAGACATGGGTTTCTAATACTTTTCTAATAACATTTCTCATCTAATCCAGCTGTCCATTTCACCTCTCATATAATCCTACAGGGTCTTCATGCTGTGTCCTATGATATGTTTATCAATGCTCAACCAGCTCTTTCACCTCACCTAGTTGGCAATTACAGTAGCAACACCCTAAGCTAACACAGCACCCACTATTGCTCTACCATCACCATCACGGTGCAGAAAGAAGCACAGACTACAGGGGAGAGCTGTAACTACAAAAACAAATGAGTAATTGGCCCTACACAACTAATACTTAATGATGCAGGTGTTTGTCCTGCAGTTCTTGACAATTCACGATTTATACAACAATCAGTGAAGTTACAGCACTCAGCAATTAGTTCACTGTATTTATCAGTATTCATTTTAACACTTTTTAACAATGTGCCACACTCAGCAATTATTGCAGTGTATGTATTAATATTATTCTTTAACATAAATCACATTTTGAGCAAGAGACCATTGCCAGAACCCAGAAGAAATAATAAATATGTGACAGTACATCCTTTGCACTAACTACTGTTATAACTAGTCAATGGATTGTCTGCTACTCCAGTGTCCTAGAATTTTCTCCTACGCCAATGCATTTTCATTATTTCTCCTAACTGCATTGTATTTTATAGAAATATAAATCAATATATGTGCACATCATTCTCTGCTTTAATGTTTGACTCCTTCTCTGCTATTCCTCCATATATCCTACACTATTTGTTTTCCAGTCATTTGTCTACTGACACTGCTGCCACTTTCTTCTCCAACTTCCTCATCAACAAACACATCTTCGCCTATTGTGCAATTACACCAGTTAGTTCCGATATCTATGTCCCACAGACCTATCACCCCTTCCAAACTTGAGTAATAGTACCTTAGTCCGACCCTACAGCTCCCTCTGCTGTAATCCTCCTCGGAGACACTAAGCCATGCACAAGGTCAAGAGATGGCAAATGTGTCACTTTTACCCCTTAAAATTGCATTCATCATGGGGCTCTTCTTTCTTCTTATTCCCTATATAAGGTTTGTTCTTAAGTCACAGCTCTATAATATCTTTTCCCAGTCCAAATACATTTAAAGTGTTTTAAAAAAACAACAACTATATTTAAAAAACCACAAAGCAAGTCCCTATCCAATTCTCCATCTGAAAAAAAAACGTTTCCTCCACAGAAAATTCTGGCACTTTATAAATAAGAGTAAAAATGATAACCACACAGGTCAACTTTGTCTACCATATGCGATATAGCTCCCCACCACACTTACCATATCTCCCTACAAACACCATAATACATTATCTCCAGACTCACTCTTCTATCTCCTCACCTTTCTCTCCCACCTTCTATCCTCACCACTCTGTTCTTAATCTCCACGAATTTGAACTTCTTGTCTTTCTGTCATATTTACTCTCTCCTCACTTTTTCAGAAATTCGGTGGTTAGAATTTTAAGCCTCCAAGACCACGTTTTTACAATAAAGTGCATGTTAAGTGGCCTTTCCCCTTGTTTTATCACGTTTCAATGACACTTTATGTAACTTACCTAACCACTTCTAACAGCCGATACTGGCAGGTCACATGTGGACATGATACATTCTCTCCATCATAACACAAGTGGATAAAGTGTGTTTAAAGACAGATTAAAAGAATATAATATGTTATACCACATTTGAGCAAATACCCATTAATACAAAAAACTGACTCTCTAGGGTGAGATGTACTTAGAATGCAGCAAATACATATATGAAATAGGCACATCACATATAATAGTGGTCAAACTATGAAACGTCACCAGGCTTTGCGAGCTCCCAAGGCGAGCTCACAAGAACTGCGTCCCTAGCGAACTGGAGGCTCCAACGTCGGCTGCAATGAGCCTTCGGCTCATTGCAGGCCACAAATGCGGACCCTCGCAAAGCGAGGGGCCGCATTTCCGGAGGTGGAGGCTCTACGGCGCCTCACAAGCAATTACAAACAGCCACAGAAGCGGGACGTTGAAAAAAAACTCTAACACGCAATGACTAAATACAGACTTACACAAAAAAATACTAGCGGCGGCGGCTCTTAGAAAAAAAAAATTACGGACTTACAAAAAAAAAAATACGAGCCGCAACATTACAAACTAAAATACGACCTTAACGGCCGAACCGCGCACAGACGAAAACATTAAAAAAAGACTAAATACACACAAAAATAAAATAAAAAGCTTACCACAGCATGGGGCGACACCCACGACGTCTGGAAGTAATGTTACACCTCAATTTAGGTCCAATTTACCGAGTTTAGACACTCGAAAATCCCCTGAGAGAAAAAATGGCCGCCGAATAAAAAGAAAACGAGGCTACACGACCCCTAAAGACGCAAAACACCACCAAGCACATACGACTTTTACAAAAAGCCGTACGAGGTAAAAGATACACTATTAATAAGGACGCTAAATCATCCACACCCGCGTACCACATACACAATCGCCGCCATTTTACAACACTAACTTACAGAATGCGGAAGTTCACAGCTACACTAACGGTTTCCCCTCGCGCACGCAGCCTATTTACGCTACACACTGCACATATTACTTAAACTTACACCTCAGCTCAACAACAGTGCAAATCTAATTGTATGCTGCAGATACATCAAAAGAGATTGTCAGCTCTTCAGCACAATGCTTCCTGCATATATTAATTACAAATAGGTAAAGTATATTCATTTATGATTTCATTAATTAATTATCATGAAAACCTACACACACAAAAAAAAACAACACTATCGCAATAAACACCAAAGCCCTTCTCCGCGCGCCAACATTGCTCATAGGGCACAAATATAGTATATAGTATACTGTAGTTGTCATCAGTGCGGGTTGACAAAAGTTGTTGCTAACGCGCAAAGGCCGCAGTTGCTGGCAAGGAGCGCCAAAGGCGCTCCTTGCCAGCAACGGCGGACTTTAGGCCCGCAAATGTGTACCCTTGCAAAGCGAGGGGCCCCATTTTCAGAGGTGGAGGCTCCCACCGCGACCGCAAAGTTTACGGATTTAGCATCCGCGGGACTTAGAAAAAAAAATATTACGAGATCGCAAAAATACAACATTAGTGCCCGAAACCCGCACAAATGAAAACATTAAAACCACAAATAATGCACACAACAAACACATAAAGCTTACCCACGGCAAGGGGGGGCACCCAGCACCTCTAAAAGTGAAGTTACACCTGAATTTAAGTAGAAATTCAAGAGTTTAGACACCCGAAAATCCCTAAGCGAGAGAAAAGATGGCTGCCAAAAAAAACTAAAATGAGACTACAGGACCCTAAACACCAACAAACACGGATTTTCCGAAAAAGATATACGAGGTCCAAGAACAAGGATGCAAAATCAGCCACAGCCGCGTACCACACACATTTGGCGCCATTTTACAACACTAACTTACACAATGCGGAAGTACACAGCTACCCTAGCGGATTTTCCTTGCGCACGCATACTATTTACACTACACACATTGCTGACACTTACACAGCAGCTCCACAGCAGTGAAAACACACATTGTATGCTGCAGCAAGATGAATACACATTGCCAGCTCTTCAACACAATGCTTCCTGGATATATTTCTTCAAAATTGGTAAAGTATATTTATTTATTATTCCATTAATTATTTCATTGGCATACAAAAAAAAAATCCCAATGCTGCTCATAGCAAACAAACAACCAACAGCCTCATTGCGAGCCACGCAACGAGCACTGAAGGCGCTCAGCACGAGGCTCGCAATGAGGGGCGAAGGATCTCGGAACAGCAACAAAATTAATGTCGCAAACAAACAACATTACCTGCCTTACAATCTTATTGCCGTCATTTTTTGACGGGCAAGTCGCTAGTGTATATAGATAGATAGGTAGAGATAGACAGATAGACAGACAGATAGATAGATAGATAGATAGATAGATAGATAGATAGATAGACATGTAAATAGATAGATAGGTAAAGATAGATATGTATATAAATGGATATATAGATAGATGGATAGACACGAAATAGATAGATAGGTAGAGATAGATAGAGAGATATAGATAGATAGATAGATAGACATAAGATAGGTAGAGATATATAGATATGATATAGATAGATAGATAGATAGATAGATAGATAGATAGATAGATAAAGACCATGAACACATACACAGGGGAATACAGAGACAAAAAGACACACTTATAAGACAGGCAGACACACAGATAACCTGACAGAGACACACACAGAACACACGTCTCCACCTCCCTCTGCACCATGTGGTTTCCACCTTAAGTTCCCGACTGAACCCGAGCACATACTGAGCATGTACCAGCACACCCACTTCGGATTGGCTGGATCATCTGTCAATCATGATAAAAGAGCCACACGGGAAGTCCCAAATGGACTGTGCTCTTGAGTTTGTATATAGTGCCAACATCTCACTTACATCACCATACAGCAAAACAAACTGTACAACATTGGGATTTGGGTATATTTAACACAGATACATCACTATATGCTCCACAAGATAGCTCTCCCTGTCTGAGCCTAAGATGAGGGGACATAGGTATATGCTAGTTATTATTTTACTGTTGGGTACTGACTGCCCTGACATCTGCTACATTCAAGTTACGCTGACCCTATTAGATCACTGGGAAGGGCAGCAATCACACTTCCTTCCCTCTGTTTAAAGACATGCTTATAATGGACCAGGGTAGCCTGAGTTCCTAGGTGTGGTAATCACATATATAGTTGTTGTAATTGGGGGGTTGTTGGTAACGCAATGTTAAATATTGCCAGGGAACCTGTGAGTGAGGTTGCAAGTTAATTTGAGGCATATTTCCCATTTTTACATGATCGAAAATCGCCTAAGCAAAAAAAAATGGTGGCTGAAAAAACGTAACAGGATGAAAATGAAGCCAAAGCCAGTAAAAAAGAGCCCGAACCCAGTAACACTTAACGCAAGCTAGTAGCACTTAACCCAAGTCAGAAACACTCATCGCAAGGCATCTAAACTACACTGGGGGGGGGGGGGGGGGGAGAGGCTTACGATGTGCACCGAGGGGATCATTGCAAAGCACCAAAGTAGGCTGGGGGAGAGGTTCGCAATGAGCGCCGAATGTGATCATTGCAAAGCACCAAAGTAGATGGGGGAAGAGGCTAGTGATGAGTGTCGAAGTTGCTCAGAGGGGGCAGAGCCTTGCATTGTTTGGCAAACAGCATTCCCAGCCTTAAAATTTTCTTGCCATCATTTCTGACGGGCAAGTCGCTAGTATTGTAATATCCGTTAATCCGTTATCAATAAACACTGTCACAAATAGCCTACTGCTTCCTTAGTACTACATGAGTACCACAAAACCTGATGGAACCAGAGTGACCCAAAGAGAGCTCATGAGGAAATGGCTTTATATCCAGACATGTGGTTCTGCGTAGACTTGCAAGGCCCAGGCCAAGGGTGCACAATTTACCAGGTAAATTTGAAAAACAAAGCAGGTTTTCATTTTCCATTGTAATATTTAAAACATCTTATGGTTTACACCTTATATTTCATTCAAAAATCAAAATTGTTTCGGACTCTTGGAACAGATTCTCATTAAAGGTACTTGGAACACAACTCATTTTTTAATGCATTTAAAAGAGCATGACTTAAATATTACAAAAAGTTGTGTTTGGAATGATAAAGAATAAAGCAAAACCTGTTCAAACTTCATTCAAACTAACAGGAAGTGCAGAGAACATACGTCTGAAGGGGAGACAAGCACCTGTAAGAGAGAATGATAGCATGGGAAGAAAGTAGCAGAGAAACAGCAGTGCCTGAAGAATGGGCGTAGGAGCCAAAAAAAATCTGCGGGGGATAATTCATCTCTAGTCCTAGGACAGAAAGCAGGAAACCGCGACTTGCATAAAACAAAACATGAGCCGCAAAAAAGACGAACTTAACGGCCGAACCACGCACACCGAAAAACACGAAAAAAACACTAAATACAAACAGAAATCAAATAAAAACCTCACACACAGCAAGAGGGGACACCCAGGATGTCTGCAAGTCATCTAAAACGTCAATTTAACTCCAATTTTAACAGTTTACACACTCGAAAATCCCCTAAGCGAGAGAAAAAATGGCCGCAGAAAAAAAGAAAACGAGGCTACACGACCCCTAAAGCCGCAAAACACCACCAAGCACATACGACTTTTACAAAAACCTGTACGGGGTACAACATACATACAACACTAACTTACAGAATGCGGAAGTACACAGCTACACAAACGGTTTCCCCTCGCGCACGCAGCCTATTTACACTACACACTGCACACATTGCTGACACTTACACCTCAGCTCAACAACACTGCAAATCTACATTGTATGCTGCAGGAACATCAAAACAGATTGTTAGCTCTTTAGCACATTGCTTGCTGCATATATTAATTACAAATAGGTAAGCTATATTAATTTATCAATTCACTTATTTTTCTAATTAATTATTATTACAACATACATATATACAAAACTTTAAAAAAATACCACAATACACAATAGCAATAAATGGCAAAGGCGCTCATTGCCAGCCACACGATGAGCGCCAAAGGCACTCACCGCGAGGCTTGCAATCAGCGCAAAATGTACTCACACAACCAAAACACTTAATTTGTTTGCCAAACACCATTCCTTGACTTACAATTCTATTGACAGGCAATTCGCAAGTACATAAATAATACATTCCTTTTTTTGCAGATTGTTTTAACAACAAACATGATACTGTTTTTGCTTATGATTATAAATGTCAAATATTGAGGTATGCTACCGTAACTCATTTCTAAGGATGTTTATTATTTGGACTTTTTGAGACTTGGATGTGCCTAGAGTAGCCAAAATAAATAACTGCTCATGCTATTGAACATTAGTCTCTAGTACAAGCTGTGCCTTTGTCCTGTCACCATGTTTTAATATTGCAAACTTAAAGGAGGGGGCATAAATATCTTAAATATCTATCTTAAATGTCCATTTTACAGCATGCTCAAAAATAGGAAATGGTGCAGAGGCATAGAGCAATGAGGTAAAGGACAGAATGGTCTAGCAAGGAGACAGAGGGCATTACAGAGAGTAAGATATGAATAATAAAATGCTTTTATAATACTTTGAATGCAAGATAGGGAGGTAGAATCTCTCAGGAGTAGTCATTTGTGTTATTTAACCTATTTCTTGTCACCGCACACATTAATTTCTCCAAATGGTTAACATCATCATGTCTCTGTGTGAGATCATGCAACACAATCCGCATGGTATTGTACTTGTGTCATATTAATGTTTAATGAAAAGCAATGGGTTCTCCCTTTTGAATCTGGGCCATGTGCTCTGGTTTACAGAGAATTCATGGCCTATCTAATCATAGTATTAATGCTTATTTTGTGTCTATGTGAGTGTATTTTTATTGTTAAGCACTAGGATTAATTTGTAATTAAAGTATTTTTTTAATGCTACTTGAAATGACATTCTCTTTACTTTAACAGCATGTTTTTATTAGTTTATTCATAGAGAGTACCACATTATATATATATTAATATAAAAAAATATATATATATATATATATAAATATATATATATATATATATATATATATATTATTTATTTATTTATTTTTTCTTCACATACTATGGGGTGCTATTTAGATTTTAGTTAGTCTCAGTAAAATTATAAATAATAAATTCCTTTGCGGCTGTTAGTTGTAACAAATATGATACTATTTTTATGATTAAACATGTCTTTTCTGAGGTGTTCTATTTATGAGGGGTTTTATTATTTATGATTTTTTGAGACTTGGATGTACCTACAGAAGCCTTAATACATAAGTGACATAGATAGCTGAAACTAATCTGGTTCAAACTATTCTTGTGTCCTGCCATTCTGTTTTAATATCTCAAACCTGAAGGAGTGAGCATAAATATATTAAATTGTCAATTTTACATACTGCACACCTTTGCATAAGGACGGTCTTAAATGGGTATGGGATCCCTTTTGTGTTTTGCTGTAGGTGTCAGATTTTCTAGAAACAGCCTTGTGTAAAATCCACTATTGTGGTAATATATTCTGCTCCAAATGTGAAATCTGGAAACCTCTCATAAAACCAAATAATCATTATAAACCAGTGTTCTCAAATTTGTGTTTTTCATGGATCACCTAAAATTTGCCCAGTGTCTTCATAGGCAACTTGAATACTGCTGAGAGTCTTTACAGATCATGTAATTATTTCTTCTGCCATCTTCTTAACAATTATAACATTCTGCATCATGTTGGAATACAGTCTTATATCTTGCCATTTCTAGATTACTTTGTATTCATATATATATTTTTTTCCATTTTCTGTACCAGTTGTACAGTGGTCCACCAGAATAAAGATCATGGACCCATGGGTGTAGAACTGGGGTGGGGGGTGAATCCCTCCAAGATTTTTCAAAATGTGTGTTTAAGTGTAGAGAAGCAGTTGTGTATTATCTTTATACTATACTAGCGAATTGCCCGTCAAAAAATGACGGCAATGAAATTGTAAGGTAGCTAATGCTGTTTGGTGTATAATAATGAAATATGTAATACATTACTAAATGAATATACTGTACCTATTTTGAAGCATTGTGATGAAGAGCTGGCAATCTGTGTTGATGTTGCTGCAGCATTAGTGGTGTGGAGCTGCTGTGTAAGCATGCTGAATGTGTGCACTGTGTGGTATGAATATCCGTAGGTCGTTTGTTGCGTTTTGCGAGTTTCTTGTGGTGTTTTGCGAGTTTAGAGTGCTGTAGCCTCGTTTTCGTTTTGTTCGGCGGCCATTTTTTCTCTCGCTCTATGCCAGCAACTGAGACCCTCGGCCACTGCCCTCGCTTAATAGATACAGGGGTATTTTAATAAAAAACCTCAAAGATTAACTCTCACGCTCTTTGCATAGCTACATCCATGTTTCAATAAGTATCTGAAAAGACAACTGAGATTCCTGTATGTTGCTAATAAGTCAATTGTGTCTTGCAGAGCATTTAAGTACTAGTGTGATGTACTAGTGTGCTGAAGGTCCCTACTACTAGAGCAGATATACATTACACAAGCTAGTTCACCTTCTCCAATTATTCTGTTGATTACATCCCTGTTCCATCTTATAGACCACTTTATGTAAGTGCTATGCCATCCTGGAGATGGCATATAATGTTGTAAACAAAGAAGCATTCATAATACACCTGTTGGGGAAGAGTTGTATGGATTAGGCCCATAGTAAATAGCTTGCATACAGAGTGATGGCACAAGAACTAACAGGATGACTACTCCTTATACTAAAGCAGCAGAACAGTATTGGGTATTAAGTAAAATAAAATACTTATTGTCAATGGACCCATTTTTATAAATTCCTGATACAAAATTGATATTATTCAAATATATGTTGTATAACAAGATATGTTGAAAGAGATAAGAGAGATAAGTAGAAATGTAACTACTTTGCTTAACTCTGTGGCGCCTTTTGTACTCTGTTTAAATATACAGTATATCACCAGTGTAGCTTTTAGGCCTTTGCTATGTATGGAAAAACTGGTGAAACTTGGTAGCTCAGTGGATTTAGAGGGGTGTGAGATGGTATTTGTACATATTTGTCCTGTCTTTTGATAGCCAGAGAGGATACTTGTAGTGCATGGTCCCCTGGGGTGTAGAATCTGTACCCGTCCTGCCTCTTGCTGCTAAACAAAGCACTTTCTTTGCCAAGATCTGACGCGGTAGCACTTACAGATAGTGCTAATCCCTACGGCTTTGATGGGACATAGGGGACGATGATGCTGTCACTGATCTGCACATGTTTTGTCATCTAAGGCCAAGGCAGTGGGACAAGGCCTCTATTGAAATTTCCAGTTAGAATTAACGATGTTGTGTGGTTGAGTGCTTCCATTTTACAGAAGATCCTTTTTATATCCCCCTTGCAGCCAGAGTGTCACAAATTGCAGCCCCCTTTGTCCACAAATTACCAATGTAAAGATACGTTTTGCTCCAATATGATATGTCCAGATGAGAGATATTTCACATTATCTGATTTTTTTCACCTCAACCCATTTTCTGTCTTCCTTTTGCGATTTCCTCTAATAACTTTAATTTTCATCTCTTGTATTTCACCCTACCTGTTCCTCTTTATGATTCTCTTATTTTATAATTCTCTCTGCACTGGTATCATATAGCTATTTTCCACACTGTATTTTTTCTCAGGTTTCCTTGCATTTTCTTATCTGTCAGTTTAATTTTCTCCCCATCTTACCACCCCTTCCCCCTGCCTATCTTCTCCCCTCTGTATTTTGCTCTCTCTCTTCTCCCTCTCATTCCTCCTCTACCTTCCATCTCTCATCCCCCTCCTCTCCTTGCTCAGGCTTTCTCTCACTGAGCAGTAAAACTGATTAACCCCAGGTCACCCCCCTCCCTCTCTCTCTCCTTCTCGCTCCCCATTGCTCCCGGCTCTTCTCTCCTCTGATTTACACGCTGCGTTCCGCTCACCACATTTGCATATGGTTATTGCGATTTTATTCTACGCTGGGATTTGTATTTTAAAGGGATAGCTACAGAAAAAGGGTGGCAGGCAATGGGAGGATTAACTCTCTGATTGCATCAAGGGCTTAAGAGATGCCAGTGCTTGATAGATTATTCAAGAAACAAAAGGGTTAAATAAAAATAAGACTATGGAAATATACATGTTTCCCCATTGACAAATACTATGTATTGCTTCTGCACAAATACATGTAAATGGGCAATGTACAGGTCTATATCCTCTTCTGGGTCTCTACCTTGTCGTGGTAAAGGGGCTTATGTATTTCAGTAAAGCGGTGAGCTACACCATGTAGGGTCACCCAAGATGGGCAGGTCATAGCAGAGAGGTCGGAGGCAACCCACTCCAGTATCTTTGCCATGGATTAGCACAACCAGACACAAGATGTCTCAGATGTGCTGTCAGACATGACTGAAGGACTAAACAACAACAGTATAAAGTCAGACACAGCAAATTACTAGCACAGGTTGGTCTCTTTTGGCAAAGGATAACATAAAACCCTGGTCCCCATTCTCCTGTAGCCATTGCTTGTGATTATGTCTAGTTCTGGACTATGTATTATTGCTGTCAATACATTTATAAGGTTTGCCACATAAAACTCCCAACAACTTTTGATGGAAAACTGTGATAAATGTATTCAGGGCAAGAGAATACAGCACTTGTGGTTGTGATATATTTTATTGAACCAAGATATCAAATATACAAGATATCAGTGGCTAGATTTCATTGCTCTGGCTAAAAAATTGTTTACATTTTACTACAGAAAATCTTATCTGAGGACTATGGTAATGTTGTGTGGTGAAACTGCTGATAATGAAATGTGTTAGCCCTACATTGCACAAGTTTTCAAGACTGCACCAGCTGTTTCCTGTAGCCAGCTTCTATAAATAAGAGGCAATGATTTTAATATGTTGGGGGTAGTAGACACGTGCAAATGCCTTCCAGCAGAAGTGGTCGGGATAGATACAGTAGATAATATGAATATGTGGTGGTGCATAAGGCTACTGCGGACAGACTAGGGCCCACATTAAATTCCAAGCCAGTAACTCCAATGTGAAGCTCATAACGGCTGCGTGCTTGAAATTTGGCTGAGTTACGGTACAATTAAATTAGAACGGTCTGCGAGCTACGAGCTAGAGATGCAAATCTGTAAACCATCTCCCAGCCGGTAGCTTTGCGGGCTAGAACGTAATCAATTAAGCAAGCCTGTAGTTACGGATTTAGATGGAGCCAATGGAAACAGAGATCGTCAGCATTGTGTCCCCACAAATGGAGGATTGATTTCAAATTCTTACAGGGTTAAATTATGATTTACGATCAGACCCACATTCCAGATATAATGCAATATTAATAAAGCCGTAAATATGATATTCTATCACATGCGAGTTACAGTATATGTCTTAACACGTTGATTTCCGGGATCGATATATTGAGAATGTTGTGCTATTAATTCTAAGACCTATCATCACTTTCAATAAAAGTACAGCATTGTGATTTTATTTGCATTACAAGTGCTACATATTGGACTTTACCCCCCTTTCGGGTCCTCTGGAGCACACGTTGGGCTTTTGGCTCCATTTGCGTGTTACAGGCTTGCTCGCGAGTGACTGTTGCAATTTAATAGCTAAATTGAACAAGTATGGTTACGGGCTTGACAGATCAAAGGATTTAAGGGCGCGAAATTCAACGTTACTCAACACGTAGGTTTTTCTCGGCCTTGCTGCTTTTTACCCTGCAAGTCGTCTGCGTTACGGGTCTAATTTAATAGCAAATATCTCTAAAATCTAACCCGAATTTAGTGTGGCTCTAAATCTTTCAATTATAACATAAATTCAATTATAACATAAATTAAAAATAGATAAGGATATTTGTTATAAAACATCTACATTTGTGTTAAATAAATCTCAGTGGTTTTTCATATTTTAAGTCTCTGAGATTTGTCATTTGAAACTGGGCATGCTGTTCCTGCTAATCTCCCTGACATTGTGAGTGTTAAATAATGACTTAATATAAAAGAAAGGGGCAAGGCAGAGGATCTTGAATAGTTGTTTCATTTAAAAAAAAGCAACACTGAAGGTCACTTAACACTAATTCAGACTTAGTTAATAACAACAGATTGCAAAAATCTTTTTTTTTAACAGCTAAAATGTTCATTTGTATTATAACTAGGACCTTCACTGTGACCTTTTACGTTTTTATGTAAGAGGATAGACATCAGTAGCAGTAGGGTAAAACTACATTTTAGGAAGATGATGGGATATTACTTACCTGCAGGATGATGCTGACACTACAACCATTTTGTGTCCCTTTGACATGCACTCTTTGGGTAAATCGTTTATTTTAGGAATTTGGGTCAGGTTTGAAGAAGTCAGTTGTTGACCTTAGTCACCATAGTGGAATGGTGATGGTTCTATGTGCTGATTGGAATTAGAAAGTGAGGCCATTAAATTGTGCAGTTATTTTTAGGGTGGATTTATGTTCTTGACTCTACAACATCATGTAGACCATTACTGATCCGGTTAGTTCAATCTTGTTATGTCCCTATCCAGGGGTGGACAAAAATACTTAAGAATCAGGTAAAGGTCCTTGGAGCAATAAAAGATATTGTTAGTATCCAGGGTAGGACACCCTTCATAGCAATGCACCAAACTTCTAGAAATTACAGTTTGGGAGCCTGGGCTTCCAGGATATTTTTTTCCCATCCACATATTTAATACTCCCAATGCTATATATATATATATATATATATATATATATATATATATATATATAAATTACAGGATGAACTATAGTCCAGGGGGGTCCTCAGTTAAGGTCTCTAGAGTGTAATTTTTCACCTCCATATGCTTCTTGAAATTAATTTTAAAGCGATGTGCAGAAGGCTTTGTGGGGCATCATATTAGTGATTATAAAGTGGCATAAACACTTTCATATCTATATTCAACATAACATCCTGTTTGACATTCTTATTATTTTGCTATATACGTGCCACCTAAAATACTCTTCCCAAGATTCTTTCCTCTGTAATAGCTTAAAATATAGAGCCATTTATCCTGGATTTCTGCCTTGGATTTACATGATCTCTGTGCATTGTATTCCATTAATCTGTAGTTACCACACTCTGCTCCATGCTTCTAATTTACTTCTATCATTAATCATTTTGGTAACCTCTTCTCCACCATCGCTCCTGTTGCACTAATGAAGGGCACAAAGGTGCACTAAGAATGGGAAGTGCTAGAATAGCAACAGCAAGTATTAAAGTGCAATGAAACGTGAGAGTGTGCAGGTTTGTAGAGGAAGGAGAGCGCAAGCCAAGTCACCAGATGTGCTATATGGACTGTGTGTGCAGCATACCGTTAGCACGGTATATTAGCAATATAGAGCGAGTGACTATAATTCTTTTAAAGTGAAAGCTAGGGTGCCAATACAGAAACAGCAGAGCATGTTAGCATCGTGATAGTGCTTTGTAGTGGCATTAGAGAGCAAGATGATTTGAAGTTGGGGGGTTGAGGTGTGATATGCAGAAGCAAACATTTTCAGAAAGGGTAGTTGATAAGCGGAAGAGCCTTCCAGTGGAGGTGAGAGGCACAAACACAGCCAATATGTTGAAGTATGTCTAGGATAAGCATAAAGCTACCCTGAGAATGTATTAAGTAAACCACTTTAAGTAGATAGAATGAGCAGCATAGATGGACCATTGGACTTTGTCCTTACATCTCTTTCTATAGTTTGGATGATGGCACACCTCTTCCTGTCAAGACTTGAAGAGCAGAACAAGATCATACTTATTACTCTGTACAGAAGTAAACAAAAGTGCAAAATGTTGGTATAGTGAATAGCAGTAGTAGAGTAGTGAGTATGTATTTAAGGACTGAAAGAGATGTAAAGCATGAAGCTATAGTGACAATGCTTTGTATGTCAAGATAAAATAATAGGGCAAGATGAGGGCACAGTGACAGATTTGTTTTGTCTGGTACAGGAATAGTATTTTGGAAGTGTGGTGAAAGCGGTGTTTACCAGGACAGGGATAGCAGATGAGGATGAGAACAGTGCAGTAACAGATCTGTGTATCAGGACAGGAATAGCAGAACAGAATTATAGGGCAAAAGTATTAGTGCATACCAAGACAGGTTTAGAAGATCAAAATGCAACAGGATAGTGCAGTGTTTGTCAGTACAAAAATGGCAGAGAAGGGTAGTGGCATAGTCACGGAGCTGTGTGTCAGAACAGAAATGTCAGAGTGGTTGATTGTGCAGTGACATTATTGTATATGTGGGGGGAGGTCAGCAAGGGATTAGCAGAACAGAGTGATGGAGCGGTTTGTTTGTGTCTTTCCAGGAACAACAGGCAGAATGAATGTCCACTAAGAGAACTCTCTGTGTGTGTCTGGCCAAGAGACGCTGAGCAAGAGGATGGTGCTGTATCAGAGCTCCCGGTGAGTGTCGTGGGGGAGGAGACAGGCACAGAGGACAGATAGAGAATATAGCAGAGTAGGGTAATGGTCCTGTGACAGGGCTGTGTGCGTCTCAGTACAGGCATAATGGAGGCGGATGGTGGTACAGAGACAGAAGTGTGCATGGGTCAGTATTACGTATATAGATAGTGTGTGCCAGGTATATTATATATCTTCATCTGACCTCGCCTCTGGTCTATGCTCCTGGATGAGCAAGGCGGGAGTGAGGGGTCCCTGGAGCGGGTCTGTCCCCCCCCAGGGGAGGGCCATGCATTGACAGGAGGCCAAAACCATTTAACATCTCATCAAGCAGCATGGCGGTCCGGCTGTCACCTTGGCAACGACGGGGCTCAATTTCACAAATGTCACATTGAGTTAACATCTTCACACTGCCCTCAACCCCTACCAGAGATTAACCCATTTGTACCAAACATGTCACTATAGAGTTAGAGTTCCAGTATGCACTGCATGTCTCTTAAGTACAGCCTGCAAAACTTTCCCTAATGGACGTGAAATGCACGTTCACGCATTCGAGTACAGTCTTGGTATTTTAATTTTTGAATAAGTTCTGACATGAGTATATTTATTCAAGTATATGAGGGTTGGAGCTCTATGAGGGCTGGAGTCAGCACAAGCTTTGAACGGTCTTATCGGAGAATAAGAGTTTAAATGCTGGTCGCTGCTTCTCACAACTCAGTGTCTCTTACCCCCCATAATCCTGCATTTTCTTCACCCCACTTGAAACTTTCCTGCACACTCAGCCTCTCTCACACTAAGCAGGCTCTCCCCTTCTCTCTAGTTCTTTTCTTTCAGATGCATATTACACTAGCCACTTTGCCATAAATTCACAGCCCAGACTCTTACAATTTAACAGAATCAAGGCCATAAATATGGAGAACGGGACTTTTAATTAAACAAGCAGACCTCCTAACTGCCCCCTCTGGGCCTGCACTCCTTGGTTTAAATATGATTAATAGGATACAGATTTACTCTCTGTGAGAGAGCTCGTGTTTCCCTACCCAAAGCTGGCATGTCCCAGAATTCCTTGGGCAGGAAATGGCTCATTTAACTATACACAGTTCACTCCATGCCAGACTCTTTTGGTGTTGTATCATTTCACTTCAAGGGTAGTAATAAAACGTGCAAGGCTGTACGCATTTATGTCCATCATGAGGTCATACGTTCTGCGTCCACCTTGCCTTTAAAATCCAGTGGGCAGGGGAATTGCTTTTGAAATCCAGTCCAGTTGCTTGCAATTCAAAGGGCTTGCATGCTCAGGGCATACTGGCATCCTGTATTGAATCTTCTGGAGTTCTGGCAATGAAATCCCACATAGCCACTGTAACAATATCTCTTTCAAAGTGATAAGAGGTACAGCCAAGGGAACCTGTTGGACAGAGAATACATAAGGATTTATGGTCATAATAAAATAACAAAAACTTGCACTTGAAATACCGAGGGGCCAAAAATACTAATATGTAGGATATGTGCTTCTAGGAGGTATAGGAAGGGAATGGGAAGGTAGGAGAAAGAGTTTTATAAAGTAACTGTCCAATGAAATATTACTCTTTATCATTTATAATAATAGACTACATGCACATAATCATATCCTCATCTTCAATAACCTACCCACTGAATCTTTATTAAAACAAGGAAATGGGTAAGAAAGTGAGAGAAAGGGGAACCAAGCTACATTAAAGAGAGAGGACAATCAAAAGAGAGGGCAGGAAAGTAATCCTTCAGAGGGATGGAGATAGAAGATCTAGGAAAATGGAGTATAGAGCAAGCAGATGTGTAATAGAGAGAAAATAACCTACATAGAGGTGTGTATAAATAAATGAATATAGGGGTAAAGGAGGATGTTAAAAAACGGGCTAACAAGCATGGGATTGACATGGGAGAGATAGGTAACCCAGAATAGAGGCTGATTACAGGCTAGGGATCTATTTATTAGAGATTCAGTGGGGTGAAAGATGCATAGTATTGGTGATCTAGAAATTGGGAGGAACTGATAGAGTACGGTGAATGAGGAGTATGCAAAAGAGAGAGGGGATGTAAAAGAGGACTTTGCTGAAGAAGGAAAGCTTTAATAGATAATGTAGATAGACAATGTAAAAAGATACCAACAGAGCTGATCTAGAGAAGTTAGTCTATGATATATACGGAAGAATTGAAATAATTGAGAAAAAGAAGAAATACACAGAAAAGCAGAACAGAGAGACTGTGACAGAGCTGGGAGGAATTACATCAGTGAGGATAGAAGAGATATGGGGGTAGAGTAGCTCTAGAGCAAAAAGGCTGTGATAGAGTACAGAAAAATGAAGAGAATCCAACAGAAACAGAGAGAGACAGACTAACGAATCCAGAGGAGGGAGACTGTGATAGGAGTAGAGGGGGAGAGGAGCCCATCTGGCCGCAGTGTTACACAGAGATTGCTGGTATTAAAGGTTCTCTCGGCTGAGTGGAATCAGGGGACGGCTGGTAATGAGATGACAAAACGCTGGCAGTCTGGGAGGAGCGGCTCGGTCACAGCACTGCACGCTCAGCTGGGTCATTTGTAAGTGTCAATCACACCATGCCCAGGGGAGAAGAAGGGGGGCACTATACCACCTCATCTATCCCAGCATAGAACAGCAGCTAAACTAAGCTCGTCCTGACTACCTGCACCTGTCAGAATATGAGGGTGTGTGTGTATATGTATGTATGTATGTATGTATGTATGTATGTATGTATGTGTGTGTGTGTGTGTATATATATATATATATATATATATATATATATATATATATATATATATAATAAATAGTACATCTGTGTTCACATTTGAATGCCTAAAACAAGTAAAAAAACCTGTTCCAGCTCAGAATTCCAAGAAAAACTGTTATTACACTGCATTCTGGGAAGGTGAGCTGTGACATTCACATATACAAATATATACATATATACATATATATATATATATATATATATATATATATATATATATATATATATATATATATATATATATATATACACACATACATATATACACACACACACAGAGATAGACATATATACAGTAAGAGCTGTACACATTGTCTCACAAATAACAAGCTCTCACCAGGTGGAGGAGGCTTGCTGTGACTGAGAAGCATGAACACAGCATGCCTCACTTTAAAGGTCCACTGGAAAACCTCAGCAGTCTCCCCCTGTTTTTTCTTGGAGATAGATCCACTTCAACCAGTACTTAAAATATATAACAATAATTCATTAAGAATACAATTTACCTATTCTAAACAAACTCAGGCTGTTGGTTTATGTAGGATACGCATCATTGCTTGATTCTATGAATACAGATTACAGGGGGAAATAAGTAGTGCTCAATCCCCTTAAATATATTTTGTATTGACAGTTTACACATTTATCCCACATAAATGAAAACTATAGACATATGCAGTCAAAAAAGAACATGATTGCTGTGCCATGGGTGTATGAATTGAGATGTTGGGGCAATGGGTCGAGTTGGTGCAGAGTTCAAAGCTTTTGTGTCTCTGGCCAGAGGATTTTAGAGACACATCAGTGACATTATCCCTTTCCTGTATTGTCCCAAACTACATTCTCAGGGAGCAATGTTTTAGACAATTTCGTACCCCAAGGCTGTTTCCTATTCATCAGCATCCTCTGGCTCCAGGCTCTCCATGAATTCATCCATCACAGCAGATACCTTTCTTTTCTTCTTGGGGGATCCTGTATAAGCAGAACAGAAAAGAATGGGAAAGCATAAATATCTTCACTATTATATCCTAGGGTAGTAAGTATAAGGATTCAACAATATATTATAATATCTACATTTATGGAGCACGGTCTACTACATGTGATATATGATTTGGCCCTGTATATATATGTTGATAGAATTTGTCTGTCTGGAAATTAGAGGCCAAAAATAGCCAATAGATATGTTATTAGAGTTTATGAAGTGCTTAATCCGACTATTTTCTTTTATAGGTTTTAATCTGTGTACTATCCACACTGCTGGTGGTTATCAGTACCTACTGGCACATGTTGGTGATCTTTATTTAGAGTACCTGTACTCTATTCTGTCTTCTATCTATATGTGGGGGCATTTAGCCAGAAATGGGGTATCTATAGGTAGTATCCTTCAGGTTAGAGGCATCCTTTGAGGTCACAGGGTTCTACCACGCCAACCTGTAGTGTGGACGTCTTGACCACACTTACTTTGTCCAGGCTCTCTCCCCTATAATATTGTAATTGTTCATCAAATTAGTATTTTTTCAGCTAGTGGGAGATTTTGTTGGTATCACCGGCTAGTGTGGATTATAAACAGCTTTAATAATGGCAATTTTTTGGTGCAATAAAGTTTTCTTTTTTTGAGATTATTTAAATTTTTGAGTGTTAGGCACTTTGGGAACTTGAATATATTTTTTTGTGTTATCTTTTTTTTTAACCACTCCCCTATCATTTTATTGAAGAAAAAACATCCTCTTTTCTTAACACATTTTCTCTAAGTCTGGATGGAAGTTTCTGGTCAAATTTGTGTGTATATTCTGGAATGCAGGCATTTTATTCTAGTAGTGCACCAGTATTCCCTAAATCTCCAGCATTATTTATTTTCAATGCCCTGCTGCCTTCTCCTGGGAAGATCCCTCCTGTGGGGAAGGCCCAAGGAAGCCCCTACTGAATGACATGTTTACAAAGTGCAGAAAACTAGTCAATACTAATTAACCTGCAAGGAGACATAGCTGCTGACAGGCAGAGAGAAGGATGAAGTAAGAGAAAGATATACTGACAACAGGGAAAGGGAAGTGATAAAAATGGCATTAAATTGACACTACCACCAGGATTTGTTGCTGAAAGTTGCAATATTGTATGGCCAGTCCTTTCTCATAGAAATATAGATTTGGTTCAGAAGCAAACCAGTCTGCTCATTTTATCTACCAAAATGGCTTTGATTATAAATTCTCAGTATAACATTGTGCAAATCCCAGTCAAGTTAGTCCCTTTTCCGTGTTCATCAGTACCACTTTTACTGGAAGGCTGCTCCACTTATCTATTACCCTTTCCACAAAGTAGTACTTGCCCACATTGCCTCTAAATATTCCACCCTCCTACTTCATATTATAATATTATGGTCTTTATTCTCTACTCACCATGATAATGATCAGCAGTTTTCCTCCTCAGAGTTTCCAGGCTTTCCTCAGCCTCTGCCCACTCCAGGACCAGCCTGCGCCCATACAGATGGGTGCTGTGACACAGGGCGTTGAATGCTCTCTGTGAAGATACAGATTGGTCAAACTGGTCAGTGCCCAATTAGTTCCAAGTCTATCAGTTCTAGCAAGACAACTTGTAGAGAAATATTTAGGTGAAGAAGAATGATAAATAGAATAAAAACAGTTTTCATTTTATGCATGTCCCATCCTCTATCACCTCTGCTGGGTGGCTTCTGTAAAGTTTAGCATTTAAAAGTACACATGAGCATGCAGTGCTCCATATCTTGAACGTCCTGTTCAATAATATACTTTACTTATGTATTTGATGTTAAATTGCTGTAATTCTCAAATAGGGACACACCCTGCACTGGACTGCTGTGTATCATGTTCCTGAGGCTTATAGCTATAGTATACAAACAGCACAGTATGTCTAAAAAAAACACTAAAATCGAGAAGTCTTTTACACCTAATCGGCAGGAAAATGTTTTCTGTAGGTCCGTATATTTTCAATTCATCTGGTTTTCTGCTATGGTTAATATAGTAATAAAAATAACATATTTTGGTTACACATAAAAATACAACAGATTCAAACCAAGGAACAATCAAAGTATTTTAAGGTGGGAGGGACCTCGTTTTTAAAGATTATTAGTACTGCTACCATTTGATTGAAAATAGTGGTTATCTGGACGGTTATTCTATACAATGATACGCACTGTTGTTTAGAGGTAAATTTGCCTCCATGCAGAATTGTTGCTGATCTGTAGAAATGGGGAAAGCTAAGGAATGGCAGCCAGACAGGAGGGGGGCGAGACAGTCTGTACCAAATATTGCGAGAAGTGAGAAAGTTAGAGTATAAATGAGGCTTTAATTGGAAGATATTTTGCAATATAAACAGCATCTAAACATCACCCCCCTCTGCCTGTTTATTTACACAGATGCATCACTTGTTAATTGGAAAACAGGCAGTGTGAAAACAGCTATTTAAGAGGGGGGCAATGAAAACAGGATCCCCATCATGTCAGAGGAAGAGAGCGAGAGAGAGAGAGTGAAGCGGTAATGGGGAATTGCTGGCAGAGCTGTATAAAAGGGGAGATTGCCAAGGGTGGTTTGGATAAGAAGAGATGGAAGGAAGAGTCAGCGATAGGCAAGAGGAGATGGAGAGACTAGCAGGAGGAAAGTTGGGGAGCGAGTGTTGGACAGGAGGTTATAAGGGGCAGAAGAGATGACAAGAGGAGAGTAATGAAATATCAAAGTGAGATATGGTGGCTGGCAAGAGATGATGGGGAGGTACAGATGAACATAAAAAGAAAGAAGAAGGCCTATGGGGGAAGATAATATAGGCAAATGATAAATGTGTAAAAATAAGCTTGGGCACCATTACCAACGAACCTTTCTGCTCAGTCACTGTTTGCTAGGAGCAAATAAGAGACAAATTGGCGAAGGTAACACAGATACAGAAAAGTTCTGGTAGACCAAACACAGTGTCCTGATTACAGGTGTGAGGAGTCCTGCATATTGGCCAAGGTTGGGGGCAGTTGACAGGCTAATTTTCTGCATAAGAGTTATGAATTGCAGGACAGGCAACTCTATCAGGATGAGACAATGAGCAGTCAGTTATCACCTTAGCATCTTGTTTGGTGACAAAGTCCACAAAGCCAAAGCCTCTGTGAGCTCCAGTGCCAGCCATCTTTTTGGGCAGGCGTACGGTCTTCAGTTCACCAAATGTGCTGTAAGCAAAAGGGAAGCTAGTTAGCAATGAAATAAACAACTATACAACCAAAAAAAAAAATACTGGCCTCTGTAGTGGACAGTCATGCCCTTAACTCCTTTTATCTGCTCACTAAAACCTTAGACTGCAAGCTCTTCAGAGCAGGAACATATCCATTTCAGAGATGGTTACCACATATCTAGACCTGACTCCCAATTCATCCCCTCCCCTCCATGAAATTTAGGGTAGTAAGTAATCCTGTTACATGAAAATAACGGATCTAATGTGGGATGCATTAAATCCTCATTGGAATGTTCCGCTAACTGGAAAAACCATTCCTATCCAAAACAAGAAATATCTCAGCCTGAATGTTCACATCCCCTCACACCAAAGCCTCTCCCCAGGTGACTCTCACATGCAGTATTTATGCCAAACAATATGTCTTCAACGCAACCAAGGTCACAGAAAACAAAAGAGATACTCAGGCGTGAACACTGCAGCGTCCCCAAACACTGACACTGACAAGAGGAAAGTCACACAGCACACTCTGGCAGTAGGACACAAACATACAGAAGCAATCGTGTTACACCTCTGGATCTGGTTACACAAACATCACCTTACCACAGCATGACACACAGCCAAAGTTGTTTTACACATACTACACAAAACGTAAAATCATCATCGGCGCAAGAGCTCCCCCTGCTGGTTACTCATGGTCTTGGCAGGAAAATCCAACATAAAATAACTCACCTGAAAAGCTCTCGGATCTCACGGACAGTGGCCTGGAAGGGGACATTACGAACAAGTATCTTAGAACTTTGCTGTTTCTTTGTGGTCTGCTTCTTGCGCTCTGTCAGTGCTGTTGGTCTAAGGATAGGAGAGCAAGAAGAGAGTCTTAAATGATGTCCAGCTGCAAGCATCTCCTGCTTTTTTATATCTGCTATACACTTCCAATTTGCATTGTATCATGCTACACTATTTCACCGTACGTAACATATATATATATATATATATATATATATATATATATATATCACATATAATTATATATATTAGAATTGTCAAACTACGAGACGTCATCGCGCTTAGCGTGGTGTGTACCTCGGAGCACTTAAGCGATGAGTGTCAAAGGCGCTCATCGCCTGCTAGCCTCGGCAAGCTGTTAAGGCACTAAACTCGATTTAGGCGAGTTTCGCCACTCGAAAATCGGCTAAGCAACAAAAAATATGGCGGCCAAACAAAATGAAAACGAGGCTACACGACCCTGGATCGCGCAAAACACCGCCAACCGCATACCACTTTCACCCAGGAACCTACGAGGTACAAAATACACTATTACAAAGGACGGCACGAACTGCGTAGCACATCGACAAACGACGCAATTTTACAACCCTAACTTGCAACTAACAACATTACGCATCTAAAGTAGCGCTTTACACAAATAAACCAATGGTTTACCCTCGCGCACGCAGCCTATCTCTAATGCACAGTTGGGATATTCATAACACGGTCTCCTCAGGCCAGAAACAGTCCTACTGGACATTATATGCTGCAGGACAAGAAAAAGAGATTATTACCTCTTCAGGCTATTGATTGTTACATATATTAATTAGAAAAAGGTAAACTATATTCATTTATTATCTGATTAATTCATTAATTAGTATTTAAAAAAATATAGAGAGGAGCCAAAGGACACGCGAGGAGAGGCTCGCAATGAGCGCCGATGGTGCTCAGCGCGAGGCTCGGATTGAGCGATGAAGGTCTTTAGAGTATAAAAAGCTTAATATGTGCCAAACAGCATTGCCCTGGTTTCAAATTTTATTGACCGTCATTTTTGGACGGGCAAGTCGCTAGCGATATATATATATATATATATATATATATATATATATATATATATATATATATATATATATATATATATATCTTGTTCAAATTATCAGCTGCCATTTCTGTAAGGCTGTTTTATTTAATCATCAGTATATCCTTATATGTTTATCCCATGTATTCTTGAAGTCTTTTACTGTTTATAGCTCACCACTAATCCAAACACTTTTCTTTTAAGATCATCTTTGCTCCAACTAAATCAGAACTTCTTGTTATAACTTCCAGATTTTATTGGAAAATGTTTTCCTTCTATATGATTGCAAAATATCCCTCAGATCTCTTGCCACACCATATTCCTGGTCTGAACTGTGGGACTTTCCCACTAAACTCAGAATAAGTATTGAAGACACACTCACCTGGTTGCCCTCTCAGACAATTTGACTTCTAGCTGATGGCCTTCCACATTGCAGTGCTAAGGACACAAAACAAGAGACCAACCCAAATCACTATATGGTGCAATATCTCCTAAGACTGACCACTTCAAATGCCATTTATCCATGCCTGGCACTTCAAACCTGAAGTATATCAGGAATATCTCTGCTTCCCAAGACTCTAGGACAGAACATATTCTTCTTCCTCAAGCCCCATAACAGCATACTCCCATTTCGACTAGCTTATAGGTATGCCATTCTCCTCTCCACAAATCCTTTAGAAGGATGTTGTCTTTACTTAAGTGCCTACAAACAACAATATTTCCATCCTATAGTTAGTTGGATCTTTTGAGAACTCGGTTTATGTCAAGGTACTACCATATTACCAGCAGTCTATCTCACAATGCATTATGGAGGAGGCATCCAATATACCTGAACGCGTGACATGAAGCACACACAAAACATACCTGAAGCTGTCTTAAAGCTTTCTCTGCCTGCTCTGGCTTGCTGTACTCCACAAATCCAAAACCCATAGAAAGAAGAGAACCTGGAAAGAGATACAGTCCAACCTAAAATAACAGTTCTGAACATTGTATATGGCCTGGGATCTACAGTATTTCTTCTTTTCTAATAGCATAATTCCCAGATACAGACTAAATTTTTATTTGAATACAACTTTTGTCACCAGCCAAATGAAAAAAAAAAAAAAAAGAGTAGTGAATTTGTTAAAAGTGATTTTATAACCTTGATTAAGTGTCCAGTTTAGTTACTGCATATACTATATAAGGGCATGTAACCTTTCCTGAGATGTTTAAAGGTGGATGTCTTTACATAAAAAATACAAAAACAAAGAAACACTCACTGATAACTTACATAATACCACACGGAGCAGATTATTCATTTACATCTAATCATTATTGTGATTTTACTGTATTTGTATATTACATGAGAAGACAATACAATATCTTGTATACAGAACTGTGTAAATGACTGAAACTATATAGCTTATGCAGGTTCCACCTAAAGTAAGGGGCACTATTATAACCCTGTTGACCTCAATACTATTCCCAAACATCCTGTCTGAGTGTTGGCATGACATGAGAAACAAGATCTGTGTAGATGTGTAGAACACAGCTCTGAGATGTTGGATTAGAGGAGATATATCCTTGGTCAAATATTGTACTTGGAACTGCTGTATATGTATGCCAGACATTTTCCTTTAAGAGGCTTTATGACATATATATATATATATATATATATATATATATATATATATATATATATATATATATATATACATACATATACACACACACACACACATATACATATACACACACAAGCAAATATACCTGATTTGTCCTTCTTTTTGGAAATACTGCAGCTCTTTACAGATCCAACCTTAGAGAATACCTGGAAATAAAGCACAAATTTCACACAGTCAGGTTGCCAAATTGCCTCACATAAACGCATAATTGACCATGAAAATGTAATTCCTTTACAAGCATACTCCATCTACACCAGGATAAGATGATTCAATATCTCATCAACAGACCATTGACCATGATCTACCTGTTTAAGAGTTTCCTCATTAGTGCTGAAATTCAAATTTTTGATGAACAGAGTACAGCCTGGAAGTGTCTCCTCCTCCTCCTCTTCTTCTTCTTCTTCTTCCTCCTTTTCTTTAGCCCCCTCTGCATTCTTCTCTTCTTGTTGATTCTCTTCTACCTCTGAGGGAGAAAAACTGTATTTTCAGCAAAGTCACATGCTGAGGATATGGAGAAAGACTGCACATGGTAAAATGTCAGCTAACAATTAGTCTGTACCAACAGAGTTTAAAGTCTAATATAGCAAAGAATTTTAGAATTTAGAAGAATAAAAATGGTATGATCTAGAAATACTAACTCCTACTTGGTCAAATCCAATCTTACCAGCCATTGTCTCATCTGGGGCTATTACTTCTGTTGGCCCAATTTTCTTCTGGACAGGAGGGGTGTTGAAAACATTCATTGGAGCCCACTCCAGGTAAAGAGGTACATGCTGAAACTACACAGGAGAGAGCATACTGAGCAGGGGTTGTGGATAGAAAAATGGAATTTAAGCTATGACGGAAATAACACATATAAATACCTCTCCGAACACACAGTTCATAAATACTGATCAAAAGAATTACATGTCATCAAAATCATGTCTCAGTGCTATGTTCTGGTTACTTCAGTAATTTACCAAGAAAGAGAACACCAACTGGATACAGAAAGTAAATTAATCACATATGTTTATTCTTACAACAAGATAAGTAAAAAATGTTTTTTTTATAATATTAATAAAATAATTTAACCAAACACTGCAATAAAAATATAAAATAAAAAAAACAAATAATAAAGTAATGTTTCTATCTCCAGTGTCTAGCTAGAAGTATCTTCAAACGAAAAACATATATGAAGTGCACTTCTGATTGCTATCCACTATTACATTATACCACAATTCTACTTATGTTTGCAGAGAGCTCTTAATTCTCCTAACTAGACACTTTTTTGTGGTTAAAAGCACCTGTTCATAACTTCTCAACCTAAGGTGCTCAGAAAAGAAAGAGATAGACCAGATACAGTACATAAAACATTTTAATATACTATTAATCACTTAATTCTTACATTATATGTTTATTAATTTACATTATAATTGTGAGAGTATACATTTCTCACTCAAAAGCCTTGTTCACAATCCAACTCCTTAGTTAGAAATTAGTACGCTCTACACCCGGCACGCTACAACCTGTGTCTTCTAAGGGGCAAGTTAACAGTCCTTAAGCTATTTATAATTTCTAGTTTCCATAGTTAACACAATGCCGGATCTAGTTAGGAGCACTAAGAGGTATAAATTAACATTGGATATTTGTCAGATGCACATCTATATAATTTGTTCATTTGAGTAGACTTCAAGCTAGACACACTGAAATTTGGAAAAGGACTTCATTTGTTCATACATTTATTGGTTTAGATTGATTTGATTCTAAGCACATGATCATTTGGCCACTATGCAAGAGCAACTTAAGTTTCTACAATTTTGCATTGCACCCTCCAAGCGGGACTCTCTTGTGGGGAAAAAAAGTGAAAAAAGGTGAACATTTTCTAATATATGGGGCTATGTGTTGTACACGGTCCATTACTGTGTCAGTGGTTTAGACACAGGCTCTAAAGAATCAACTTTAAACTCTGGTCAGAACTCAAGTATGGGTGTATTCATTGTCCATTTGGGACTACTCCTGGACAACCACTCATAACTGGGGTAAGGTCTAGTCAAACAGCTGGACAGGTAGAGGTATCATATATTTTTTAAATTGTTATGAGCCTGCCGCTGATGGCATCTATATTCTTTACAAGTCAGTTTATAGGCATCTGTCCAGAACAGGATTTACACGTTCCCAAAGCTCAAGGCTTGTCAAAAGTCTGAATATGCTGGGGGATAAACGATAAAAATTATACTAAAGGGCCACTGATTAAGCGGATTTAAAGAAATTGCATTCATAATGGCAAAAAATATATTGAGTTGATTGAAAAATACAACTTTTTTTAACTATTAATGTCAATGTTGCTTGGATGCAGATATGAGATTAAATTGATATTAAACTAAATTAAATGGCAGTGCAACTTGCAATAGGATAAGGAAGACTCACTCCATTCACAAATAGAAAATACTCTCTAAAAAAGGGATATGGAATATTTCTGGATTTCAGTAGTAATAGAATATACCTATGTATCTATTTAGTTTGATCTACTTTATTTTAGTAAGATGTGCTTAAAAGGCTATTTTTTCTGCCTAATGAATTGTATGCTTGCTTTAGCAGGGATTTGCAGGAGTTTTAACTCAAAATAAACTGCTTGCAAAATCAAGAGATTTAGCAAGCTTCATGATAAGTAGAATAGTGTTTATTTTGGTATCTTTTCATGCAAAAAAAAATACTCTTTTCATACACTACTAATTCCCCTCTATCAGATTCCATGAAACATAAATATGCATTTAAGCATTTCTTAATAAAATAAAAAGTACATAAAATTAAATAGATACATAAGTACATTATATTCCTAGTAAATCCAGAAAACTTCCATGTCCCTTTAAGTCCCATAAGATAAATATCTTTGAATGTCTCACACTTCCTCAGATGTGTCCAAGTCTTCTACTAAGTTTATCCCTGTGCCTTCTTAATATTTTTCTTCTAAGTCTCTGGCCCTGGTTGCTAATTCGTAGACATGCCTCCCTTGTATCTCAAAGTTGTAAGATTCCTGTGACATCCCTAGTCCACACAATGATGCGTCCTATCTGCTGTTCTTGTGCAAGATATGTATGGCATTTATAAAACACCTGAGTGGACTATCTAGGGCCCCATTAATTCATTCTTACAGAGTGGCTGATAATGAATAAGAACATTCCCAGTTGGATAAATAATAGCAGCGTAAAAAAATGTCATTGTCTAATTATTATTTTAGTCTATACTAATTAGAACTTCTTTATCACCTCACAATGTAAAAGCAATTTATGGTCCCAGACAAAGAGAATCAGAGAGAGGGTGGTCCATTTTAAATTTATATACAAAAGTTAACAGGGGGGGGGGGGGGTTGACAGGGTAATCAAAACTTTGAATTACCAATGAAAAATTATTTAAAACACAACAGTTACACTAATATACTCTGCTTTAAAAAGGTGTGTAAGTTACAGATGCCAGTCTTATTATTTACTAGCGATTTGCGCGTCTCTCCCCCCCACTCCCTCCCCCGTGTCTCTCCCCCCCCCTACTCCCTCCCCCGTGTCTCTCCCCCCCCCCCCTACTCCCTCCCCCGTGTCTCTCCCCCCCCTACTCCCTCCCCCGTGTCTCTTCCCCTCCCCCACTCCCTCCCCCCCCCCCCCACTCCCTCCCCCGTGTCTCTTCCCCTCCCCCACTCCCTCCCCCGTGTCTCTTCCCCTCCCCCGTGTCTCTTCACCCCCCCCGTGTCTCTGCCCCCACGTGTCTGTTCCCCCCCCCTACTCCCTCCCCCATGTCTCTCCTCCCCTACTCCCTCCACCGTGTCTCTTCCCCCCACTCTCTCCCCTGTGTCTCCCCCCCACTCCCTCCCCCATGTCTCTTTCCACCACACTCCCTCCCCCGTGTCTCCTCCCCCCACTCTCTCCCCCGTGTCTCTCCTCCCCTACTCCCTCCCCCATGTCTCTCCTCCCCTACTCCCTCCCCGTGTCTCCCCCCCACTCCCTCCCCCATGTCTCTTTCCACCACACTCCCTCCCCTGTGTCTCTTTCCACCACACTCCCTCTCCTGTGTCTCTTTCCACCACACTCCCTCTCCCCTGTGTCTCTTTCCACCCTCTCTCTCCCCTGTGCTCCTGTTTGCATTAATGGCTGTGAAACCATTTGCGTGCTTGGGAAATTGTTAATTTTTCCCAAGCCCGAAATGTGTTTCCGATTTACGGGCTTGAAAAAAAAAAAAATACGTCTTTACGGCCGCCATTTTTTCCTCGCTTAGCCATTTTTCAGACCTCCCAAAAACGCCAATTAAATATCAAATTAGCTTGCAACCTCACTAACTGAGTTAATTATTTAATTAATTGGCGTGTTTTGGCAATCTTCTGACGGCTTCCGAGTTACGGGTTTGAAAAAAATGGTGGCCGTTAAATTCTTAATTTTTTTAAGCCTGTAACTAGTCGTTGTGAGCCTCTCCTCCCCTTACGCAAGTCACGTACAGGGCTCGCGATGAGCGCCTTCGGCCGTACGAGGCCTTCGGTGCTTATTGCTGGCCCGTCAAGCCAGTCACGTATGGGCTTCACGATGAGCGCCTTTGGCGCTCATTGCAGCCCCCGTCAAACCTGTGACTTTCAGGCCTTGCCATGAGCACTCATTCTGCATGCGCAACCCGTATCTTTTAACATTGCGAGTTTGTTAGTAACGCTATTACGACAACGATTATATGTGATGCCGATTCTTGTGCGAGGGTTTCAAGGGATGGACCAAAAATTGTCATTTTAGTTTATTTTAAAAATGTAAACACATGATTTTCCACTCTCTAACTGATGGTGCTGAACACATTTGGTGACTTTTAGGTCCTTTTAGCTTCAGGCTCAGTTATTTTCTATTACAACTCAAAATTCTTATTACTTTTTTTGTTTTCCTTTAAAAGTACTATAAACTGCATATACATTAAACTATTTGTTTTGTTTTTCTAACTGATGTAAAACGTTATACATATGCCATCTTCTCTGACTGGTACTTTATATTAAATTGTGTGCTAGTGTGCAAATTAATGGAAATGTTCGCTAATTAGCTTCTGTGGGAGACAAAAATGATCAACTCCTGTTTGAACATGAATTTCACACAATTAAATTCCCTCCCCAAGTTAATAGTGGCATATATTAACATACTGAGTTACTAATTAAAACAATGTCACGCAGAGAAAAGCATGTAATCTTATTATAAAATGGTTAGTACAATGTACAGCCAGATTTAATATCATTTTCAAAGTCTTCTACTTGTCTAAATAAACTAAATGTCTTCCATTTTATAATTGAAAAGGCCATTTTGGACACTTTTTTTCTTTTATGCTTTTTTGCATAACTAAATTTGATAAAGTAAAAAAAAATAAACATCCCTTAATTATCCCTTACTGCAGGCTCTATTTCTCTCGCAAGTTTTCAGGTATTGGTGAATAAAACAGCTAGTTAGTTTTACTTTGCTCTTAAACATGGTGTAAATTGCGTTATAGGGGAATAGAACAGAGTTCTTGATCTGTATTAAATGTCTTAATTCCACCACAATGAAGTGAATAAGTAGAAACTGCAGCATAATTTAATTGTAATTAAAGGCAGTTTTATTTTTTTTTAAGGACAAATGTTAGAATGAATTAAATGTTATTGATAAAATGTGCATGTCATTTTAGGTGTAGCACTGGGAGTACAGCCAACAACAGCATTTTAGTTTGACTTGTCCAAGATAACATAATTTAACTCAATATAACCTTCACAATCCTTTGATTATGGTATGCTAGCACAGACTAAGCAATTACATAAAGACAGAACTGGCAGATATTATGTTAGTTCTATTGTAAATTAGTCCATGTCATTTTATATACATTCCAATATACTAGATTCTATTTTTAAAAATCTTATTTTCAAACTATAGTTACTGATTACTCCCAAGCATATTAGCTTCTTTCAAATTCTTATCATTATAGGATATAGTAGCTTTGGGCAGTCATCTGTGGCAGAGCCATGGGAGTATTTAGGTTTATGCTGCCCTAGGCAATTCAGACTTGTGCACTTAACACACTCACTTGCAGCTCCTCAATTCCCCTTACTATATCTCAAATTATAAGCGTGTGTGTGTGTGTGCGCGCGCAAAGTGAGGGGAAGGAAAGAGGGGAGAGGGTCAGGAATGCTGCGCAGGGATGAATGGGACTGGGGCTATTTAAAGAGGAGTGGAGGTGGCAGGTAATAGACTATATATATATATATATATATATATATATATATATATATATATATATATATATATATATATATATGTCTATTTGGAAGTCACATCCCGTCTGAACACTTCGGTATGCGGTTGTGCCACAGCACCACCTGGTGCAGAAATTTACTGCGGGCAAAGAACTATTCCATACTCCAACGTGGCGCAACTCGAACGCCGCAAAGGCCATCGATATAGACACTCGGCCACCCAGGGCCTTGGGAGCGCCTCTCATAGCACAAGGCCTTTTCTGTCTGTGCACCTTATGAGCCAGGTCGGAGGATGGAATATTTCTTTGCCTGCAGTACATTTTTTGTGGCACAGCCGCACACCCCAGTGTTCTGACGTGATGCAGCTGCCAAATTATATATATATATATATATATATATATATATATATATATATATATATATATATATATATATATATATATATATATATATATATATAGACATTTATATATATATATATATAGTAAGTTACCTGGAAATTGTGGGAGGAGCCCTCTCCCTTCCCGCCACCTCCCCTCCACTTTAAATAGCTCCAGTCCCATTTATCCCTGCGCAGCATTCCTGACCCTCTTTCCTTCATATTTATTATGTTAGAAAGAGTCATGCTCACTTACAACCAGAAATATCACTGCATATAAACACTCCTGTGCAGATACAAACATATTTCATGTACTTCACTGCATCTTTAGGCAGCCTGCTGTCCCCTGAAAATGTGCTGCTCTAGGTAGAAACACCCCCTGGGTGGAGATAGTGAATGGAGGAATATGGTGTCATAGACACATAGGTATATGTGGTATAAGAGGATGTCTGGCTATACAGAGGGTAGCACAACAGAGTACACAGCATGCTGAGGTTTGTCTTTTATATACCATATATTCAGCAACTAAGTATATTATCACTTTATTTGAAAATACAATTCATGCTGTGTGATAAGTACCTTGGTATATGCCAGTTTGCTGAAAGCACGCTTTGCCTCAGTGGGTTCCAGGAACTCTACAATGGCGCTTATACCGCCTTCTGGCAGCAAAACCCGTCCCAGGTCCCCAAAACGTCCAAACACCTCCTGCAGCTCTGATGCCTTTGTGCCTGCTGGGAGATTCTTCACCAGGATCACACTCTTACTGCGAGGACCTGAGGCCTATTCACAGGACACAGAGACAGTGATAGAGTTATCAAACAAAGCAAAACCTTGCTAAACACAGATGAATCTATAGAAGACAAATGACACATCTGTGATTGTTTCAAATGCAGCTCATTAACTTGTTCGTCTTCTGGAGCAGGAAGTAACATTTACAAATACATATGGTGTAGAATACATGCTGAATGGCACTGTGTACATTTGCAATGCGGCACACTGTCAGGTACACAATGAATAAGATGAACTACACTTTACCTGGCTGAAGGAATCCAGACTGACCCCATTCTGAAGTAGGAATTGGCGTACATCCTGAACCAACTGGGTTTCTCCGAGTGCAACCCTTACAGCCACGCTGCCCTTTCCTTCCTGCAGAAAATCCAAAGTAAGGTGAGTAAATAAAAGGGTGTGCATGACAGATGGTTCAGGTTGACAGAATGAAGGATAACAGTATAGAAATATATTACACCACAAGAGATAACTTTGTGTATATATATATATATATATATATATATATATATATATATATATATATATATATATATATATATATATATATATATATATATATATATATATATATATATATATATATATATATATATATATATATAAGGGCTCAGCGCCTGCAGGAGAACATTCTGAGAAGGCACTTACGTGATCCAGCACTTGACTCTTGCTGGTATTGTACTTCTGAGCGATTGCCTCAGCCACTGAGCTGGTGCCCATGAACAGTGTGTTCCAGTTGTGAGAGCTGGAGGAGAAGGGAGAATGTACTCTCTGTCAGAGTATGTCTACCACATTACTTTATAATCACAAGCATCTGTATTCTGTCACTTTTCTAATCAATCAAATGTAAAGTAACAAGATAGAAAATACTCAAACTTTCCCGATATGTGGCATGACAATCATTTATTAAAATGGAAAATGTGTGAAACATGCTTAAAACTTTTATTTAAAAAAATAAACTATTAAAATACAAAGGTTAAAAAAAAGCATCCACCTGGTTGATAAGAATAACTTTCCACCATCTCATCTTTAAATAGGCGAGTATAACCTTATGAAAAACACTTAACACTTTTGTAACTAGACAAAGTCTTGAATTATAGACCTTTGACCACTAACAAGTAGTAAGATATCCAAAAGCAGTATTCAGACGGCAGTTATGCAACAATTAAAGTGGGTTTTATCTTTGTTTCACGAGACAACAATACAGATCCCAGGGTACATGAAATTCTTGTTTGAAAGAGTCCTTAATATATTCTTATCAATATACAATATATTTCTAAGGGCTAAACAGACTACTAAAATGTGTTTTTTTTGTATGACTGATTTATACCAGCATCCCCACATTATCCTATCTTAACTGACAAGTGTATATAGGGTGAATTTGTGTGTTATATGCTCATTATATAATTTGTGTTCTAGCACAGTGGCAGTCCCTTTCTTTTGATTTTTCTATTCTGTGTCTTTCTCCAGGTTTATACTCTATGCACGCCAACTGTGGAACTCCAACATTTAGACCCATGTTTACTAGACTGTTATGCCCTTATTTCCTATATTGTGTTTCATGGGTTACTTCACCGAAAATGAATTGCATTTATCCCTTCTTATCAACCCACTACAACCCTAACTATTAGTCAAGTTCTTTCTTTCCCAGACTTTGGATAAAAAATATGCAGTATTCATCTCTGGAAACACAGGAAAAATGGCTGGCTTCACTGAATCCATTCCCAGGCATCCCATGATCCTTTTATATTACTTTGTGTCCAGGTATGCTTCTTGTACCTGGAGCTGTTGGTTTTGTCTTTTAATGCCTTCTGTTTCTTATATCCTTCTCCTTGCTCCCCCTCGTCCTCCTTTTTCACAGTAGAAGGTAGAACGTGAAGCATCCTACCCTAAGAAGAGAGATGTAGAGCTCAGTTTAGCAGCATGAGAAGATCTAAGAATTCATGAAATCGTTCTTATTTTGTATACATCAAAGAATATATATGCAAAGCAGAATATACTGCATGGGTGGTTTTAATATAATGCTAGGTGTTTGGGCAGCATTTATGCATTTGCAATTTCAATACACACTGATCAGTTTAAAAGGTTCAGCAAAAAACAGATCTTTAACAAAAGCCTAGCAATCATGGCACAAGTAGGTTTCTCAAAAATATTTAATAACTCTATAATGCATTTTTCTCCCTACTAAATCAAAAAAGTATATAAAAAAAGAAGAGCTAGTAAAATAAAGCACAACCAAAAGTTTTTAAGATGCTGTCACTATATGCAAAGATGTCCGACAAAATGCCAGATCCAAACTATTAGTCACCTTTCTATTCTCTCCTATTAAGTGAGAATCACATGTTGCATACAACAATGTGACAAGGAAAAACTCATTGAAACACCAAAGCAACTACTCTGTTTCAGGTCAATAATAGAAAAAATAAATTAAAATAAAAAGGTGAACTAAAAGCTAAACTATTATTTGAATCTTAAGTGTAGCATAAGTAAAGATTCCTAGCAATGAAGTGAGAGCAAGCTATTAGGAGCAACAGAAAAACATAAAATCTCAGGAATTTCTTTTTAATAAAAAAATATATAATTTTATCCTCTTAGTGCACCATTATTGATGTATTGCACCATATAATAATTCAGGGTTGTTGTGTAATTGGACTGTGCTAAAAGTAACAATTAGCAACTCTACTACGATGCAATAAGCAATCATTTTAAACCTGAGCATTTTGGTTGTTACTACTGATCCTGACATGGTTTGCTGAAATAAGATATTAATCAGCACTCACAATCAAAATGTATAAACATTCAAATTAACTAGTACAGGACGGTCTTCCGGGACCTCAGCTATTGAAGCTTTTATTATTGGACACCAACCCCTTCCAGGCACATGCGCAGGAGCAGGCAGTCAGATTGCAAAATCCTCCACTTTATGCAATGAACAGGAACGATTATTTTCACTATTACTTATATCCCAAGAAAAATCTGATGAAAGGATGAAGGACCATCATAGTCACATTTTATTATATAGTATTATGAATTACTAAACTTGGTACTGGGAGAAATGTTTTTAGAAAACAATCAAAGCTTTTAAATATTTAATAGTAATATGCAATCAATCTAAACTAATTGTTTTCATTTTTAAGATTTCTACAAAGATTATGCTCATTATTAATTCTAGCTCTTCAAAAGAGAAAACATGTCTTGCTCATTTTATCAAATAATAAATAGATATATTGACTACCTCTATAATATGCCTGTCTAGTCTGCCCAGTTTCAAATCGCTATAAAAAGCTTTGGCTTAATTCATTCACAGGATAGCCTAGCACATACTCATTGAAATTCATTGATTAGTAATGCATTAGCAGCATGTATGTGTGTATATTACTGAATGCATATTTTAATCTTCTACATATCTGTCTTCTGTATCTGATAAGGATCCCACTGAGGTCTGGAAACTTGTAAGAGATGTATATGCTGCTTCAATAAAAGTTATGACACCACCTGTTTCTTCTCTCCGCTCTCTCACTACATGAAGATATACTGTCACTAATCAGGACACGGAGGAGAGTAATGGAAATGTTCTGCAGAGAGCTGAGCAAGGTTTTGCAACAGATGGTGGATATTTAAATGGTATTATTGGCATTAAGTGGCCTGTAAACAAAATGATATCTAGAGGCAATATATGAAAATGTATGCCACTTGATAAACAGCCAACATTTTTAGTTTTTTTTACAAAAAATAAAATGGGCTTCAATTTTTTTTTCACAGTGTACATATGGTTTTGAAGAGTATGCATGTTTGGCTTGTTACCTGGAAGATCTGTCCGTCTACCTCTGCATAGGCTTTAACTGCATGCTCTGGGATGAGGAAGGTCACAAAAGCAAAGCCCTTGGGCTTCTTAGTCAGGCTGTCAATGGGGAAATGGATTTCAGAAATTGGACCTGAAGATGAAAAACGTTGACAATGTTTTAGCTATCGCAAACCGGACCACTGAAAAACAATGTACAGGAGAATGGTGTTTACATGTGTGTGTGTGTTTACGTGTGTGTAGGAGAAAAATAGGAGAATTATTTTGTGGATTGCGAAGGCTGAAAAAAACAAAAAATAAAACAACAACATTATTTATACCGTATTTTGTGTATTATTTTTTAAATCTAATATTATAAAATGAAAATTCTATTGTTAATTAAAATAACCAGAAACCGAGCAGTAAACAAAAATGCTATTATATATAGAATGTCTCAAACTTTTGTGCGAGTGTTAAAAGCATGCCATGTTATGGACATCAAAATAAAATAGTCACCCAGGAAGCAATCAACATGCCCCATGAAATGGACGTCAAAGAATATCAGACATTACAATAACAATGAATGATGTCACGTTAATAAATAGGGGTTTAAGAAAGTTTGCGGAAGGCAAGGTTTGCTGGACATTACTCTGAAGTGTTGTCCTCAGAAGAGAAGTTGCAATACTGGCAAAACGATGTATGAAACCTGTATTACATGCCTCCACGTGCTGCCAGTAAGCTCTGTCCTGCTCCACTACGCTACATGGTCACCACTGCTCTAATGCTTTCCAATTGAAATAGTTAAAACATCAGGCAGGGGCATAGGAACGGGGGGGGGGGGGGGGGGGGGGGGGGGGGGCCGGGGGGGGGGGTGAGGAGGAACTGCTGGGTGTATATATACTGTGTACTGTGTGTATATAGGTGTGTGTGTGTTATACGAAAATTACGCTAAACGGGGCATTTTATCGTCATATCGCTTAATAGTGCTATAGTGGGAAAAAAGCTAGCTAAGCAAGGATTTAAATGCTCGCAACGCAGTTTAAAGCGCTATTGCAAGATTTAGCACAAACAGCGTTGAATCCGAGCTCAGTGGGGTAGGGCAAAGCAGGGTATCCCTGCATATATATGTTGTTTAGTCATGGAGACGTGTCCAACTCTCTGTGACCTTATGTACTGCAGAATGCCAGACGCAACTATTGCTATGTCTCTTGGTATGCTTATCCACAGGGTTATCTTGGCAAAAGATACTGGAGTGGGTTGCCAGTTCCTTTTCCAGTGGACCTCTATTTGTCTGACCTCTCTGCAATGACCTGCCCATCTTGGGTGACCCTACATGATATAACGCACAACTTCATTGAGGGACACAATAAGATAGCAACCCAGAAGGGGATATGGAGATATATATAGATATACTGACACTAAATAAATGTATATATATTTAGTGTCAGTTGCCCCTTGACACGCCCCCGCCCCTTTTTTTTTTTTTTTTACCATATAGCTTTCATACATACTAAATGTCTGTTTTTGACATTATAAACAGTTATTTGAAATATAAGAAATGTACATGTTATCCAACAACACAATATTTGATGAATTTCTTACAGAGACCTTTTCGATCCTAGCTATTTATGTTTTTGTTAAAAAGAGAAAGCTAAAAAGCCTATTAAAAATTAAACATGAACAACATTAGCAACAAATTAAACTGCTGGCAAAAAAAATGATTTTTATGCAAAATCTTTATCATTAATTATTTATCTTTGTGATCTATTAAAAAGTGGAAGATAAAGGGCAGGGATTTATTGATGGATTGGTAGATTCAGATGAGATTTCTGCATTGCATTTACCCTCCATCCAACAGGCTTTCTAGAGACAGCTTATTATTACAGTCATAGACACTTCTATGCACTAGCAGAGTGCTAAAATGATTGTCTATAATATATATATATATATATATATATATATATATATATGCCCAAGGCTTATATAGCATCTAAATTGTTAGTTTGTACCATACTTCAAAAAAGTGTCATTTTTGTCGATCTACCATTGTCCTTTTAAAATTGGGGAATCACAGCCAGTTTTCCAAAAATTCAAACCAGAGATCTTATTTGGCCAACGCACATTGTTCTTTTGTACTAAGTTGTTCTAACAATAACAAAATACATGAACTACCCCCATATCCACAGATACGGTCAGGTCCATGCTGTATCCTACTTAGGGTAAGCGTATGTTTGTTTGAAGCAATATACAAAAGTTTAAGCATGTCAGACAGGATACTTGGAAAAATCCAAACTTGATTTTTTACATTGGTTAGCCTCAGTATGGTATATAAGTAACCGAGATCTCTGCCCTTTAACCTGAAATACACAACTAATGTTCTCTCAATATCAGTCTAAAAAGAAGTATTAACAATCTGTGTCATAACATGATGGACAGGAATAAGACAAAAAAAGAAGGAAAAAGAAAAAGCAGGAAGGAATAATGGGATATGTAGTCCTCTGCAGAAGGAAGCAGAGAGAGCCAGGCACTGCTCTGTAAGATCTCTGCATTGAGCTGCTGCTGGCTTGAAGGTTAGTAAAGGGTTAAAATCAGTACCCAAATGCAGTGTTTTTATTGGTAGTCTCACTGTGCGCCTGTGTAAGCAGTTATGGGGTGTGGAAAACAAGTTTTATTTGAAATAAAATAAATCTGTATGTGTATAGTATGACTCAATGTAATGTGTGTGTCTGATATAAGCAGCCTGTGTTACATTACAAAAAGGGGAAAAACGGAAACTTAGAGATACCTTTAAGCCTATGCTATGTAGTAGTTTGTGCCTTCCCTGTGTCTTTCTCCTCTGTGTGCGTTTGTGTGCTGAATGTTTGCGTGGCGCATGACGACTGCTGTTGGTTTTATATTCAAAGTTCCTCGTGCCTGGCGTTGTTCGTGTAAGTGTCTTCCGCGTTGTGTACTTTGTAAGTTTTGCAAGCCTGGCGTTGCTGAGCCTTGTTTTCATGCTTCTGAAATTTTGCATTTTTCGTCCGTCATTTTTTTCCTTGCTTTGGCAATTTTCGAGTGATGAAAAACTCCAAATATGGTGTAATTTGCTTGCAACATCACTCCCAGACTTCCTGTGTCTCCCCATGTGCTGTGTTATAATTTTTTGTACAGGTTTTTTTGGTGGGCTTTTAGAGTTACGCGCTTGAACAGTGCTGCGCCACTGGCTGCAATGAGCCTAATTGCCGCGCGGCGGCGATGGCTCGCCTAGCTTCGCAAGGCTCGCCGTTGCGCCCTCACTTTGCGAGGGACGCAACTGCGTTACCAACATTGCAAACGTCACCAACATCGAAAAATCCACAACTATATATGTGATATGCATGGTACTTCTAATGCTAGATTTTCTTACTAACACTTCTCACAATCACAATTCTATTTTCTTACCACTGTACAAGATGTTGCAGCATGAAAATGTGCACTGACTGTACTTTAATTAAAAGGTGTAAAACCTACTTTTATTGGGCCAAATGGCTTACCATTGGTTTTTAAAGCATATACAAACTCACTTTTGTTGGATAATTAGAAACATATAACTCTCGATACATTAGCTCCAAAAAATAATTTTGGGAGAGCTCCTTGCCATTGAGTATTTTTCTTGTGTTGGTTTAGCATTTAGTTTTTTTAGGTATCAAAATAATTCTTATCTATCATATACAGTATCTAACAAAAGTGAGTACACTCCTAAGTGGAAATGTCCAAATTGGGCCCAAAGTGTCAATATTTTGTGTGGCCACCTTTATTTTCCAGCACTGCCTTAACCCTCATGGGCATGGAGATCACCAGAGCTTCACGGGTTGCCACTGGAGTCCTCTTCCACTCCTCCATGATGACATCACAGAGCTGGTGGATGTTAGAGAACAGATGCTCAATAAGGTTTAAGTCTGGAGACATGTTTGGCCAGTCCATCACCTTTACCTTCAGCTTCTTTAGCAAGGCAGTGGTCGTCTTGGAGGTGTGTTTGGGGCCGTTATCATCTTGGAATACTGCGGCCCAGTCTCCGAAGGGAGCGGATCAAGCTCTGCTTCATTATGTCACAGTTGTCTTTGGGAAATAGATGTATGAGTGCTGCCAGAATTGCTGCAGAGGTTAAAGATGATGCACAAGAAAGCCTGCAAACTTCTTTGCTAAGACAAGCAGACTAAGGACATGGATTACTGGAACCATGCCCTGTGGTCCGATGAGACCAAGATAAACTTATTTGGTTCAGATAGTGTCAAGCGTGTGTGGCAGAAACCAGGTGAGGAGCACAAAGACAAGTGTGTCTTGCCTACAGTCAAGCATGGTGGTGGGATTGTCATGGTCTAGGCATGCACGAGTGCTGCCGGCACAGGTGAGCTACAGTTCATTCACAACTCCAAGACAACCACTGCCTTGCTAAAGAAGCTGAAGGTAAAGGTGATGGACTGGCCAAGCATATCTCCAGACTTAAACCCTATTGAGCATATGTGGGGCATTCTCAAAAAGAAGGTGGGGAAGCGCACAGTCTCTAACATCCACCAGCGCCCTGATGTCATCATGGGGAGTGGAAGAGGACTCCAGTGGAAACCTATGAAGCTCTGGTGAACTCCATGCCCCTGATGGTTAAGGCAGTGCTAGAAAATAATGGTGGCCACAGAAATTATTGACACTTTGGGCCCAATTTGGACATTTCAACTTAGGGGTGTACTCACTTTTGTTGCCAACGGTTTAGACATTAATGGCTGTGTGTCGAGTTATTTTGAGGGGACAGCAAATTTACACTGTTATACAGGCTGTAGACTTTTGTGAGATACTGTATACAGTTGTGGTAAAAGGCACTCATTGTGGGCCTCTCTGAGCGACAAAGGCACTTAACGCGAGGCCCGAAAGTTATGCCGAAGGCGCTCATCACGAGTCACGCAAGACTTTGAAAAAAATTATGGCTTTAACGACCGACAAGCCTGTAACTCGGAAGCCGTCAGAAGACCGCCAAAAGTTGCCAAATAATTGAAAAAAATTAACTTATGGGGCTCGCAGTGAGTGCCGAAGGTGCTCATTGCGAGGCATGAATGTAACGGGTTGGCCAAGGCCCTCTTCGCGAGACCCGTAGATGGTGGGAGAGGCCCGCGATGAGCGCCGAAGTCCGCAAGTTAGAGGGGGGAGAGCCTTTCATTGTGTGGCAAACAGCATTGCCAGCCTTCAAATTTTATTGCCATAATTTTTGACGGGCAAGTTGCTAGTAAATTATAAAACATGAAGAACTTGTTTTTTGCCAACATAGAGTTGATTTATTATACTACTTTAATTGTTATTATACTTCATAGAATTATGTTACGGTTTGGCAATTTTTAAATGCATTATAAAAAATATTTTTAAAACATATTATTTTAAAAGGACGATAGAAAATGAGTAAGATACACGTCCCTTTAATAATATTAATAAAAAAACAAACTCTATTAAAAAAAGAAGAAGAAAAAAAAAAGACATACTTTTAATACCTTTTCTGATTGGATGAAAATGTTAGTCTTTTCACAAAAGAAGTGCATATTTCTCATCAGATTTCTGTGTACTGCTTATTCATTCTCTAATTAATGAATGATAGAGCTGGAGTCCCTAAGGCCTAAACCTACTGTGAGAGGTTAGTGATGGCTGTGAATTAAACATGCTGTATTCTCAGAGCTAAATTCCTAATTGTATCAGGGACTGTGTCTACACACAAAAAAAAAAAAAGTGCCAAAAAGTGCTAAGTAAAACCAAAAACCTTGTCTAAATAATTCAGATTAAAATTAAATAAAAAAAGCTATTCCTAATATTATTAATAATAATAATAATAATAATAATAATCTCACAAATCAAGACATAAATTTGCAAACACACACATAATATACTAAAAGATGTGTGTTCATAATTAATATATACAAGTTTTGTACTCACCATATTTGGAAAAGAGCTTCTCCATGTCTTCCTCATTGCAGCTGTATGGCAGGTTCCTAACAAATAGTCTTCCAGACTCTGACACATCTTCGTGCAGCTCCCCCTCCTTTTTTTCCCTTTGTTCCCATGGTCTGTTCTTTTCCTTAGCTGGAAGCCGGGGTCCCTTAGGACGCTCATCCCTGAACACCTCAATATATCGCCCACCTGAAAGATGCAAATTAGATTAAGCCTGACTAGAGTGGCATCTTACAACCCGCAGCAAAACACCATAAATTCTGTAACTGTACACAATCTCCTCCAGCAAGCGGAGGTCCCATTTAATACCAATAAATCACTTTCCTTTTTTCTATTGTTTACACACTGCCTCACTGAGGCACAGAGATCTATAATCATTAATAAACTCACCAACTCTTATTGACACTTTTTTACTGTTTGGCAAACTCTAGGTGAGATACCTCCAAACTAGAATAATTAAAAGTTATTATTTTTTTCTAACTTTTTAAATGGTCAGTTTTCTACTCAAGCAGAGCTTTCTTTCTCCATTACCTGCAGACATGGCCATCTCTGCCTAGAGTCTGAGGCTTGGAAGCAGGCTGTGCTAGGATGTCACTGGTCCTGCCCCATGACACAATTAACTCTGACCCCACTGTCTACAGAGTTAATACCATGCAGCTTCCTCATAGACCCAGCCCAGTGTCAGTGCATGAGCCATCATAACCATACCCCCTTTACTGAGCATGCTTAGTGTGAACCAGAGACTGACTGAACAGACTTATTTTTTTAGTCCAGCTGCCAAGGAGAGCTGGCATGCCTCCTGAGTATTCAATTTACAGTGTCTGTGTCCATATCATTCTCCTTTCTCCTATGTCATAGTATGTTGCATCGCTTACTTGAGTGTGTGACAGCACTATTTTGATACAGAACATTGTAAATAGGTGATAAGGAGCTTTTAGGGTAATTTGTAGTGCTGCCAAACCCAGATGTAGTAAGTGAAGCAGATTATGACACACTAGAAAAATCCAAATGCCCTAGAGCTGATCAAATGGGAAAAAAAAAGTAAATCAGTTAGAACATTTGGGGGAGTGAGGAAAATGTGGCTTTGATATTTTATATCATTACTCTAATATAAATACATATTTAAAAGAGTTTATTTGCGATTTCATAATCGCACAAACTGATTTCTTACCCATGTAGTCCTTGTTCCGTTTCAGGGCTTTCTGCAGCTCCTCTTCACTGCCCAAATCAACAAATATATAGCCTAGAAAAGATAGAGATGCATATGTAGAGGATCTTTGTAGATGCTCACACCAGACAAGCAGAAATTCATAGAAATACACCAACAGGTTTGTGAGGTAAAGTTATGGTAACACAGAGTTAAAACCAGAGACGTCATGTATGGGTTGAAGTGTCCTATAAATGGATTCCTCATTCCAAGTCTGACACAGCCAGGGCACCTAGTTGCCAACATACCAGTTTTGTTGCCATGAGTGTTTCGCACTATCCGGATAGCAGCTGGTTTTAGTGGCACAAGAAATTCACGCACATTTTGCTGGAAAGACAAGACATGAAAACTTTTGTAAACTGTGTAAAATGATGTCTCTGTGTCACTTATATACTATGCTGTGTATGAAGCTCTTCGCAGAGGCTAAATAGGAAACACAAGATGTTTTGATTGCACATGTCAGTTTTTTAACTTGACCCTAAGGAAAAAAAAGATGGAAAATATTTTCTGTACGTGCAAGTCTGCAGTGAAAAATCAGAATCGATGTTATAAAAAAGTAGCTATCAAGCTTTTTGTAAACAAGGCCAATTGCATACATCATATTAACTTAGTGTATGTTTACGCTTACAATAGTAGCTCCAAGAGATGAAGAGCTTATAATAAAATGACCCATATAATCTAATGATGTTCGAGTAAGGACCTATGATTATAGCAGTGATTGACTATACAATCCAAACACAGAAAAAATACCGCCTTAGAAATCAGTGGACATTATCTTGTTTGAAACACTTTTGCTTGTAGCACCAAGCTCCAACACTGATGAAGAAGATGTGTTTAAGCTTATTTGCTATTCAACAAATTAACTACTATATTCCAGACTTACACATACTTTGATCACCTATTTGGCATTCTTTCCTAGATTAATTTTTATATTTTAGCAGGTCTTTGTTGCTGTTTATTTCTGCAGAAGCCCTCAGCATAATTACAGCTACTTGTTGTTTGAGTTTATTTTTATAATGTTTTGTATGCGAGTGTCCCCTAGTCAGAAAAACTCACTTCGGTAACATTGAAGGGAGCCCCTCTCAGTTTGACCGTATATGGAGTTGTGGGTTCATTTTGAACAGGTGGTTTCTGAAAGGAAAACCAAAAAAACAATTATATTATTTTTGTATATGGAAAAATCGACACAAAACAATAACATGGAAACCAGAGCAAGACAAACAAAGGAACAGAACACAAAGAAAGACTAGAGAACCGTAAACAAGTTCTTATCACTAGATTTGGGGTAAATGTTATTTAATTTTAATACACTGCCAATTCATTAAACCACTATGAACTGTTACAAGCCCAGGTAGCATTCCTACAACAGTCCAACATATAGAACCGCTTCACAGTTATTTTGTAGTACAAAGTCCCAGATCAGCCCATATTTTATTGCAGCATCAAATAAGTGACAACTGTATGTGCACTGTATGTGGTGCTTACCAAGGGTGCTTCAATAAAATATTTTCTGTATTTTCATATTCTATACAGTGAGTGTGTTCAGTGGATAGAGCTGTGCTGTAAGTCACTGGCTATTTCTTAGCAAACCTGTTTCTTACAAGGGCGAGAAGACAGCTATAGCAAACTTGACATTACAAATCTCTGGTCATGCCTCTTTAAAACTTGTACACTACATCTTTCTGTTTTCATTGACATGGGGCAAGAGGGTGTCAACCAAAGTCAAACCATCATAAATACAAAAATTAAATGATTTTATTATCATTTATTAGCATGACTTAGAAATTAGTAAAACATTTGTAGATATCCTATGTACATTACAGTGTATGCAGATGTCACAATTTGAATAAGGGCTCAATTCAAACAAAACATTAAAGTATAAAAATTATGGCAAAAAAAGTTATTTGGGTGTTTAGAACCGCATAAGCCACATCAGTATTGCAGGAAAGGAATAATGCACAAAACTTTAATTATGACTCACCTCTTTTTTGTACTTGTCATGTGGTGTCTGACTTTTGACTTCTCCTTCAGGTTCCAACTTAGCTGTTGTCTCTTCTTCTTCTCCAGATGAGTCAGAATGAGGTTCCTTTACCATCTTGGATTTCAAGTACTCCATGTCAGATAGCCCTGGCTTCAGAGCCAGTTTTTCTACATTGTCCTCTTCTTAAATTAAAATGACAAGAAGCTGGTTACAATTTAAACACACAGGTACAATTCTCACACATCACTTGTACTGTACTTATCCTATACTTTTAGGATACAATTAGGACACGGTAAGAAATTATGCGTCAGTCCTGGTAGCTATGTCCACAAACATATCAATCACATAAACTTCACAGTATAAAAGAATACTGGGTAATGTGCAAAGGAACAGTGAAAGCCATATACCTGTGTTGACCCTGTCACTTCCTTCATCTTCACTCATATCCCCCTCAGAGTCAGAGTCAAAGTTCAGGTAATCATCCTGAGAACGATTCTTCTCTTTTTTAACCTCCACTGCCTCTGTGTCATTGCTCCAAGTGGCTGTTTTTGTTCGGTTCTGATGCACAGAGAGAAATTCCTTGAAGCCGGTATCTTCTTCAAGCTGCAAAAAACAGAATGCACAACATGTTCAGGGCTCATTGAGATTTTCTTACAAAAACATTGTTGAAGCTATTCTACTGATCATCCAGGGGTGTGCAACCTTTTCACGAGGGAACACACCATTGTTTACTTTTCTTCCAAACACAGGAGGACAGATGAGCAGATTTCAGAAGTTTATTAATCAAACAAAATATATTTTTATATATATATATATATATATATATATATATATATATATATATATATATATAGTTCCAATTACATCATATATAACCTTTAAAAAGGATAACATTAAAAAAAACGAAACATTGATTCTGTGAGGTACATAGCTGCGCAAATGCCAACGTTTCTTCAGCTGAGATAAAAATGCAACAGGCTGATGGTATAACATAAACATAAGATAGCAGATAGATAGTATTGCTAGCAGATACTAGTTATGTAAACTTTTTTGTTTAAATAAAAAAATAAAAATAAAAAAAATCACAAGATAGTCTTATTTTTATTTTAGTAATGCTGAAATTATTTTCCTGTGTTGCTCCATACCACATCAGCTGATCCATCTATTTTCTACTCTTTCTGTAAGGTAGTATTTTTGCATATTACCCTTAAAATTCAAACCATGCCCTCTTGTTCTTGTATTCCTTTTTCCCCCTGAAAGATACTGAATGTTTATGCGTTCAGAAGCGCTGCACATTCTATAGTGCATCAATTTTTTATCTAGTTTTGCTGGGTGGGTGTGTGTGATATATATATATATATATATATATATATATAACTCATAAAAGTAGCAGAACATTGGGTAGCCCTGTTCTAAACATTAGTGACGTGTGAGTTGTTTCAGAGAAAACAAACATACAGGAAGAAATACATTAAACATATTTCAGAGATATTAATGCAGTTGCACTGAAAAACAAAATTAAAAACCACTTGCTACACATGAGAATGGCAGAAAACAAAGAAGCAATTTACATATATTATATTGCTACAAAATAGAAACGCTCTATAGTCTACCTACTGTGTATACACAAAATAGTCAGCGAAAAAAAAAACAAAAAAAAACAGAGATTGTTCCATATGTATGAACTATATGGAGGTGTCTACATACAGTTCCTCCGGAAAGATACACAGATGGAAATCAGAGTAGATATCTGTCCATATAAGTCCAGAACCACAATATAGATGCCAGAGGTGTGCAGCTTCTTCTCAGGACACCGTTCCCACCGTGTCCAAGTAACTAATAGAGATGATAAAAAGGGTAGGGGAAATACAGCGCACCACCTCCTAGTGCAACATGAGTGTATAATAATCACGTCAAAACATCAATCATATAGTGTTGCTCTGTATTTCCCCTACCCTTTTTACACATGAGAATGATACCAGAATATGCAATAACTTTTGTGTTTAAACCTGTGTATACTACATATACAGTACATACAAGAAACACATACTGATTCTTTGTCAGTGTAGCTCAGCTTTGAATGGGAACCACATATACGTCCCTTGGCCCTTCGGGGTCGCTACCTTCTCGTGGTGAATGAGCTTGTGTACATCAATGAAGCTGTGAGCAATACCATATATGGTCACCCAAGATGGTCATAGCAGGTCATAGCAGAGAGGTCAGACAAATTACAGTCCACTGGAGAAGTAACTGGCACCCCATTCAAGTATCTTTGCCATGAAAACCTTATGGATACGCACAACCAGACACATGTGACTGCGTGCTGCGATACAGATGGAGATGGAGAGATGGACACGATTAAACAACAATTCTTCCCTTGAAATCCCCATAAACTGTATGCCACTTACTTCGTTCAATGCCGTATTCTTCTTTTCGTTCTAGGGAAAGACAAATAATAAAATGCATTAGCCATTTGACCTGTAGAGTATTGCATGAATAATTAGTTATTTTACACATGGATATTAGTTTATACCAGAGTCGCCACTAAGAAAAGAGAAAATTCTTATTCAGGTATGATTCTTAAATCCAGCTAAAGAGAACCATTTATAGGACCAAGTGACAGTTAAGCCTTTATGGGTTCAATAAATATCAAATTACCAGCACTAATTGGCAGCCTGAATAGGAGGCCCTTAATAGATACATATTTTGATTGTCTTAAATATATTATACTAAACAAGCTACTAAGATTCTTAAAATGTTTATCCCACTGGAACATGGCTTTATATATTATTACTTACATTCAATTTGGTTTCTCTAATAAGCTGTAATTTAATATGTTTCTGCTATATGTAAGATTGCTTTTGAACACAAACCTCTTGGTTCCACAAAATCATATCTGTAAAACATTAGATGCTAAATGTGGCAGAAATACCCTCAAATGGAAATGCCAGATATCAGCGATGAAACCATATGTATTAGAGTGGTTCAGTACAAAATTCACCTTTTTTGTTTCAGCAGGCGTCTGCTTTGAATCATTCTTTTTTCCAGTTTCCTTGGCCTCTCTTTGGGAGTGCTTGCTCCAAACTTTTGGCTTTGTGGGATCACCAAACGATTTACACAGCTCAACCTTCAGAAGACAAACAGCAAGTTTGGGGTACAGATCAAAATGTTTTACAGCAGCAACATTAAATCTATCTAAATGGTTTTAAACTGTATTCAAATTAGGCACTATATCAGTATTCAAAACAACCCCTCACATATTAGTAGATATTTAGAAGAATTTCATATTCACATATAAAAATAAATTAACAGTTAAATAAATAAATAAATGCACGCTAACCGAGATACGAGAAGTGTCAACGAAGCTTTTATTGAAGTGACTGATAGCTGCTTTGGCTTCATCTTCTGACCCGAAGCCGATGAAACCAAATTTTCGGAACTTCCCATCCTTGGTGTATTTCAGAGAACAGTCGGTCAGAGTGCCAAATGCAGAAAATAGGTTGCGGAAACGATCTTCCTTTATCTGACAGACAGAAGCAGATGAGAAAAGTATCATCAAAGTCTTAGGACACATTGGTTTCGATAAATTCATCAGCATTTTCTATTTTATCAATAATTAATTTCTATAGAACTCAGTGGAAATTCATTTTTCAGCCAAACAATTGATACATTTATTATACAAACTAATGTAATCTAGATGCACCCTGACTGGAAAGATTTTATGTATTTTTTTATACTCTGGTTTCATTTGATATGAATTACAGTGATTTTGGATTTCATACTGTATTTAAAACACAAGAGCAACCGAGCCATGTCTTCAAATGCTTTTCCTAGGTGTTTTTTTGTTATAAATGTATATAAAAATGGAGTGCTTTGGAGAACCTTAACTGTAAGAGAATGACATTATACATAATAATCCCTGAGTTTTACAGTATCTAGTGACTTTTTGTAGGGGAGCAAACATTTTAGTTGGAGGGACAAGCTTTTGAGAGCTTAACATGAGCATTGGAATATACTGAACAGTGATTGTAAGTAATAACAATCCCATGTGGTACAGAAGTCAGGTGTCATTAATAAATTACCTGGTTAAACAATTGTATGAGTTGTGTGGATCTATATACAAAGTCGGAGAGGAAAAACATGTTAAAACTTAACTGTTGCTTCTTACTTGATAAAGAGAGGGGCAACTCCTGAAGTTCTCACTTAAATGTTTGTCCAATAAATAGATATCACTATATACTACAATACTCTGATTGTTCATCTAGATTACAGGACATTCACAGTTTATCAGCCTTATTAAACTGCGATTTGGCCAATTGAATAGGGCTCTATATAAGCACATAGCATATTTTATTACAGAAGGTTTTAGTTAGTGAAGACTTTGCTTTTGGATACAAGTTCACTAACTAAAAACTTCTGTAAAAAAATATGCTGTGTGCTTATATAGAGCCCTATTCAACTGGCCGAATCACAATTTAATAAGGCTAAATTATATATATATATATATATATATATATATATATATATATATATATATATATATATATATACACACACACAAACACTGTATATACTTCCCTGGCTTCTAAAATTAATTAGCTGGCTCTTAACCAATCTGCCTGGCCCGTAAGTTTGATATACATTTGTAAACGCTAATGAAGAATTGAGTTATTGTTGGCCCTACATTTAAACCATTATCATTAGTGTAGCCTTATAGCTAATGTCTTCATGGTCGGTGTTTTATTTATTGTATTTTCTAGCTAACATAACCAATCTTCATCACTTCAACGAAAAAAACAACAACAGGAATAACGAGACAGAACAATACAAAACTATGTCAGAAAGAGCGAAAAAATAAGCCAAGAAACGAAATGGCGTAAGAAAAGGCTGTTATATCACAGCAAGAATGCAGAAGTGTGAAGCACGAGCAGAGAAACAGTGAGGAATATACATATTATGGTCTCTTAAATATTCTCCATACCCCATTCGGGAGATTCTTTACGATCAGTCGCGACATCTTGATCACTTTCTGCTATTTTTCATCCTCCAGACACAAATCACGTTTGGCTCATGGGCGCCGCCATCTTGGCTGGTATCACGTGAGCTCCGCTGCGCAGGGCGCAGGCGCCTGACTGAGCGTGAAGGATTCTGGGAGGCGAATAGTAACAGACTCTCCCCCAAGTGTAGAGTCGCTGTTATGATGTTTATGTGTCACTGAGGACTAGTGAGCGGCTTGTCAGAGGGGAATCCTGGGCTTCCACAAGTGAGTTGGTCTGCAGAAAGCTCTGTGGTGTGCTGAGAAGATCACATAGAGGGGGGTATAAGACCTTGGGTGGCACTGACTTTTGTGGCCTGTGTGTGGACTGGATCACATGAGCATCAGGTTCTTTTCCTAACTAAATATACTAACTTGCTAATACTTCTGGCATCCAGTCTGGGTCTAGGGATGTGTTTCTGGGACACTGCTATACAACAATAGTTGTTTCACAAAACACTATCTGATACTATCTGTGTGTGTATATATATATATATATATATATATAATTGTTTATTCGTTCAGTTGAGTCTGACTCTCCGTGACCCTATGGCCTGCAGCATCTTGTATCTGGTTGTGCTTATCCATGTGGTTTACTTGCTAAACATACTGGAGTGGGATGACACTTCCTTCTCCAGTGGACTGAGATTTGTCTTACCTCTCTGCTTTGACTTGCCCATCTTGGGCGACCCTACATGGTATAGCTCATAGTATGTAAGTATGTGTGTGTGTATGTATATATATATATATATATATATATATATATATATATATATATATATATATATATATATACACACACACACACAGCAGAGTATTGCAGTATATAGCGATAACTTTTTAATTGGACAAACATATTCATAAATATTATGACTAGCTTCTTCTAGCTCTGATAGAAGATTCCTGTTGAAATACAGAAGTTACAGGGTTTAAAAAAAAAAAATGTTCAGTCAGCTGTGCACAAGTCTGCCTAAGTGTAGGTCAGAGTAAATAAAGGGTTGTAAATATTTGCATATCTTAAGAGGTTGAGGTACCATAAAACTGTAAGGAGACAGAGGAACAGATCAGAAATAAACCAGAGAATGAAAAAAAGTGATTATTATTATTTATTATTAACTTTTATTTGTATTGCGCCCACATATTCCGTAGCGCTGTACAAAGGGTAAGAACAAGGAAAATACAATAACAACAAATTCAGAAAATGGAGGGCTCTGTTTTGAGCTTTAATATATTTGTAGAAAGTGCTTTTTTCCAAAGCACTCCACAAGACATGAAACTCGCTACTTACAATCTAAAGGGGGTGGGAGAGGCAGAGACCTGGGGAAGAGTAACACATAAGGAAAACAAGGGTCGGAAGAGGTGAAAATTAGAAAGATTTTTATGCAGTGGAAGTGGGTGATCTTAGGTGAGAGGCTCTTGTATTCAATAAATTGTCTGACCCCTAGTGGTGAGATAATATAATCTGAAAGTAGGGAGGTCAGGTGATTTCATGGTTCTATAAATTGAATCTGAATAGGGGTGGGTGGAAAGTGTTGTACCAGAGCAGAGAGAGGCCATGATGTAGATTGCAATAGGCACTAAAACAGGAATGAGAAATGGTGTGAGAGAGACATGGTGGAAGGGAGAGAAAGGAGAGAGTGAGAGAGACGGCAATGAATACATGGGGGTAGGGTCGGACAAGAAAAGCTAGACACAAGAGGGGGGTAGGCAGATGTTACAACAAACTGTAAGGGATTGCAATATAGCAAGACATATGTTCTATGTCCCAAAAAATAATAACAGGCGTACATTAATATTAATAAGGACACTGGTCCTGAGATGAGTGAGACTCCATTTTCCTGTTTATACCTCAGGTGTGTAGCAAACTCAGTGTTGTCCCAGAGCAGAGATTTCAGGTCTTGGATGGAGTGATTATTTTTTGAAATGTGGTGCCTGTCTTTATTGTGATTTTTGATGGAGAGTGTGTACAGATTCATCCTTAGATGTAGTTTCTGTCTGTTTTTGCCAAAGTAGCATATATATATATATATATAAAATTACATTTGTGGGACCTGGGCAGGGGCATGCAAATTAGTTCAGAAAGGTTTCACCCTTACATCCAATACCATTTTAAAAATGGGTCATTTTAAGCATATGCCTACTGTATCACACAGCTTTAAATTAAAGCATAGCATAGATGGATGGATTATGCAGGAGTTAGGAGACCTGCCCACAGACAGCCGTTTCGATCTTAAATCCATTTTATCAGTGCACGGCTGGTACCTAACTCCTGCTATAGATTTATGGGGAGGCTATTAACAACATCAGGATTTAGCATATAATAGGTATATATATACTTTAATTAAAAAACTAAATCACAACATACTCTTTACATAAGTGTTTATTAAATCATGATGAGAATGTGTACTTATATGATCCAACTGTTTTGAGGCATTATTAGGTATTTTACACAAACCAGAATTGATCCTGCATTTTGTGATATTGCAGTGTGAGACCCTTTTTATATCTCAAGTATATTTGGGAAACGTTTATGCTGTATAAAAATCACGAGGGCCTGTCATGGACCCCTTTTTCCAGTTCCTGGATCTTAGCCCATTAAAGGACAGACGGCTTGGCTCCAGCCACTTCATTGTATTGTAATCTGCTGCGGCCCATTGTTAGCAAATTAAGTTAAACCCATCTGTCATGTACTCTGTCTAAGGTCTGCACCACTTAGACATAGAGACAGCAGGATGTGCACTAGAAGGTAGCCCTATTGTTCTCAGGTGTCAGCTATCAAGTTACTGCTAGACCCCATGTTGGGTCATCTCCTGTAATTGTCTGCCACACCCTCTCATTGTTACATTGTGTACACCCCCTTGTATCAAACTGCTATAAATATTGTTTGACTTTTCTAATTAAAATCGGTTCACTTCAGGAGAAATATAGAAACTGTGTGTCTCTTATTTTGCTCCTGTTCACCTGGATGGCTGCAGGGAGGTGCTGGGAGACTCTGTAGGATCCTGCTGGGGTAGGTTTGACTGTAACAAGTCTTATCAAACCCCTTAGAAGAAGCAGATCTGGAGTCTCCTGGTAGCCTGGAAGTGCTGATTTCTGATGCAAGGACCCTGACCGACACATAAGCCAGATATCAGGGTGCTAGTGCTGAGATTTCAACGAACCCCACGGTCCTTGTGGGTATTTAACCTGTACTCTATACCAGGTGGCCCTGTGCTTCTATAGCCCCTACCCTCGGATCATCACAGGGCGGCTATAGAAGCCTACAAAATGATGGACTAACTCAGTGTTTGGTTTATCGTGTCTTGTTTTCACAGGAGCGTATCCTTTTGTAAGGAACCGGGATGGAGTTTCCTGACCTGGGCAAGCATTGTTCAGAATCAACTTGCAAGCAGCTTGGTAAGAGGTTATGAATACCAGAATTATATATATTTAGTGCTTTTGAAATTATTGTAAACTGCTTAAATTCACACAAATCTCTGGACTATCAAAAGGCATTAATACTAGCCGTAGAATATGTGCTTAATATCGGTTTGCCTTTGTAAGCAAATATTAAGTCGCTATTTCCAAGGAGCTTAACACCATTCAATATCATAAAAACATAAATTGGAAATATTTTATTGAGTATACAAAATCACGACATAAAGACAAATTCTGACCGAGCTAATGTCCAGGGGGTAATGGTCAGGGAATGTAATATTTACCATATAGGAACAGGCCAAGGTCTCCATGTGTCCACGATCACAGCAATGGCTAATAGAGGCAGAGAGTGAACCCTGTGATCAACAGATCCTCCTATCTGAGGGCTCCTACACATTAGTGATCTTGGGTACATGGAGACCAAGGCCTTTTCCTATATGGTAAATATTACATTCCCTGACTTTTACCTCCGGACATTAGCTTGGACAAGGTCCACATTTTTATTTATGACGTGATTGTTAATCTACAATTTGTTTTTATGATATTGCCTTTGTAAGCAGTATAACTTGAATTTTTTTTTTCTTCAGATTTCCTGCCCTTAAAATGTGATGCCTGTGAGCAGATCTTCTGCAAAGACCATATTACATATGTCCTGCATAAATGCAACTCTGCATACAAAAAGGTAATCCTCAAGTTAAAGAACCACTGTAGATTAGAAAAAACATCACATTTTTAAATGATGTAACTGCTTCATCTTTGTGTTTCCATCTTTGATAGCTTTTCTGTCATTGGCTTGGGGGGGGGGGAGGGGGGGGACTTGTTCTACTGGGACATGACCTGACGCCAGGTGACCACAATTAATTGTGGCAGCCTTTCAGTAGTACTGAATACATATATCTAATTGAAAGATTTCTATTCCGGATATGAACAAATGTCTAACAAATGTCTGCCCTCATTAAGGCAAAATTGAATAAAATACGGTAGTTCAAAATTAAAGAGTGTGTTTATTGATTTTTAAAAAAGGGATTCACCTGTAAAGTTCTTCTTGGAGCATACAAGATATTACAATTCAATTATACTTTAAGGGTCACTTTAAATACATTTTACTTTATTCCCAAGTGGCACTGTTTATGTTGGTTAGTGCACTTTTTGCTGTTTCCCCTTCTGCAGAATTCTCTAGTATGGTGGGTGACCATCCTTTCTTTGCAGTCTGAGCTCTATTAGATGTACAATATATGATAAGCCTCGTAATGATATAATAGTTGGTTGTCTTCATTTCACCAACACCAAATAAGTCTAAATTATATTTCATGTTGCTGCTACATTTCAGAACAAAACCTGTAGAGGTTGGGGAAGAAGTGTGCCATGCAACAGAAAAGAGAATCTGTAGAGTAACAGCAGACCATAATTTGAAGTGAGAGAATTTTGGGGGTAATATAGAAAAGTACTACACAGAAAAAGAATAACATTATTATTATTATGTTCTTTTTTTTTAATGCACCAACATATTTAGTTGTGCTAAACAAGAGGTAAAGGCATATTTAAGTTTCCTGGATTCTAAATGCATCTGATAGAAGAGATTCAGTAGTGTATGAAAACATTTTTGTTGCATGAAAAAAATTCATTAACAAACTCTCCCTGATGTTTACAAGCAGTTACTTTTGTGAGTTAACACCTTGATATACCTTTGAAAAATTGGCATAAAATGCATAATTCACTTTGACCAATCACAGGCAGCTAATACAGATTGCTACAATGTATTAAAATGGAATAGCAGCTTGTGCAGGAAGGAATCATGGAATGTGTAGCCCTCTGCAGAAGGAAACAGGAGGAGCCAGACACTGCTATGTAGACCTCTGCATTGAGCTGCTGTGGGCTTAAAGGTTAGTAAAGGGTTTAAATGCATACCGAAATGCAGTGTTTCTATTGGTAGGTACACTGTACCTATGTTAGCAGTTCTGGGGGTATGGAATACAAGATTTATTTTTAAACAAAATAAGTTTGTATGTGTATATAATGACTCCATGTGATGTGTTTATCTGATATAAGCAACATGTGTTAGAGCAGAAAAATATAAAAACAGGGAAACTTAGATATGCCTTTAGGTACAAAGACAAAAATGCAATATTAACTTATGCAAAAGAATGTAGGGCCCTGTTTGTGAGCTTAAAATCATAATGACAAACAAGTTAACTGAGACCTTGTGTGACTTCAGTATTATAAAGCTGTTACAATGATTTATTAATCATTAAGCCAAGCTTCTTATGCAGATATAGGGCCTCATTCAATTGCGATTTGGCCAATTGAATAGGGCTCTAAATAAGCACATAGCATATTTTTTTTAAAGAAGTTTTTAGTTAGTGAATTTCTATCCAAAAGCAAGGTCTTTACAAACTAAAAACTTCTTTAAAAAAAGTATGCTATGTGCTTATTTAGAGCCCTATTCAATAGGCCAAATCGCAATTGAATGAGGCCCATAGTGAGCAGAATAGAGGGGCTTATTGGTTCTTATTGTAGGTTTCTAAAAATAGGGAAAAAATCCACCACAAATAAAATGCTAATATTTGTTAAGAATTATATAAATTACCAATTAAAAAAAAAAAAAAAGACACAAAGCATACATTAACCTCTCCACTAATAGTCTAGATAATCAGTTGGACGATGACCTTTACATTAACATTTTCTAAATTGTCTTAATTTCTTCTGTTTCTTTGCTGTTTTATAATAGATTTAGGTTACAATGATCTCCAATGCTGTTCTTTTTCTCTTAGGATGTACAGGTTCCTGTTTGCCCCCTCTGTAATATCCCAATCCCAATAAAACGAGGACAGACTCCTGATATTGTTGTGGGAGAACACATTGATCGAGATTGCAAGTCTGACCCTGCACAACAAAAGCGCAAGGTAAGAATTTCTTTGACCTGTGCTGCTCTATAACTACCACCAAAAATGTATCTACCAATTTCTTATTCTAGCCTAGGAGTTTTTAGGACAGAATTTACCTTTTTCTTTATAGATTTTCACTAATAAGTGTGCAAAGCCTGGCTGTCGACAGAAAGAGCTCATAAAGGTGATATGTGATGATTGCCATGGAAACTTTTGCCTCAAGCACAGACACTCATTGGACCATGATTGCAAAGGAAAGAGTGTGCCTGTATCCAGGGCAGGGTGAGTTTAACTGTAGAGGACTGTTCTGTAATGTCTTTCCATCACCTATGTTCAAATCTAAAATGTTAATGCATTCTTAAACATTTTATCATTTAATTTCTATCTTCATGTTATATCCAATAGAAAAGTTTTTTTTTTTTTTTTTTTTTTCATTTGAATTGAAAAATAAAGTATATTAACTGAAGACAATTTAATATTAACGGAAAACAGAAAAATATCAAAGGAAGTAGTAGATAATTTGATCTTCCTTGACCTGCTCATAAATTGAGACACACTGCTGCTCGTAATTTAATAACAGACATACTAAGACAAGGAGTAGAAAGTCTCTCTGTCTCATTATGACCCTCATTCATTTGAGCCGTTTGGGAGATCCAGCCTCGCAAGTGGAGGTCGCAAGTTATTTTGCTATTCAATTGGCTTCCGTTTGCGGGCTTCAAGCTGTGACCCATTTCGATTTTACAAAATCGCAAGTTAATGCCCTCCAAGCCTTTATCTTTCACAGCCGCTAGAGTCCTGAATGCTAAAATCGCTATTTAATTGCTCAGATTCCCTCTCGCTAACCACTCCGTCAAGCCCGCAAATGGCAAAAATCTAACCACAGGTTAATGGTACCAAGGAGGTTTCGCAAAGGGCTTAATGACAAATCGGAGCACTTTAAAAGCAAATAAAAATGCTATACTGTACTTTTATTAAGAGTGAAAGTGATGTTAGGTCTTAGAATTAATAGCACAACATTCTCCAATACTCCAACCTCCATTTTTCAACAGGCTTGGAGGTTGAAGCCCGTAGGACTTTGAAAAATGGAGGTTCAATTTCAAGGTCCTACGACCTTCACTTGTAAGTTACGGGCTTGGAGGTTGGTCATGATGACGATCTCTGTTTCCATTGGCTGTTTCTGCATCAGGAGTTACGTGCTTGCTCCCCTAACATTTTCAAGCCCGTCTGTCCGTCGGCAATTGTTTCCAATTTTCACGACCAGCGCCTAACTTGCGGGCCCGGCCAATTGAATAGCATTGCAAAAGTAGAGCAACGGGAGCCTGCAACTCATTCACAGGCATTTGGCTGTCTGAGATCGCGTTGCAAGCCCTGAACTGAATGAGGCTCTATGTATGTTTCATTCACTATAGACAAAGTGATAAGAATCTGATATCTCAGGATTCATAGGTGGCCCTTTATATACTAGTTACATGCCTTTTTATCTGGATTGGTAGACCTTGCCCCTCTTCAACATTTCATAGCTAGCATATAACTCTTGCTTGCTCTAAACATTTAAATAAACCTATCAGAATAGTTAACTATATTGTGCTGCCATTTTGGAGATATGAATGGCCCTTCAAGTGAAACTGGTTGCCTATCATTACAGAATAAAAACAACTTTTGCAACGTTTAAAACATGGCATTGTAAATGTGTGATCGAAAATGTGGGACTGCCATGGTCCTTTTAAGGCACAATATTTGTATCTCTTTCAGAGACGTGGAGTGTGTATATGCCCACATACTGCAAATAAGTATTTCTGATGTAAAATACTGTAACATTATATAAGACATTTTATATCTGTTGCTTATTCATCTGTTCGTTTTACAGACATGCAGCTCTACTAAGGGTTCAATCTTCCTCTTCTAAGGCGTCAGCACCTTCCAGCCACATAGAGCCTACACCAACTTTACTGCCACAGCGTAATAGGTAATGCAATAGGTCTAACCTGGTATACTATCTGTGCTGCACTGGTTGTGTTGCTTAGTTTGATAGGGAGTCCTTGGGTTCTAAACTGGACAGGCTTTGTTTGACCTTGTTAGCTGTATAACACCTCCAAAGCAGTCATGCCATTAAGGTACATTTAAAGGTTCAATATAGACTTATATTTAAAATATACTGTTCCTTATAATGAGCCTTTCATATATTAGCTATTATATGCTGTTAAGATATGGACTACAGTGATGCTTTTAATACAGTACCATATATTTGTTTTAGTGTTGAAGCATATATAACCAATGCAATCATTTTTTCACTGATATAGTCCAGTTTATTTTGGGATTTAGACATATCTTATGTTTAGTACTTTGCCACCCTCTCCAAATAACTCTGTTTTTCTCTGTCTCTCTTAGAACAAGTGTCTCTGCTCCTCCGCCACCAGTAGCAGCAGCATTACAGAACGGCTTGGTGAGTCTTGTTTCAGTGCTAGCTTTCTGGGTTTGTTTATTGTACCTAATTTCAGTTTCTCTTTTCAGACAGAAGAGGAAGCTCTCCAAAGAGCTTTGGAAATGTCTCTTGCAGAAGCAGCAAGCAGCACAGCACAGCAACAGCACCGGTAAATCCCTCCACCTTATTTGCATTCTATTAATATTTTAATCATCCACTTTTTTTTGTAGTTGTTGTCCCGGAAAATATCTACTTATTTAGTCCATGAGTTCTTATTTGCTGATTTACTAATTGCTGGCTAGTCAAAAACATTGGTGATTTTTCCTGAAATAATTTTGTATGGGGTGTCAGGCTATAGACCTCTATTTTAAATTATGGCGGGCCACATTATTTCTCTTATTTTTTTGCTCTACTCCACTATTCAATGTCACTAACCTGCAACATTCCAAGGGTCTTGCTTCATTATTGAGCTCAAGTAGATTAATCAGTTGTTGTGATTAAGACATGTCTGATCAAGCAGGAATATTCTTACAATTTAACCTGCTAGTGGAACTTGAGAGGATATGGAATGTTTCTGAATTTTACTAGGTATATAATATACTTGTGTATCTATTACGTTTTATGTACTTTACTTTTATTAACGTGCTTATAAGCTCTGTTTTTACAACCTGAAATCAAACAAATAGTCCATATATGGGTCTGCATACTGCAGCGTATGCAGACACAGACTATGTAGTGCTTGATGTGTAGTGTCCTAACCTATCATGGACTACGTCTCATGTTGCTGAGAGATGGTCACTGTTCGTATGAGACACTTCACAGCCAGTACTACAGAGTCTGTATCTTCATGAGCTGAAGAGAGCAGACCCATGCAGATAATATTTTTTTAATATTAAGCAGTAAAAACTGAGCTTTGAACATTTCTTAATAAAAAATAAAAGTACATAAATAGCTAGTGAAATCCAGAAAACTTCCATATCCCTTTCAGGAATTTTTATTAAGGCATCTCGGTAAAGAGGAGATCTAAGTCTAATCATCCGTTCAAATGTGAAAGGGCAAACAGATCTAAATTTAATCTAATCCAATTGTATTCTAAAATCTTGTCAAGCAGCACAAGAAAAGTTGAGTTTCCAAGATTTTAGAACTGTCCTCATGGCATTTACTTAGAACTTTGTATTCTAACTAGTAGCAAATTTGTGAGAAACTCTTAGCTTTTTAGGGGGATAGATATAAACTTTTTTTTTTTTTTTAATCTACTTTATTGCATTTCTTCTGACTTCTTATTGTTGTGCTCATTTAGATTCTTAATACAGTGTAATATCTTGTCAAAAGGTAAAATCAGGGTACCTGTACCTAAAAAAAATATATAAATAAATACCCTTGTAATATTTTTTTCTTTTTTTGCAGCTCTCAAGAGGAGGAGGATCTGGCGTTAGCCCGTGCTTTGGCGGCAAGTGAAGAAGAGTACAGACGACAGCAGGCAGTGAGTGGTCAGGGCAAAAAGGTCCCATTGCTAGATTTTATTACACACAATAAATACTTGGTGTGTGTGTGTGTTTGTGTATATATATATATATATATATATATATATATATATAATATACATACATACATATATATATATATATATATATATATATATATATATATATATATATATATATATATATTCAGAATTCCAAGAAAAACAGTTATTATACTGCATTCTGGGAAACTCAGCAGGGACATGCAAATTTCTCGCTCTTCAATCCAAACCATTTCAAACATAGCTTCCTTTAAGCTTATGCCCGCTGCAATACTCAACTTTTATGTAAAGCCAAGGTTGGATTATACACAAGCTGAGGATCCTATCCACGTACAGCTGGCAATGACCAGCGTGGAGCGGGATATCCGCTTGTGTTGTGGACCTTATGAGTAGGTAGTTATATTATGGGATCAAGCATTAGTAAATATACAGTAGCCTGGAAACCATAAAGAACATCAAAAGTGCATTTTAATTGTTCTCAAAAAGCTCCCACTGTTGACTTCCTCCCTTGTGTCTCCTCCCCCCTCCTCTCCCTCCCTTGTGTCTCCTTTCCTCCCCTCCTCTCCCTCCCTTGTGTCTCCTTTCCTCCCCTCATCTCCCTCCCTTGTGTCTCCTTTCCCCCTGTGTTTTTACCCCTTCTCCCTCCCCTGTCTCTCCGTCCCCCTGTGTCTCTTCCCCCCCCCTGTCACTTTCCAAATGCGTATGCGTGGGTGTTGCGGCAATCGTAGTTATCAAACTGCGATTTGTCGCAAGCATGACGACGAATCACAGTTTGATAACTATTATATGTGATGCACAATACAAATGATGCTCATCTCCACAGTAGTAATTCATATATAAAAAAAATAAATACAGAAAAGCATTATATAGTTTTAGGCAGGAGCAAACGTTAAAATATAAACTATTGACAATGTAAGTCTAGAATGCTTACATGTATAAAGCTCATTTGTCCTGTTCTATTTATACTCTTTTCTTTTATGTTGTGTCTTTGATCTTATAATATAATTATGTTTTCTGCAATTAGAAAGTTGTTTACATGTCCCCATTAGTCTTTAAAACCTATTGCTTTATTTCAGATCATCATGCCAAAGGTGGTACCTGTTTTTGAAATGTGTGCTATTATTTCAGCCCATTCAGTAATTGACTAGTTTTACTGCCTTCTCAATCTATGAAGTGGTTAAGCACTATGTAAAATAATTCTACTCCATTTATGAAATATCCAAATTCAGGGGCAGAATCGTGAAGCCAAGCAGAACACCTGCAACGTGTGCTAGCCAAGAAAGCAGATGATTAGCTACTTCAGAACGCAAGTGGACTCTTCCTCGCCCCAGCCGTGGCTTGAGATCTACAAGGCAGAGTGATCAAATACACAGTACATGTCCAAGTGGATAAATTCTGCAAATGATTACAATAAAGACATGTTATATTGGCCATCCCGGAATAATAACCTTGAATGTTTCTGTTCCAGCAATATCTGGTGTTGTCTAACTGGACTTTGGTTTATTAATTGTTGATAATCCAAATCCCTTAGGCCAAATATTCCAGATCTGTTAGGGCCCATCCTTCCTACCCAATGCCTACAACTGCTGGGTACATATCCAAGTCTCATTAGTGGAAGTGAGATACAACCCTTTTCATACCAGACTAGATTTTTTTCTGATTAAAGAATATTTACATAATTTTTAGAATTAGTGAATTGCTTTTGGTGCTATAGGCTTATAACAAGACAGTACACACTCATCATGCACTGTGTATTAGGTATGCTGGCTTTTACAGTGTCTTATTATTTTGATTGCAACAATGAGATTATTATTATTATTATTATTATTATTATCATCTTTATTTGTAACTCACCAACATATTCCGTAGCGCTATACAGGGGTGAAGTACATGGCAAAAACAGAATTAACACATTACAAATAATGGAGGGCCCTGTTTTTGAGCTTGGAATCAAGTGTATATAGCACTTGTTTCCAAAGCACCGACACAAGATTGAAAACTCCCACATTTACAATTTAAACTTACAATGAGATGTATATTTGCTGGTTGAAGATGCTTTTAAAATGTGCATGTTTGTTTATTATATTAAAAAAGAATAATGGCTTTATTCTGTAAACAGTAACAGAATATACATTTTATGTTCAGTTGTAAATGGTGTGAAATATGTGGACATTTCTTGAATGGTTTGTACTGCTGATAAACTCAAACAGGGCTGAGTGGTAATGTTGCAAATACACAGTTAAATGTATATTTTATTTTAACTAAAATCAGTTATTAATTTGTATAAGAAATTTTGGATCATATGCATGCAAACTTAATTTGTTGTTTTTATTTTAATACGTATAGTTTGTGTTCATTTTAATGCTTCTCACAGAAGTCACATTTATCAGGGCTACTTGAATTTCATTTAAATCTACATGTTCTTGACCAAAGCAAGATGTTGTTTTGTGTTGTCCATAGTAACTGCCTTTCTGTCAACACTATTCAAAGAGATCTAGAAAGCTGTCTTAGAACTGCTGAACAGTGCACTGTTGCTCTCATAAATTAATTTGGTTTCAAATGTAACCATGGGAAATATATGCATTATGTCTTGTCTTTAGTGCTGACATTTTCTGATCTCATTCTACTGCATATTGTACACTCAGTATAAACTGTATATGTCAAAGAAAGACGTATTTAGTAAAGACTTATCTGTATTTAAAGCAAAAAAATTGATCTGTCTCAGGTCCTGTGAGTGTTAGAAGGCATATATTTGATAATGATGCTTTCCGTCAGAACTGTGATTGTTTGGTAAGGTCTGAGGAATGCAAGCTTTCTCGTCTTGAGAGAAAAAACAGGGCTGCATCTTCAATTATTGTATTATGTTAATTTATAACAACCAAATAAATTATGAATGTACGTTTAAATCTTCCAAATTCTCTTTTTTAATTTGTGTGCTCAAGACTGAAGGTGGAACGCAAGTGTGTGTATATCTTTATGTTGGGGAGAGCTCACCGTATAAAGGCTCATCCTACAATATTAGATACTATCTTAATTATTAACCTCTTTTTGTAAGGGAACATTTTAAAGGCTTGCTAGTCCTAAAATGCAGAATACTGCTAGGATTATTATGCCCTTAGAAAGGGTTAATGCCAGACTAGCATGGAGTGTTCTTATCTTAGGTAGTGGCAAGTCCTCTTTTTTTAGGGAGAGAAAAGTCAGAGTCCAGAAAATCAAAGTCTAAGGGAATTTGCACAGCGATTAAAAAAAATAAATAATAATAAGTAAACCAGAATATTTTGTCCAAGTTCACTGACCATGAGAAAAGACTAGGTAGAGGAGAGCTTATAAATGCTTTTTTTCTGCTTTTCACCAATAAGATTAAGATCAGTTAGGATAACTTTATGATGATCATCAAAACAAGTACAACACTGTTTCTCTACCAGAGTACAGACTGATCAGGAAAATAAAAATAACAATATCAAGGGCATACATAGTTCTAAATAATGCTTTCCAGACACCCATTAACCAATCACTAATAACTAGATCATGGAGCCAATCTCCCCTTATACATGTGTCCTGTTCAGAATGGGCATTACAGTGGTTAATAGCCAAAGTGGGATTCCCATGATCGCCATCTACAGCTAGGACATAGGTACAGCAACTAGCGCCAACTATTGCAAAAACACTTCCTACCTTAACTAACATGTGTTCTAGGGGCATTCTATTCTGAAGTGCAAATATTCATATTAGCAACATCTCCCTAGTTACTCTTCCTTATCAGTACATTCTATATTCTCTGAATACAAGATCCTCTGGTCAGGGCAATAGTCCAACAGAGTAGTAGCAGATACATGTATGTTCCCATTTCAGGTCAACGAACAAGAATTTAGCCTGCCCCCCTTTTTCTTGGGTTCAGAGTCACAGCAAGACATCTGTCTGGCTTTGTTTTTTATTCAGCAAACACTGTATCAGGTCCTTCATCTGTCATTATCTTTTGTCATCAGTATAAACACTCGGTAGAGACTATATCTCATCATACAACCAAGACAGGCCTCGGCCTAGGCTTTACTCTCTTTATTTCTTTAACTTTCTTTTTGCAGCACACCTTGGCATGGTAGTCTCCAAATGTCTTCTGGGCACTGGCAAATTGTGACAAAAAAAAATAATTAAATCCTTGCACCCATTTATCTTACAAACCAAATTTTTCCATCATTTACACCTAAGCTAAGATAAATACTCCCTTTTTGCAACTTAAGCTTCACTGAGGTAATAGTTTCATATTTCAGGGTGCGTTACTTATAGCTAACTGTCTAAATTAACTAAATAACTAACTTTACCTATACAAACCTCTGTAATTAACAAGAGGTCAAATACATGGGAATATACTAGAAAGCATAATCAAAACTTACAAAGTTATTGTCATTTATCTCAAGGCTAGAAAAATATATGCATATATAAACTGCATAAGCAGCAATTAGTCTTCTACTCCTGCTAAGGCAGTTCGGTTGTCATTAAAACAGTTTCAGTACTACTATAATGTGACTGAAGCACTATTTAATCTATCCTGTCACTTGTAGTGTATTGGTGATGAAACCACTATTTCTTTACTGATGATATATTAAACCGAATATTTCACTTGTTATCTCTTCTGTCTCTTCTACAAATTATGGCATCCTGACAGAAAGAACCTGCTTTATTATCCCTCAAGTTTAGTAACATGAGGATAACACCAGTGTGAATGAAAAGGCATATTGTCCACAGCTAAAAAAATATCATGGTCGAGAAAAAACAGGCCCGCATAAAAATAAAAACTAAAAAATACAATAATCATTTTTGGTTGGTTAACAATACAGACCGTCCTTATGTGCTTAGTATAAAACATAACATACATGGCCTGGTTGGTAGCTATTATTAAAAAACTTAAAAATGATCATGTCTGTTACGACCGCCAGATTTGGGGAAACTAACCTCACCCCAATTCTATTTCTCTCTAGGCCGTGGCTTTTGTTGTACAGATCTCAGCACCCAGCCAAAACACCTTATTAGGAGAACTAAAGACAGAAGTTGGTAACTTGCTCTAGAAGAAAGACACAGGCAGACATTCCTTTTGGTTTTAGAATGTTCCACTCAGATGAGACAACACCATTAGTTAGTGTCCAACATCAGACTGGCACTTCTTTATTGAATGACAATATATTCTTCACACAGTTCCACCCATCCGCCTCAGCCCGCACCCTCACCACCTGGGAGCGGTCTATGCCATGATACATCCCCCATCCCCATATTAGCCAGAAGGTGACTAATGAGCCTTGCATCCTGTTTTACAATCTGTGCTTATCAGGACAGATGTAGTTGACATCAAAGAGGCCCCATATCCCAGTATATTTACCACTATGCTTAGCTACAGTACAACTATCCTTTCCCCCACACAATGACTTTGTAGCAGCACATTGCATGAGGGTTAACCTCTTCAAGTCCAGGTCATCACACAACATTTCATAATGGGAAAATTACCCTGCACTCTCTAATAGTGTCAGATCTTAACATATTCTTACCACATTCTGAGCACACATAAATTGTTTAAACTTTACTCATACAAACAACATGTCACAGTCCCCATAACAAGTTTCAGGTCTGTTTGAATAGTCTGGGATAGTAGCAGCCTAGTTTGCCAGAGTTCCACATAGCAGAGTTACTTGTGGGGTTTCCTGTGTTTCTAAATGTTAGTGTGAGTAAAATGTATTTTATCTCTTCTATAAAATTCATAAAAAGTATCAAAACCAGTCATACTCCATATTAAATACCCCTATGTCATGGAGGCATATGAATTTTCATTATGAACTACTAGCGACTTGCTAGTAGCGACTTGTAAGCCTCTCCCCCTCTACTTTACTGGCCTTGTGATGAGCGCCTTTGGCCTTGCCATCACATGAGGCCTTGCCATCACAGGCCTTGCAATGAGCCCCTTTGGAGCTCATTGCGAGTCTCTCCCTCTGTCTACTTCCTCCCTCGTGTCTTATTTCCCCCCTCCTCTCCCTCCCTTGTGTCTCCTTCCACCTCGTCTACCTCCTTTGTATCTCCTGCCCCCCTGTGTTTTTACCTCCCTCTCCCTCCCGTGTCTCTAAACCCCTCCCCTGTGTCTCTTTCCCCTTCTCCCTCCCATGCATCTCTTCCCCCCCCCCTGTGTCTCCCCCAACCCTCCCCTGTGTCTGTTCCCCCCTGGCCTGTGTCTCTTTCCCCCTCCCCCTGTGTCTGTTACGGCCTTCCTCGTGTCTCCATATCCCTCCCTTGTGTATCTCCCCCCCTGCACTCTCTCCCCTGTGTCTCTTCCCCCTCCTCTCACTCCCCTGTGTCTCTTCCCCCTCCTCTTTCTGGTATATGCCGATGTGTATGTATATTTAGTAAGGATTTAAATGTTGTCCATTTATGTTCAGTGTTTTTACCTATCAGTTCTTTGTCACAGTCTATACATTGTATTGCTGCCCTTAGACTGTTAAAATCTGCCCTTTTAAAGAGTTTTTGTTGGCCCCTTACAGTTTTGTTTTTTTATTTCAATCTCAAATGAGACTGTGTTTTGATCACTGTTTCCCAAAGGTTGTGCTATTTCAAGATTTAATACCATATCAATATTATTTGTGATAAATAAATCCAAGATAACCTAATTTCTAGTAGGTTCTTGTAAAACCTGGGCCAGATAATCATCCATGAGTGTGCTCAAGAACCTGCTCCCCTTCGCTGAACTGCTGGTCTCATTTATCCAGTTTATTTCAGGGTAATAAAAATCTCCCATTATTAGAACTTGCCCATGCTTAGCTGTGTTTCTGATCTGTAACAATAATTTTATCTCCTCACTTTCAATTAATTTGTTTTTTTTTAGCATGCTCCAACTAATATTATTTTGGAATTTGCTGCTTCGCTATTTAACTCTACCCACAAACATTCAACATTAACACTAGTTCCTGCAAAAATATCTTCTCTTACTATAGGCTTAAATTCAGGCTTAACATACAGACAAATCCCTCCGCCTCTTTTACCATTGCCTCTATCTTTCCTAAATAAGTTATAACAATCCAGATTAGCAGTCCAGTCATGAGATTCATCCCACCACGTTTCAGTAATGCCTATTACATCCAATTTTTCATTATTTGCTAATAATTCTAACTCTCCCATTTTTCCTGGCAAGCTTCTGGCATTAGCAAGTATACACCTTATGTTATGAGTTCGCAGTTTTGAAGTGCCTGCCTCTGTACTTGAGTTACTTAGTAATACCCCCCTATTGACTATACTAACCCTCCCCATCTCCTCCCCCATGAGTAGTTAATTCATTCCTTATCCCCTCTACACTTTCTACCCCATTACTTATATCTCGTCCCTCCCCCCTCCTGCTATTTTAAAAACTCCTCCAGCCTTTCTATCATCCTAATCCTTAGCACACAAGCTCCCTCATCATTAAGGTGCAATCCATCCCTGCTATAGAGATTGTACCCAAGTGAGAAGTCAGCGCAGTGCTCTAAAAACCCAAACCCCTCCTTAGTGCATCACTACCTACCATAAATGTCTAAATGAAAAGAAAAAACTACTGTACAATAAATAATTTTCCTATTCTGGGTGAAGGACTTGAATGTGCTGGAATAGTCTTTTAGTATCCATTTTTACACAGAATACACAAATGAAGAGGGATGACAGTAGTCCTTTACAAGATGATTTGGCACACCTCAACTATGTGAGGGAAACTTCCTTGCAGTACAATCAGTCTCCCAAATAGGCCTCAATTAGACACCACAAATCAATCTTCTACCTGAAAAGTTTTAAAGTAAATATATGCTTGTCCTGGGTTACAGGTGAACCCTTATTTATGTCTCTCTAGGACATTAACCTAATAAAAAAAGACCTCAAGCAATTCTAATTCTTTATTTCCTCATTCACTCTCTATGACCGCATGGTCACAGTGTTGTTAGTCCAATAAGGTACTTATTCCATGATTCATTGATTGTTATTACTTCACAGTCACTTCAGTCATATCACATATTCAAACGTAGACAATGGACAAATACAAATGTGGCATAGAAATAGCAGTGTTATAACATGAGATCTCAAGAAAAAGTTTTTATGACACAGAGTTAATGCATACCAGTGCTGTACAATCAGACCCAAAACATAATCTTAGCAAAGCACAATAAAAACTTGGCATCACTAAATATTCAGCAAGACAGATAAAAAAAAGTGTGCTGCGGCAGTCAAAACAATGAAAGAATTTACAGCAGAACAAACTAGCCTTTGTTCAGCCAACCGTCTCAACACACAATCATTCCTGTATATATACAATTTATACTTTGCACTTGTTTACTTCTATGAGACTCTAGAAATTTTACAGTGCCACAAATTCTGGTTCCCTTATCTTTTGTAATTTTACACAAAGTAGAATTGCAAAATGACCTAATTATAAATTAAAATGCTATCTTATACTAATGCTTACTGTGCATCTAGGTTAAAAAAGAACTCACATTCACCGAGTATCAGTTTGTCACTCTTTCCTTTCTCTCAGTCTGACAAGCCCTTACAGCTCCTCACACCGATTACAGACCTAATACAGATTTGTAAAGTTGGGTCTGCTTACCATTATCTTACAGTGGCCTTGGCTGCTCTGTGTGGCTCAGAGCTGCAGTTCTCCCAGTGCTGAGAGTGTTAGAAGAGATGTTATCAGCCCACCAAATGTTAGAGGTTTTACCCAATGAACGAGTTGAATCTAGTGACATCAATCAAGTTTATTTTATTTACAAGCTTGGAGAAGACACCACAGATCACATAAGGTAATGTGCAGTGGTCTGGCCTTATCACATTTTCCTTTAGCCCTATATAAGGGAAATGTTGTTATTATTATTATCCTTTATTTGTAATGTGCCAACATATTCTGTAGCACTGTACAGGGGTTAAGTACAAATCAGAAACAATTTAAAAACATTGCAAAAGAATGGAGGGCCCTGTTTTTGAGCTTAAATCAGATGTACACATTACTTTCCCTAAAGCACCAATACAAGATTTCAAACGCGGTAAAAAGGGTAAGGGTGAGGTACAGGGCAGATCGAGGTGGAGGTGTTAAGCTTCTTTAAACAAATGCATTTTAGTGAGGTTTTTGAAAGTTTTGAGGCAGATGGATGGTCTAGTGGAGCAAGGCAAGGGATTCCAAAGAACAGGGGCAGCACAAGAAAAGTCCTGAATGCGGGAATGAGAGGAGGTGATAGGAGAGGTGGATACAAGAAGATTGTTAAGAAAGCGAAGAGAGTATTTTGAGATGAGAGCAGAGATAAAGGGGTGAATTATTGTTGAGAGCTTTATAAGTTAGGGTCATGATTTTCAATTTTATTCTGGAGGTTATGGGAAGCAAATGGAGTGACAGATAGGTGCTGCAGAGGGATGAGTTTGGGAGATGAGTCTAGTGGATGTGCTCAATATAGATTGAAGTGGGGACAGACAGGTAATAGGGAGGCCAGCAAGAAGAGAGTGGCAGCAGTTGAGGCGAGATATGATGAGAGAGTGAAATAGAATTTTAGTTGTGTCTTGTGTAAGATAGTGATACATTTTGGAAATCTTTTTTTTAGCTGGAAATGACAAACTATTGTGTTTGATTGTATGTGAGGAATGAAAGAAAGGCTGGGGTCCAGTAGAAGCCCATGATAACGGGCCAGGAAGAGTAAGAGCATTGTGATAAAAGTTTGTCAAAAAAAAAAAAGTGAGAAAAGAAACATGAAAATTGGAACATAAAAAATTAAACATGAGAATAAATACTGTTACAAGTTTTATGAAGTATCTGCCCAAAGTATCAAGGTCATTAGATTAAAGGCAAGCAGTAATGTTTCTCTACTAATAACAAAAAATGGCTTATTTTACAAGTTAAACAAAAAAAGTCAGAGGTGCTCAAACTGAGAACGAGCAATACCTAAGTAGGTTTGTTCTATAGGTCTGGTTACCTACACAGAGAGTAGCCTCACTTGTGCCCTTCACAGGGAGAAATATCCTGTAGTATATCAGTTTTGTCTCACTCAAAAGATTTATTCTGTGGTGACCAGGGATAAGGTACTTACCTTCCCAATTGATAGTTTATTTACTAAATATATTTTTCATTATCTATCCTAGTCCACCAAACATATAATGAAAATATGGTGCTCATCATTCTAAATATCTCAACACTATTTCCACCAGGATACAGGAGGGGAGCTTAGCCAAGTTGGTAGGGTGGCTTGGAGCATTATCCATGATTAGCAGCACTAGTCCCTTGCACCTACAATAGTGCTGCACAGAAGGGCAGAAATGGTCACTGAACCCCTCGTTGAATATTACCATGGTGATCCAGGCCTTTTTATTAAACTGCCAAACCACTGGCAAACTGGATTTACTGATGCCCTTCATCACTCTCTGTGTCTTGGAGTGGTAGACCAGCAATGGCTTCATTTTAAAGTCACCCCTGGCATTCCCTCCCAGAAGGAGGGTTAACCGGTCTTTGGCTGCATTACAGCGCAGTGTTCATTTCTGCTCACTAGAGATGAAAGTGTGGCTTGGTATCTGCATCCAGATGAGGCCGGTCTCATCCACATTAAACAAGAGTTACGATGGATAGTTGCCTCTTTCCCCAACATCCGTGTAAGTGCTTGTCGCTTCTACAGTTCTCTTCCTTGCGATCAAACATCTGTAAAACAGTACAAAAATACAATAGATTTTGTTAGATATTTAACAATTAACAATCACATTATGAGAAACAAGGGAACAATGACAATATTCTGTACTGTACCATGCCATGGTGTTGTTGACAGGATGTGTAGGTCCCTTCTGGCACTCATTCTCTCTTTCCGCAACTTTGTTTTCATTACAACAAAAACACAATTAAGTTACCGTAAATACTCGAGTATAAGCCGACCCGACTATAAGCCGAGGCACCTATTTTACCACAAAATACTGGGTAAAATGTGTGACTTGAGTATAAGCCAAGGGTGGGAAATGTGCTGCCCCGTGTCCCTCTTGTGCCCTCTGTGTCCCCCTCTTGTGTCCCCCTCTCTCTCCCGTGTCTCTTCTCCCCTCTCCCTTCACTGTGTCTCTTCCCCCCTCTCCCTTCCCTGCGTCTCTTCCCCCCTCTCTATTCCCTGTGTCTCTTCCCCCCTCTCTATTCCCTGTGTCTCTTCCCCCCTCTCCCTTCCCTGCGTCTCTTCCCCCTCTCTATTCCCTGTGTCTCTCCCCCCTCCTCATTCTCAACCTCCCTCCTCAACCCCACTCCTCATCCTCAACCTCCCTCCTCATCATCCCTCCTCATCCTCAACCTCCCTCCTAAACCACCTCATCCTCAACCCCCTCCTCCTCAACCCCCTCCTCCTCAACCCCCCTCCTCAACCTCCCTCCTCAACCCCATCCCCATCCCCAGCCTTCCTCCTCATCCTCAACCCCATCCTCATCCTCAACCCCCTCCTCAACCTCCCTCCTCAACCTCAACCCCCCTCCTCATCCTCCCCACTCATCCACATCCTCCCTCCTCATCCTCAACCTCCCTCCTCATCCTCAACCTCCCTCCTTAACCTTCCTTTCTCAACCTCAACCTCCCTCCTCAACCTCCCTCCTCAACCCCTCGCCTCAACCTCAACCCTCCTCCTGAACCTTAACCCCCCCCATCCTCAACCCCCTCCTCAACCTCCCTCCTCAACCTCAAACCCCCCATCCTTAACCCCCTCCTCAACCTCCCTCCTCATCCTCACCCCCCCTCCTCATTCTAACCCCCACCTCATTCTACCCTTCTAAATACCCCCTCCTCTCCCTTTCCCCTCACTTACCTGCATCTGAAGCTCCTGCTCCGGCCTCCGCTCCTTCTGGCGTCTTGACGTGGTGCACATGTGACGTCACGGCATTACTATAAACCAGGTGCCGGGTATTTAGAGGGGTAGAATGAAGGGGGGGGGGTTAGAATGAGGGGGGGTTGAGGATGAGGAGGGGGGAGGGAAAGAGACACGGGGGGGGGTTAGAGAGACACAGGTGAGTAGAGAGACACAGGGGGGGTAGAGAGACACAGGGGGTTAGAGAGACACGGGGGTTAGAGAGACACGGGGGAGGGGGGGGGATAGTGACTCGAGTATAAGCCGAGGGGGCCACTTTTAGCCTTAAAAAAAGGGCTGAAAAACTCGGCTTATACTTGAATATATACGTTAGATATTATTAGACAATTAACAATTAATAATTTATAATCACATTAATAGAAACAAGGGAAAAAAGAAAATATTATGTACATTGCCACTGGATCTTGTAGGTAGGATTTCAGGGTCTTTTGTGTGTGTCTCTCTCTTTTTAGCTGTTTTGTCAAACCTTCTGTCTCTTTCTCTCTCTCTGTCTCTCTCTGTCTCTCTCTGACTCTATCTCACTTGCCCTGCTCCTCTTAATGCTGTGACGGTGTTAAGAGCATTAAACAAGGTCCTGCGTGGAACAAACAGAATTATAGCGAAGCAGAGCGTTCTGAGGAGATCGGCGGTCAAAAAACAGTTCTAGAGAAAAAAGAGCGCTATAGCGAATCATCGCACAGCAAGGTAGCATTAATTACTAAATCTCATGATAGTGCTCAAAAATCGAATAGCACCTATTCCTTCACGGGAGCCCCTCGTCAGATCCTCTGAGACAGCAGGCCCTCAGCGGATCCCCTTAGAAAGCATGCCCTCAGCGGATCCCCTTAGACAGCAGGCCCTCAGCGGATCCCCTTAGACAGCATGCCCTCAGCGGATCCCCTTAGACAGCATGCCCTCAGCGGATCCCCTTAGACAGCAGGCCCTCAGCGGATCCCCTTAGACAGCAGGCCCTCAGCGGATCCCCTTAGACAGCAGGCCCTCAGCGGATCCCTTTAGACAGCAGGCCCTCAGCGGATCCCCTTAGACAGCAGGCCTTTAGCAGATCCCCTTAGACAGCAGGCCCTCAGTGGATCCTCTTAGACAGCAGGCCCTCAGCGGATCCCCTTAGACAGCAGGCCTTTAGCAGATCCCCTTAGACAGCAGGCCCTCAGTGGATCCTCTTAGACAGCAGGCCTTCAGCAGATCCTCTTAGACAGCAGGCCCTCAGCGGATCCCCTTAGACAGCAGGCCTTTAGCAGATCCCCTTAGACAGCAGGCCCTCAGTGGATCCCATTAGACAGCAGGCCTTCAGCAGATCCCCTTAGACAGCAGGCCCTCAGCGGATCCCCTTAGACAGCAGGCCTTCAGCAGATCCTCTTAGACAGCAGGCCCTCAGCGGATCCCCTTAGACAGCAGGCCTTTAGCAGATCCCCTTAGACAGCAGGCCCTCAGCGGATCCCCTTAGACAGCAGGCCCTCAGCGGATCCCCTTAGACAGCAGGCCATCAGCGGATCCCCTTAGACAGCAGGCCCTCAGCGGATCCTCTTAGACAGCAGGCCCTCAGCGGATCCCCTTAGACAGCAGGCCTTTAGCAGATCCCCTTAGAAAGCAGGCCCTCAGCGGATCCCCTTAGACAGCAGGCCTTCAGCAGATCCCCTTAGACAGCAGACCCTCAGCGGATTCCCTTAGACAGCAGGCCTTCAGCAGATCCTCTTAGACAGCAGGCCCTCAGCGGATCCCCTTAGACAGCAGGCCTTTAGCAGATCCCCTTAGACAGCAGGCCCTCAGCGGATCCCCTTAGACAGCAGGCCCTCAGCGGATCCCCTTAGACAGCAGGCCCTCAGCGGATCCCCTTAGACAGCAGGCCTTCAGCAGATCCTCTTAGACAGCAGGCCCTCAGCGGATCCCCTTAGACAGCAGGCCCTCAGCGGATCCCCTTAGACAGTAGGCCCTTGCCTGTCCAGTCAAAGCTTTTGTAGTTAAATCGGTTGAAGTAGCTAGAGTTTATTTGACTTATTAAAGGGCATCTGTAATGCTCCAACACTGCAGAATGCTCTTTTCTGCATTGATATAAGTAACTTCATAATATACTTTGCTGAAAAAAATCTAGGCAAATTTCTCTGTGATATGTTATATTTAATCATATGTTTAAAGTTGCTTTTTTAACTCTGATTAGATATTTTCCTCCCCCTGTATATAATCTTATATTTGTATATCAGACTGCATTGTTAGTGACATAGAGACATACAATTCCCCTATGGTCTTTTAGCCAGTTATGAATGGACATTTTCTCAACAGTTTCAGAATAATTTAAATAATCCTAATCTTCCTGACCCATGTTCTGTGATTGTCCTGAGCTTTTTTCTTTTTTCTTTTTTCATGCATTCATTCATACTAAATGATAAGACTTGGTTGGATTTGTCACAGAAGAAATGTGTTCAGGTAGGTACAAATGAAGAGGTTCATCTAGTCTGCCCAAGCATGCTTGAATTCCTTCAGTGTACTTGTACACTTTTACTGGAATAGTAAAAATACAAAGTAAATAGAATGTTACGAAAGATACTAGACGCAGACCAATATAATAAAACGTAACCTTTATTTGTTACAAGTTGAAAGCATGACACACCTAACACATGAGGTGTATTGAGATAAAAAATAAGTAAAAATAAGGAGGAGAGGGATAGGAGGCTGTCACCAGGTAGATAAAGCCAAATAGCTGGTACTGGTAACACTGCACAGGTGGACTGTGAGGTAAGTGGGAGATCCGAAAGTCTATGGCTGTAGACCCCCAATACTAATGGAGACAGCGCTTTCCCTAAGTAAAGGTGTAATATAGTCTTCACATTACCTAAGTGTGAACTGTAAAGTAGTTGTGTGGATACCAGCAGCAATAAAAAGTAATTTCTAATGTGCAGTGGACCACTCTAATAGGTAATAGTGCCAGGTAGCTTATAGTAGTATACTGGTAGGAATGGAGTAAGCGCGACTGAACTGTGTCATCAATATATCCATTTATAGTGTATCCTTTTTGTAAAGTAGTACTTTGCCCATTCAATAAATTCCATATGTAATTAGGGATGCCCATCAAATAAGAGGGATTTAACTATAGGAGAGGTACTCCTACCCCACATTGTTTTCTCTAGATTATAACATACTGTATCTTTTTCAAGGCCTCAATACTAGATTCTTTGGGTATATTTGAGTATATTAAGTGTTGACAAACATCCTATGTATTTATTCTATTTTAATGATGTCACAGAATATACTTGTGCTTGTTATATAGGTAAGTAAACAGTTTGTCAAGGCTTACAACTTGCTTGACATAGAAACGTTAATGACTCCTAGTTCCACACTCTCTGATGGTCCACCAGGGCCCAAATAGGGATATGATGAAAACTGGTTGTTTATAGTTATATGGCTTTGATATTGTAGATTTTCCTTCCATAAGAAAAATGTCTTTTAGACATCTTTCACACATCTTTCACACCGTAATCCACATTCATAATCTTCAGATATTGTATTATATAAGTAGAGCAGCAGATGGCAGCAGAGATACAGCGATGAAAATACATCATCCTGCAGCATGAATACTGGCTGTTGTGATGTATTGGAAGAAGCGGAAAGCATATCACATATATAGTTGTGAGCAAACGAGTTGTTGCTGGCATGGAGCGCCGAAGGCCCTAGCGAAACTAGCATTGAGGCGCTCCTTGCCAGCAACTTCAACGTCATAACGCAAACAACATACGAGACATGTTACCACACATTACGACCTCGCAAAAATCGTCCGCAACCCGCGGACATGAAAAAATGATAAACACAATAAATACACACAACACATACATAAAAAGCTTACCTACAGCAAGAGGGAGCATTCAGGACCTCAAAAAATGAAGTTACACCTTTATTTAACTCAAAATAAAAGAGTTTAGACACTAAAAAATTCTCTAAGCGAGAGAAAAAATGGCCGCCGAACAAAACGAAAACGAGGCTACAGCACTCTAAACACGCAAAACACCACAAGAAACACGCAAAACACCTACGAAAGTACTGACAGCAATTATTATTAGTCACCTTATATAAATGGAAATTCTTGACACCAGAGCCAGAGTTGTACATCACTCCTGCCCATGGCCCACAAGTTTGGAGAGTCGAATGATAGAAGGGATTCTCTGGACTAAAACATAACCATAAGGGGTCAGTGGGAATTGCTTTGTTTAAACCACTGGAGATGGAACACAAAAAATGTTGAAGTTGCACAAGACCCAGAATGGAGAGGGGAGAATTATTATCTCCTAATTCCAGCACTGCCACTAACCACATTGGACAAGGCAATGCAGTATAGATCTCTTAATCTGCTCTATGAAGACAACTTTGCATTGCCAAGGGATATATTGTATTGCATCATGTCTCCCACCTTTAAGCTCAGAAACTGACACGTCGCTCTACACTGCAAGTTTCTGCAATATAATCTGTTACTGCTGTGTCTCATTATCTGTATTGAAAAGCTTATTAGTTTACAAAAACACATCTGTTTAGCACAAGGTGCAAGAAGTAGGCATAGTAAAGACAATAAATAAATAAATACAAAAAAAAAGTAAAAAATATAAAGGCAGTTATTTGTTTTCCTCTCTAACCACATTTTGGACATTATTACGTGTTATTATTCAAAGAGCAAAACAGAAAAAAAGCTTGACTACAGTACTTGACCACTTGTCTTCACATATATATGGCATAGTACAGAGACTTCCACAATTGCTGCCAAAATGTCATATTCTTCTGCTATGACACATTCTTTATGCTTGGAACTTATCTCACCTTTCCAAAACTGCTCTGCTGGACATCTACACAATGGAAACAATTTGTAAAAATGTATTATGATGAGTATTTATTCCTTCTTTCACAGAACGTGACATGTTGATTATGAGGAAAATTGGATATAAGCTACCTAACTATAATGGTACCTATATCACTCACTCTCACTCTCCAAGATAGCGTTATGAGGAGCCTCTATAGATTGAGATTACCGCTCTCTGAGTTACATGCACTCTGGGAGCTACTGCTGACTGACACTAATTGATGACGTCACATTCGTGGTGGCCGATGCATGTTTCAATTAAGCTATTATTATTATTATTATTATTATTATTGTCATCATTATCTTTTATTTGTAATGCGCCGACATATTCCATAGCGCTGTACATAAAAGTTAAGTTCCAGGCAAAGATAAATACACATTAACACATAGCAAAGCAAGGAGGGCCCTATCTTTGAGCTTGGAATCCAGTGTCCATGGTGCTTTCCCCAAAGCCCCGTGCAGGATTGAAACTTGCAGACTCACAACCTAAAGGTATTGTGTGTGGTAAAGGAGGGAGAGAGAGGTGCTGAGCGTGTTAGGATAGAAGGTGATACGCTTCTTTAAAGAGATGCGTTTTTAGTGAGGTTGTAAATGTTTTGAGGCGGGAAGACAATCTGGTGGAGCGAGGTAAGGAGTTCCAGAGAACAGGGGCAGCACAAGAAAAGTCCTGAAGTCGAGAGTGAGAGGAGGTGACAAGAGTTGTAGAAAGAAGAAGGTCATTAGCAGATCGAGGAGGGCGGGTGGGGGAGTATTTGGAGATGAGAGCAGAGATATAAGGGGGTGTGCTGTTGTTGAGGGCTTTGTAAGTTGGGGTCATGATTTTAAATTTTATTCTGGAGGCTAAGGGAAGCCAGTGGAGTGAGTGACAGAGGGGTGATGCCGACACTGAACATGTGTACGCAAGATGAGTCTAGCAGAGGCATTCATTATGGATTGAAGTGGTGATAGTTGGGTGGTGGGTAGGCCAGCAAGAAGGGAGTTGCAGTAGTCAAGGCGAGAGATGATGAGAAAGTGTATTTGAATCTTAGTATATCTTGTGTAAGGTAGTGGCAAATTCTGTTTTTTTAGATTGAGAAGGCAATATTTTGTTAGTGACTGTATGTGAGGGTTGAAAGACAGGGCAGGGTCCAGTAGAACCCCAAGGCAATGAGCTTGGGAGGTGGGAGTGATGATGTTGTTGTTGACAGTGAGAGAGATGTGAGGAATTGATGCAGTGGTAGAGGGAGGGAAGATTAGAAGTTCAGTCTTAGACATGTTGAGTTTGAGTTGGTGGGTAGACATCCAAGAGGATATACTAAAGAGGCAGTTGGAGACGTGTGTTAGAAGAGAGGGGGCTAGATCTGGTGTAGAAAGGTATATTTGGGTGTCATCTGCATAGAGATGATACTGAAGCCCAAAAGAGTTTATTAGGGTACCAAGTGAGGAAGTGTAGATGGAGAAGAGGAGGGGGCCTAGGACTGATCCTTTGGGTACGTTAACAGCCAGGGGGTGAGGAGAAGGAGAGGTGCCAGGCCTCCTTAGGGGCACCTGATTCCTCCCTTCCCATGCTTTTTATAGCATTTATGATCACAAGCTGAATTCTTGAGCTTACTCCATTATGAAAGTCAGTATCCAAGAAAAAATCCTTAATAGCATACCTCTAAGTCAATACCTGCTGTACTCAGAAGGTGCAGTAATAGCATTGACTTTGAAATGCAAGCAAGTGATTTGAGGGACAAGTTTCAAGAAAGAGGATATTCAACTAACTGTCTAAAGAATGCTTATCATTGGGCAAGAGGGCAAAAGAGTTACTCGCAAGGCAACAAGTAGGACTATTATATATATATTGGAAGATTTAATGCACAGGTCCTTTGGATACAATGTATATTAGAGAAAAACTCCTATCCTCTTAGAAGATAAGGATCTAACTGATGTTAAATAATACCAAACCATCTATAATATTCAGGAGAGCTTCAAATCTGAGGGGCATGTTGGTTAAGAGCCACTCTGACACTCAACCTAATTGTTATTACTGACTTATGGGGGCCAAGATGGGGGACCCCTGGACCCCACCAGCAAGGGCATGTATGGCCCAAGATCGAACTGTCACCACCCTGAACTCAAGAACTATTATGTTATGAACGTAATAACCTGTATAATGTTAGGCCTCAGGCTCTGATCTGGTACCCCGGATCCCCAAGGAGCATGGCCTGTGAGTATCCAGGCCTAATAAGAATTGTTTATATAATGTTCAATGTTCAGGATGTGGTTAGGACATGACACTGTTATGCCAAGTCCTTTTTCAAAGTATCATTTAACAAGTAATGCTATAATGTTGAGAGTAGAGATTTGATGTAATAAGGTGATTTGGGTAATTGTATAACGTTTATATAATGTGCTAGAAGTAGACCCTAGGATGTGCTAATCACATATTATAATTGTCAAACTGGGATTCGTCGTTTCGCTTGCGGCAAATCGCAGATCGGATCGCGTGCATGCGCATTGCGCGTCATCGGCCGCGCATGCACATGCGCAATGCGCGTTGCAAACCGCATGTGCAGCACATAAGGAGAGAAGACACAGAGAGGGAGAGGGAAGAGACACAGAGGGAGAGGGGGAGAAGAGACACAGAGGAAGCGGGAGAAGAGACACAGAGGGAGAGGGGGCAAGAGGCACAGAGGGAGAGTGGGGAAGAGACACAGAAGGAGAGGGGGAAGAGACACAGAGGGAGAGGAGGGAATAGGCACAGAGGGAGAGGGTGGAAGAGACACAGAGGGGGGGGAGAGACACAGAGGGTGAGGGGGAAGAGACACAGAGGGAGAGGGGGGAAGAGACACAGGGGGAGGAGAAACACAGAGGGTGAGGGGGCAGAGACACAGAGGGAGAGGTTGGGAAGAGACACAGAGAGAGAGGGGGAAGAGGCACAGAGGGAGGGGGGAAGAGACACAGAGGGAGGGGGAGAGACACAGGGAGGGGGAGAGACACAGGGGGAGAGACACAGAGAGAGGAGGGAAGAGACACAGAGGGAGAGGGGGGAAAGAGACACAAGGGGAAGAAACATGGGGGAGATGGGGGAAGAGACACAGGAGGGGATGGAAAAGAGACACAGGGGAGTGAGAGGAGGGGGAAAAGACACAGGGGAGTGAGAGAAGGGGAAGAGACACAGGGGAGGGAGATGGGGGAAGAGACACGAGGAAGGGTGGACAGACACGGGGGAAGGGGGGAAAGAGACACGGGGGGAAGAGACACAGGGGAGTGGAGGGGAAGAGGCACAGAGGGAGAGGGGGGAAGAGGCACAGAGGGAGAGGGGGGAAGAGACACAGAGGGGGGGGGAGAGACACAGAGGGTGAGGGGGAAAGAGACACGGGGGAGGAGACATAGGGGAGAGGGGGGAAGAGGCACAGAGGGAGAGGGGGGGAAGAGGCTCAGAGGGAGTGTGGGAAAGAGGCACAGAGGGAGTGGGGGAAAGAGGAACAGAGGGGGAGAGACACAGAGGAAGGGGTGGAGAGACACAGGGGTGAGAGACACAGAGAGAGAGGGGGGAAGAGGCACAGAGGGAGAGGGATGGAAGAGACACAGAGGGGGGGAGAGACACAGAGGGTGAGGGGGGAAGAGACACAGAGGGAGAGGGGGGAACAGAGAGAGGGAGGAAGAGGCACAGAAAGAGGGGCCGGGAAGAGACACAGGGGAGGGAGAGGAGGGGGGAAGAGACACAGGGGAGAGACACAGGGGAGGGAGATGGGGGAAGAGACACGAGGAAGGGTGGACAGACACGGGGGAAGGGGGGAAAGAGACACGGGGGGAAGAGACACAGGGGAGAGGAGGGGAAGAGGCACAGAGGGAGAGGGGGGAAGAGGCACAGAGGGAGAGGGGGGGAAGAGACACAGAGGGGGGGGGAGAGACACAGAGGGTGAGGGGGAAAGAGACACGGGGGAGGAGACATAGGGGAGAGGGGGGAAGAGGCACAGAGGGAGAGGGGGGGAAGAGGCTCAGAGGGAGTGTGGGAAAGAGGCACAGAGGGAGTGGGGGAAAGAGGCACAGAGGGGGAGAGACACAGAGGAAGGGGTGGAGAGACACAGGGGTGAGAGACACAGAGAGAGAGGGGGGAAGAGGCACAGAGGGAGAGGGATGGAAGAGACACAGAGGGGGGAGAGACACAGAGGGTGAGGGGGGAAGAGACACAGAGGGAGAGGGGGGAACAGAGAGAGGGAGGAAGAGGCACAGAAAGAGGGGCCGGGAAGAGACACAGGGGAGGGAGAGGAGGGGGGAAGAGACACAGGGGAGTCAGAGGAGGGGGAAGAGACACAGGGTAGAGAGTACAGGGTGGAAGATACACAAGGGAGGGAAATGGGGGGAAAGAGACACGAGGAAGGGGGGAACAGACACAGGGGGAGGGGGAAAGAGACCCAGGCCAGGGGGGGAAGAGACACAGGCCAGAGAGTACAGGTTGGAAGATACACAAGGGAGGGAAATGGGGGGAAAGAGACACGAGGAAGGGGGGAACAGACACAGGGGGAGGGGGAAAGAGACCCAGGGCAGGGGGGGAAGAGACACATGCCAGGGGGGAAAGAGATGCATGAGAGGGAGAAGGGGCTCATTGCAAGGCCCGCGATGAGCGCCAAAGGCGCTCATCGTGAGGACAGTAAAGTAGACAGTGGGAGAGGTGGGGGACGCTCGCAATGAGTGCCAAAGGCGATCATTGCGAGGCCTGTAATGAGCACCAAAGGCGCTCATCGCAAGGCCAGTAAAGTGGAGGGGGAGAGGCTCCCATTGTGTGGCAAACAGCAGTGCTAGGCTTCACTTTTTATTGACGTCATTTTTGACGGGCAAGTCACTAGTATTATATAAAAGCTATTTAAGTCACTTACGGGACCAAGGGCTAAATTTTCTACAATAATTTATATGGTCCCTCAGAGCTGGACAGCCATACATATACAATTGGGGTACGCATGGTCCCCTAAATCTGGGGTCATAACACTAATAAATTGTGGTTCCACAAAGAAAGAGATCAGAAGAGTACACAAAGCATGACCATTTGTTAAAAGAACTACACAATTTTCAGATACATAATATAAATATAACTTTGGAATTAGATCTCACATAAACTGTTGCACCTGCAGTGTAATCTATAAAATAGATTGCATTTGTGCCAAAAGTTATATTGGACAAACCCAGCGTCAATTCACATGCCAGACATGTAAACTCTGTACATATGGGAAATCCATCTTGTCTGCAGTTCACTAAAGTGAACCACTTCCCTTGTACATTAAGAAGTGAAAATGAAGAATATATACTACTACAAAAGAAAGCCAGATAGATTTTTAAAAGAAGAACACTGAGTCTGTATGGACTAAATGGGGCCTTTACCTTTATATCATTCATACAGATCCAGAAAACCAGATTCCAGTATTACATTTTCTCCTCTAGTGCCCCCTATTCAGAGATGTAATTTAACTATATACAATCTTCTCAAGACCCTAGAAAGATCTCACAACTATATGTAAAATAGGATAAAAAATAAAGGCTTTGAAAAATAGGCACAAATAGGTAGTTTTCAATATTAAAGGGTTATTAGATTTTTGCACTCTTTATGCAAAAAGCATAACTTATGTATGCAGCACATTTCATAAACATTTTTTTTATTTATCTAAAAATCCCTCTAATGATTATGTTGACACCCCCAGGGGTGTCTAAACAGTCCCCTGATCCTCATCCAATCAGCATGCAGCATTAGGGGAGCAATTTTTAACTCATTACACACCTTCAGTGCCTTCCTCAGCCAATAGGAGAGCACTTAGCAATCCACAAGGGGACCAGGGGAACATACACGACACTAATGTAAATTGATGAATCCCAAAACATATTGGGAGGTTACCAAATGGGTATACATCTTGGCACATCGCCACCAGCAATGGCGTTGGACTTTACAGGATGGGCGGAGATTACCTCTGATGGATGGATCCACGTGCCTCTGCAAAGCATCCATGTGTTTTTGTGGCCCTTCCTGATGGGTTAGAGTAGATTAGTGTGGTGCATGTTCCCCCGGTCCCCTTGTGGATTCCTAAGTGGTGGTGGTGAAGGGGCTTGTGTACTTCAATGTGAGCTATACCATATAGAGTCACTCTAGGTGGGCAGGTCATTGCAGAGACATCAGACAAATCACAGTCCACTAGAGAAGGAACTGGCAACCCACTCCAGTATCACCTGTCATATTGTTATCAGGCCTTCAGGGGAATGTTGATACTACACAGTATCACAATTTTTACTTTGCAGGTGTATTAACCCTTTATTATTATTATTATATCTGATATATATTATTATATGATATCCAATGCTATTATTACTATTATTATTGTTATACGTACTGCTCTATTGCATAGTAACTAGGGATCATTGGTTTACATATAGAGGAATGTGACACAAATGTGATGTATGTGGATGTCCCAAAACCCCAACCATTGAAAACACACTGACACGTTAAGAACGGTATACACAGAGCACAAACAAAAATGGACAAGACGGTGCATTAGCGCTACGTAATATGTTGGCGCGTTACAAATAAATGATAATAATAATAATAATAATATCATGGGTGTGGTGTGGGAAGATACAGGGAGAGCAAGAGGCTTATTGGAAAAAGGGGATCACATGCTTCACTAGTGCATATATCAATGCTGGGTCTCATTAACATGCCATTGTGAGACTTTGCAAGTCCACCACTATAGCGGTATTAGTCTACATTTAAGCTAACAACAATCATGTCTTAATTGTCTGGCTATATGATAGGTTTAAGATTATGGGAGCTACATGTTAAAGGGGGGGGGGGGGGCTGTCATTGAAGGCATTTCTACCTGAGAGGCACTATGAAAACCTTATACCTCATACATTTCCTTCACAATGCTTGCAGATGCAGAAGATACCTTCATGGACCTGAATTGTACCTAAAAAAAAAAACAAGAGAAAAAAACACCTACAAAATAAGGGCTTAAAAAAGATAGGGACTTCATCATCTTTTCTCAACAGCATTCCTCAGTGACCATCAATTAGTGACATGTTCAACAGAACCCTAAATGTCCACAGGGAAGAGGATCATGGACCATGTGATGGGAGGTAGCCATCTGCATACAAAATATCACCATCACATAGGCCAAGATCCAAGACTCTGTAGCCAGGCTAGATTAGGTTAACATTGTGATCAATAGATTGTCACTGAGGAGGGCTTTTGAGAAGGCATAAATATCCTCCTAAGCACAGGGCCCAAATCCCCCGCGGCCTGCCGCCGTCTCCCTGCTGGTGGTGTTTGGGCGGGGGGGGGGGGTCAGGGGGAGGATACCACCCCAGGAGGCAGCAGCACCCGCAGTGGTAAAGGCATGGTGGGAGGCGAGGAGGGGCGGGGCTGGGGACCAGAGCACGTAGCATTGCATCTACGGTCACCCCCTGGAATGGTGGAGCCTGGTGCAAAATGGGCAGTGGTGTTGGTGGGCCCGGTGGGGGTGGTGGCAGCCAGTCCAGTGCACTGCTGTGGGGGGGAGGAGCTTTTGGCTGGCTGCTCTGATCACTTCAGTGGGAGGGCCCTGGCAATAGACTCAGTCTCTGGAGGAGGGGGATAGCGGTGTCGAATCCCGGCGGTTTGGCCGGTGGTCCTGCTGGTGACCCCACTAGCCAGATGATATCCTCCTCCTCCAAACCAGGGACCTCAGGTCCTCTTGTTTCCTCCTCCCCCGGCGTCCGTTCCTGCTGGGCGGCTGCTTGCTCCTCCACCTCCTGCTCTGATTCAGACCTCCTTGATGCTGGAAGATAGAAAAAAAAGGTATATGTAATTAGTATGATTAATACTACATTGTTTTGCACACATTCCTAACTATCTGACATCAAGGCTTGAACCTGGATGATTCTCCTAATTGCAACTCAGATTAGCCATCATTTTCTAGATATGATCTATTCTTTGGTAATCGTTCTTGGCTCCAAATGCTATCTTGATTCTGGCTGGGTACTGTAACTACATAGGCTGCAGTGGGCTCACCAATACATGGACTTTCTATTGCTTGATTACTGTTGTTGTGCCCAGGAATGACAGTGATTTGTCAGCTTCATGGATTTGATGCATCCATCTATCCCTTTTTAATTCCATGGAGCTGACATGTCAGCGTCCTTGTTGGTCAACATGTACATGTGTAGTGTGTGATGTACATGTGGTGGCATGTTGGTGTATGTGATATTCACCTGACATGGAGGCTGGGTCCTGCTGAGCCACCAGGCCTGAAACTCCAGCAGTGGGCACCTGGCTCAGAAGGTCCTTGGCGACCCTTTCCCACTCATTATAGCTCACAGTCACTTGCTTGTCCTCCTTGACCATCATCCTCCTCACCTTGGCCCTGATGTCGTCAAAACTGTGCTTGATGGACCTCACATGCCTTGGCGCTGTGCCCTCTGCTGTAACCTCTGCTGCTACCTCCATCCATGCCTGAGCCCTAGGCACTGGCCTAACTTCTCTTCCACCTGTAAGGATCACGAGGCATCCATGGATATCACCAAGGGGGACCACATTCTCCTGGTACATGTAATTGTGGGCCCTGTGCTTGCCCTTATCCTCTCGTCCTCTCGATTGTAGATGGGGATCCTAACCTCCTTGACCTGTCCCAGAGGCCTGTCCCTCCCCCAAACTACCATCCCCCTGGGATCAGGCCCCTCCCGCTCTGTACCTCTTCTAAGTGTGCCTGGTGCTAGGGCCACTCTGCCACCACCCAGCTCCTCTTCTACACTCTCCTGCTTCTCCTCCGCCACCTCCTCTCCTACACCACTCCCAACCTCCTCTTCCTCTCCACCACTCGTTCTATCCACCACTTGTCTCCACCACTACTCCCCAGGGCCACCTCTCTCTCCTCCTCGCCTCTCCTCTTCTCCTCCTCTACTCTCTCCTCCCTCCATTTCAATCCCAAAAAGAAAATAACTATAAATAAAAATAAGTGTTACTGTAAATATCTGATGGAAAAAAAAGTGTAATAACTGTTGGGGATGGGGTTGTGATGGATGGGATGGGGGTGTGTGTATATGGAGTGACCTAGCTCTATGTGTCTCTATGTGTGTTCTTTAAATTATGTGTATTGCAATGATGTGTAATCAGTAAATATGTGTAATCAAGGATTAAATGTAAACTTGTAAATAGTATAATATAAATGAACAAAACCCCAAATTACTGCCCTCTAAACTCTGCTACTCTCTCTCTATCTAGAACCAACCTCCAAGTCAGGGACCTGCATACAACACAGTCACATCTCGACCCAGACCCTTGACAGCTTGCGTGCGCGGAAAGGGTTTGCGGGCTTGCGTCTACGGCCCATTGGTCGCGGCATGGATGAAAGTAATAGCTCTATAACTACGCAGAATTTCAAGCCTGCAGGCTTTGCGGGTGTACGGTTGCTGTTACGGGCTTGGAATTTAATATGGCCCTATGTTTAGTAATATTTAAGATAACTATATCACATAATAATGTTAGGTGCAGTATTTGTATGCAAATATATACCAGTATACAAAATATCATCCTAATTAAATATGGAATCAGGATTACACTCTAAAATTCAAGGTACAGACCCATATTATCATGAAGCTTCTTATAGGGCATATACATGAGAGTATCATCTCAAATGTATCCTATAGATATTTTTGTACACTTTTTTATATTTACCACAGGGAGGGTGGGAGAGAACATTAAATGAGGAACTGAAGTTGGGTTCTCCATTTCTCTATAAATATAAAAAGCATCTTGAATTAGCACCACTCCTTAGTTTTAAGGTCCATCCATATGACTATTCGCGGCGATTTTGGCATGTCCGCGTTCGCATCGGATGGCGAACACATGCGCTTTTGGGTTCGCCCCCTATTCTTTATCATTGAAGAAACTTTGACCCTGCACCTCACAGTCAGCAGACACATTCCAGCCAATCAGCAGCATACACTATCCATCTGAAGGACAGCATCCATTTTAGAATCATTCTGAAGCTACATTCGTTGAGAGAGGACAGATATTGTAGCTGCTGCTGATTTAATAGGGAAATAGATAGCCATGCTGTGTATTTAGCTTCCACTACAGATCTGAAGGACTCATCTGATATCGGCTGCAAGGACAGCAACCCAAAAAGCCCTTTTTAGGGCTAGAACATCATTTATTTTATTTTATAATTTTTTCTGTGTAATCTAATTGCATATGCCTGCCTGCCAGCGTGTGTGTGTGACAGGCTAACACCTAACAGCTTATATTGTGCTCAGTGAAATAAAACAACACTTTTTTGACTGTAATAGATTGAATAGCAATTGCCTGCCTACAGGCGTGTGTGTGAAGCCTATTGCATCTACTCTGCCAACTTTTGCCAGTGCACAGTGATACGTCATATCTGGTGCAACCGTAGTGTACAGTGACATAAAACAACACTTTTTTGACTGTAATCGATTGAATATCAGTTGCCTGCCTACAGGCGTGTGTGTGAAGCCTATTGCATCTACTCTGCTAACTTTTGCCAGTGCACAGTGACACTCATATCTGGTGCAACCTAGTGTACAGTGACATAAAAGAACCCTTTTTTGACTGTAATCGATTGAATATCAGTTGCCTGCCTACAGGCGTGTGTGTGAGGCCTACAGCGCCTACTCTGCCAACTTTTGCCAGTGCACAGTGACACTCATATCTGGTGCAACCTAGTGTACAGTGACATAAAAGAACCCTTTTTTGACTGTAATCGATTGAATATCAGTTGCCTGCCTACAGGTGTGTGTGTGAGGCCTACAGCGCCTACTCTGCCAACTTTTGCCAGTGCACAGTGAGACTCATATCTGGTGCAACCTAGTGTACAGTGACATAAAAGAACCCTTTTTTGACTGTAATCGATTGAATATCAGTTGCCTGCCTACAGGCGTGTGTGTGAGGCCTACAGCGCCTACTCTGACAATTTTGCCAGTGCACAGTGACACTCATATCTGGTGGCACCTTAGATTGCATGCGCAGTGCCCCAAATTTGAAGTAAGAGGTCCGACCTAGCATCTTTTTCCATCTCGCTGTTCCAAAAATCAATGCCATATACACATCCCCTAATAGTGGACGTAACAGGGATTAAACCAATAGGAATAGTACTACTTAACAGTACACACCTTAAAATAATGCAGACAGAGGCAACGCAGAGATAGGTGTCTGAAGAAGAGGAGTCAGAGGAGGAAGGTGGCTTTGAGGAGGTGGAAGACCAAACACAGCAGGCGTCCCAGGGGGCTTGTTGTAACCTTTCGGGGACCCTTGGTGGCTGGGTGGAGGAAGAGACCTTCAATGACATCAGTGAGGACAAGGAACGGGACATGGATAGCGTGGTATCCAACCTTGTGCAAATGGTGAGTTTGCGGTTGTGCAAAGGGACTGTTTGCGGTTGTTTGCGGTGCATTAAACGGGGAGATTGGTCTGTTACTGTGAAGCAGGTGTAACCCTTACACTACCTGATCGATACAACATCATACCTGATGTTTTAAAGCATGTTATTCCAAACAATTTAGGAATGTTAGGTGATTTATGCCCTTTATGGCTTAAAACCAGACTCTGCATCAACTATGTAATTTTCCGTGGGAGTTTTGCCATGGATCCCCCTCCGGCATGCCACAGTCCAGGTGTTGGTCCCCTTGAAAAAACTTTCCCATCACTATTGTGGCCAGAAAGAGTCCCTGTGGGTTTTGAAATTTGCCTTCCCATTGAAGTCTATGGCAGTTCGCCTGGTTCGCCCGTTCGCGAACAATTGATGAAATTTGCGTCCGTGGTTCGCGAACCGAAAATTTGATGTTTGCGACATCACTACATATGACATAATGTGCTTCTTCACACTCATATAGAGAGTGCCAAAGGCATAGTTGGAATAAGTAGATCCTGTACTACTGTGAAAGTATTTAATATCTACGCTCAAAAAACAAGAAAAAGAGGTAGGCCTCCTAATGCTCCCAGTGCTTAACACTCAATTTACATAGTCACAAATATAATAAAAGGAACCTTTATTATGTATTACTAAGCACAACACTTTAAAAATATTGCAGGTAAATAGCATGTGGGCTAATAAAAGGTGTCTTGTGTCTAATTGTCACACCCACTCCTGTACAATAGAGACATATTTGTACCAAGGAGATAAATTAATCACCATATCTCATAGCTCAAAATGCTTACAGATATAGCATCTTTCATGGTACTAACACCATGTCCAAACAAAGAATACTATATTAGTGCTTAGTAAATACATATTTAACTTTTACACTCAGTAAATTTAATTTAATTGACTACAGGCAATAAATAAACCTTTTAGTAGAGCTTACACATTTAAATCTTTTATGTAGTCCACCTTAATGTGTACACCTATATGTTACCCTACTCACAGATATCAAACCTTCTGTATTATCTAACCATAATGTTGCATTTAGCAATTTATCAGAAAAGTATTGCTTTCAAATCAAAGCGTGTGTTTTTTTTATGGTATTGGGATCTTTCATTTCCCATCTTGTAAAACTTATACAAACTGAGCTCTTTTTCAAGTGTTCTATAAATATTACTAATAGTGTATTATTATAGCATTTGAACAAGTGTTATGAGTGTGCAAGGTTTGCACTTTACTAACTGATAATGAGAGGCCTTGCAAAATTGTATTGCATACAAAGTAGTGAGAAATTACATTGTAAACTCCTTGCATTGACTAATCATAGCTGAACTTCAGAACATGATGCATGAGTGCTTTTGTGCCTCCATGATAAGGCATTTAGTGTCTGCACAGGGGCGTAGGAACTGGGGGGGGGGGGGGGGGGGGAGGATGACTGGGACAAATCCCCCCCAGATATTTTGACAAGGGGACGTAAAAAATAGTAAAATTAAACTTAATCATACATTACCAGATATGTGGCTATGGAGCAGTATGTCTTTCCCATGAAAGCTTTAACCCATAATTTATATTATGTACACACATATATATATGCAAGTATTCACCCCCCTTGACTGTTTGCCTATTTTGTTACATTACAGCCTTAAATTCAATGTTTTGTTAATCTGAATTTTATGTGATGGATCAGAACACAATAGTCTAAGTTGGTGAAGTGAAATGAGAAAAATATCTACATAAAACTATTTTTTAGAAATAGAAAACATAAAATTGGCATGTGCGTATGTATTCACCCCCTTTGTTATGAAGCCCATAAAAAGCTCTGGTGCAACCAATTACCTGCAGAAGTCACATAATTAGTAAAATGATGTCCACCTGTGTGCAATCTAAGTGTCACATGATCTGTCATTACATATACAAACCTTTTTTTGAAAGGCGCAAGAGGCTGCAACACCTAAGCAAGAGGCACCACTAACCAAACACTGCCATGAAGACCAAGGAACTCTCCAAACAAGTAAGGGACAATGTTGTTGAAAAGTACAAGTCAGGGTTAGGTTATAAAAAAATATCCAAATCTTTGATGATCCCCAGGAGCACCATCAAATCTATCATAACCAAATGGAAAGAACATGGAACAACAGCAAACCTGCCAAGAGACGGCCGCCCGCTAAAACTCACGGACCGGGCAAGGAGGGCATTAATCAGAGAGGCAGCACAGAGACCTAAGGTAAACCTGGAGGAGCTGCAGAGTTCCACAGCAGAGACTGGAGTATCTGTACATAGGACGACAATAAGCCCATACGCTCCATAGAGTTGGGCTTTATGGTAGAGTGGCCAGAAGCAAGCCATTACTTTCAGCAAAAAACAAAATGGCACATTGAGTTTGCGAAAAGGCATGTGGGAGGATCCCAAAATGTATGGAGGAAGGTGCTCTGGTCTGATGAGACTAAAATTGAACGGGACTGGGAAACTGGTCAGAGTTGAGAAAAAGATGGATGGTGCTAACTACAGGGAAATTCTTGAGCAACACCGTTAACACTGCGTGATTTGAGGCTAGGACGGAGGTTCACCTTCCAATAGGACAATGACCCCAAACACACTGCTAAAGCAACACTTAACGGGAAACATGTAAATGTGTTGGAATGGTCTAGTCAAAGCCCAGACCTCAATCCAACAGAAAATCTGTGGTCAGACTTAAAGATTGCTGTTCATATGCACTAACCATCCAACTTGAAGGAGCTGGAGCAGTTTTGCAAGGTGGAATGGTTAAAAATCCTGGTGGTACGATGTGGCAAGCTCATACAGACTTATCCAAAGCGACATGGAGCTATGATTGCTACAAAAGGTGGCTCTACAAAGTATTTACTTTAGGGGGGTGAATAGTTATGCACATTTACTTTTTCTGTTATTTTGTCCTATTTGTTTGCTTCACAATAATAAAAAAAACATCTTCAAAGTTGTGGGCATGTTCTGTAAATTAAATGATGCAAATCCTCAAACAATCCATGTTAATTCCAGGTTGTGAGGCAACAAAACACGAAAAATTCCAAGTGGGCTGAATACCTTTTCAAGGCACTATATATATATATATATATATATATATATATATATATATATATATATACACAAACTATATATAAAACAATAAATATGGCCCTGATGTTATTGTTAAACTAATAGAATATATCCTTAACCTCAACTATTTTACTGTTAACAAAGATACCTACCTTCTGATGAAGAGGACTGCCTTGGGTACCAAAATGGCTCCACAATACGCAAATCTATTGATGGCCAATTTAGAAGAAACATTCTTATCTGTATCCATTTCCAACCACACAGATCCACATCATATGGACAGAAGGAGAAAGCAAACTCAAACACTTACACGGTTCATTCAACACCTCCCATTCATCTATACAACTTTAAATGGATTTCTCTACAGAACAGGTAAGCTTTATAGATACTACTTTATCCATCACCAATGGCACTCACCACTCTTCTGTATATAGGAAACCCACAGACAGATGTAGTTACCTACACAGCTCCAGTTTCCATCCCTCCCACACCAAACAAGCCATCATCCCTAGTCAAGCCATTAGATACCATCAGATTTGCTCAAACACTGGAGACCATGATAAAAAAATGTAAAACACTGTCTCAATCTTTCAAAAAAAAAGGATTACAAACCCTGTAATATTACCCAAAAAATAACCACTGCCATCAAAATACCCTGGGAACACCTGTTATAGTACAAAACAAAAGAAACGACTTCACTCTAGTGACCACATACCATCCAAATTTAGAGAAAATATGGAAAATAATGAAAGATTTACTTAAAGATTTAACCATTACTAACCGAAGATACTAAATTAAAAAATATATTCCCCAAACCTCCCATCCTTGCATTTAAACAAACACCAAACCTGAAACAAAATCTTGTCAGCAGAAAATTGGCCAATGAACACCTTAATATAAAAAAATGGAACAAAACCTTGTAACAAACGTGCCAGCAAATTATGTCAACACATTTGTAATGACGACACAGCCACACATAACCTACAGACCATGACACTCCAACTACCAGAAGTATACATCTATACTGAGGAAAGGTAGTTGAAATAATCCCTAAATGACAGATAAACGGAAAAGGCACAAAGAGCACAAAAACAATAATATAAGATGAAACCCTCAGTTTGAACATAAACAGCTATGCAGAGAGAGTGGAGGCAGCATCTGACATCATCAGGTAAATGCATATAGGGGGAATCAACACAACATATTATAGAAAACATATATACACATACAGACATATGTGTATATATGTTTGGTCTGGGCCTGCATGAGTGCTTCCGGCACTGGGGAGCTACAGTTCATTGAGGGAACCATGAATGCCAACATGTACTGTGACATACTGAGCATGATCCCCTCCCTTCGGAGACTGGGCCACTTGTGAAGCTCTGGTGAACTCCATGCCCATGAGGATTAAGGCAGTGCTGGAAAATAATGGTGGCCACACAAAATATTGACACTTTGGGCCCAATTTGGGCATTTTCACTTAGTGGTGTACTCATTTTTGTTGCCAACGGTTTAGACATTAATGGTGTGTTGCGTTATTTTGGGGGGACAGCAAATTTACACTGTTATACAGACTGTACACTTACTACTTTACATTGTAGCAGAGTGTCCTTTCTTCAGTGTTGTCACATGAAAAGATATAATCAAATATTTACAAAAATATCAGGGGTGTACTCACTTTTGTGAGATACGGTGTATGTATATATATATATATATATATATATATATATATATATATATATATATATACATATTGGGGGGTAGGGCATTGAGAATTTGAACAAAGGAATTTAAAAATAAATGAACAGCAGGGCCATGATGCATTGTAGATCTGCCCCTTCTTCCTGTCCTGAGAGTGGGGTTGAATTATACCCACCATATTTATGGGGGCTCCTATGCCCATGTGTCTGCATGATGACTTAAAAAAAATTTATGTACAGAAAATTGAATGACTGCAATATGGTCAAGTATTCAAATACTGAAAATTAATGATTTGCTGATGTAAGGGATAATATTGGCTAAATTATGTATAAATATGTCTACAAAGCACAGCAGGGATCTTAATTCAGAAGAAGAAATGACAGTGTACACATCATTCAGCCTGAAACAGTATAAAAAAGCTGTAAAAAGTTAAATGCTTTGGCACTTTAGGTCAAGACAGAATTTCATCAAAAAGTAATGATAGTGTATATTTAAGTTCTGGTGTTTTGGAGAATTAATTGTGATTATCTTTTATTTATGCAGCATCTAATACAGAACAATGTCGTGATCAGGAGAGTGTCATGTGCGCAACTTTGTGAATGGAGGGTAGAACAGAAACATTAGGTTTATAGATGTTGCATGAACAAATGCCTTCAATTATTTGAACTGTTCCTCACTTACTTTTCTTTAATTCAGAAGGATCTGATGTAGTCAAGGATAAGTCAGTATCTAGCATGTTCTAAACAAAATAGCAATAAAATACCTAGTTTTACACTTCATCAGCAATATTTTTATAAAATTTAGAAATTCATGTCTGCAAACACTCAACCCAAGGTTCATCTTTGATTTCTATATATTTGTAACAGCTGTGTTTCCATTACTTTCTATATTAGCCTTTGTCACCTCATCAGTGAGGTACCACTAAAAGTAGCACTCACATTTCCCAAGAACCTACATGAGAACATTCTTGCTATACTTTAACAGGTAGTTTAGAACTAGTACCATAACAAACCATATAGAAATCTATGATACTATGAGATAAATTGCTTGCAATCTATATAAATTTAATGTTTGGTAAAATAGCTTGCATTTTTAAAAAAAGTTTATTTGTTTAACTAGCTACTTCACAGATGAAGACCCCTATTCTGTAACATCTATTTCACTAGAATGTGCCTTCTACAGTCCTAAATATTAAATTACAATCCCTACTTGATTCTCATAAGCCTTATGCTGTGTAAGGGAGCATAACCTAAAATAAAACACATTTGCTTTGGTGTGTGCCACAAGGGGGCACTAATCCACCACTTCATTGGTTCTATGTTCAAGAAGATGAATAGTTAATTTGCACCTATAATTTTGCTGAAAACTATTGATATATAAATTAAATATGTAAATAGTATACCTTTTTCACCACAACCTCTTGGCTGTAAACCATTTTTGTAAGTTGAATGCTTTAAGATTGTATAAATAAACTGAATAAAACTTAGATTTGTGGTAAGCAATTGAATGTTGTGTGTAATGCACCAAGAATTGTAGAAGGATTTGGAAGCTGATTGTAGGCTTTTCTGTAGAACTATAAATATGGTAATTTTTGCTATACATAAAAGCTGTACAATCATATAACAATATTTATTTAAGACAGAATCAGTGAAAGGGACCCCTTGTCATATGTAACACTGTCAATATAAAGGGAGACATTATTTGGTTTGTGACACTGACACACTGAAGGGCCCCTCTCCAACTCGTGTGTGTGTGACACTGACAAAAATAAGAGATCACTCACAGACAGTAGGCCTTACAACACTGTGTGTGCCCACAGGTGTACGAGCCAGAATAATTCTGGGGGGGGAGGGAGGGGATACAGCACATTGTATACACAGGCAATAAGAGAACTTATTATATATATATATATATATATATATATATATATATATATATATATATATATACCAACATAGAAAAATCTGGGGGGGAAGGGGTTGTCCCTCTCCATCCTTCCCCCCAATTCCTACACCCATGTGTGTGCCTGTCATTTTCAGTGATACTTCTCTGTCCTTCTCCTGTGGAATATATTTGTTAAATGAGAATGTTATACTGTGTTCCAGAGAGCACAGTTTGCAGAGTGTTCAAAGGTTTAGAAAGCTTACTGTAGAGAAACTGTGGGAGTTCACAGTACAGCGGACAATGTGACCTCTCACCTGAGGGCAGAAGAAACCTCAAACCTTCATGTCATCTCCAGAAGGAGGACAGGCGTGTAGAGGAGATCTGGCATTCCTTGTGTCAATGCCGCTGCCCCAGCTGCCATGGAGGGACACAAAGTGCCTTCAGGCCACTAAGTACCATGAAGGTGACCAGGTATGGTAGAGAGGGCCTTGGTTCCCCTGCCTCTAGGGTATTTCATGCTATGCATGTCCTTCTTGCCACCACTTCTAAGATTTGTCACAGCCCCTAGCAATCCTGTGACTGCCACTATTAAATGACTTAACCTTGTGCACACACATTGACCCCCTACTACCTCTAAGATTAATATATAGTTGCGTGCAAAGATAGGAAGGTATAATGCCTCACAATGATTTGTAAAAGTTTGCTAGAAACATATTGGACTCATAAATAGGTACAAACTAATTTTAGCCTGAATACATTATCATAAAGATTTTGAGGTAACATAGCTATCCCATTCTCTCCCTAAATATTTCTATGTGCATTTCTATATTTGCTTTTATTTAAATTATTTGATGAGATTAATGGCAACTTGTCTCTTGAATATCCTAGCATATATTTTTTTGGTGTTTTTTTTTGTTGTTAATTCAAGTGACTTCTGTTTTATGGAACTTGGCGTATGGCACTATCCGTGTGTCTTTCTCTTGATTGTGTATATGCCTTTCTCTTTTGGCGGGTTTTCCTATGTATCTGTGTACGACATTTTTAACTTGTATTTGGAGTTTTTCATTGCCTGTTACTGTATGAGTATCTCTGTATATTGTACATTGTGGGATTTCATTCATTGGGGGTCGTCTCTTGTAGGCTTACATTCTGTTAAGAATTATCTCTGACTGACATTGTGATTTTTGTCATGTTGTAGCTTTCACTCTGTATATATCCCATTGGTGGCATTCTGTTTGGGTGACACTCTCTAAATGGCTTTTTGGATGGCACTGTGAACATGACTTGCAATGTCTGAATAGCACTCTGTGGATGTCTGGCTGGTTTATACTCTGTGGCTACCTTTCTGGCATTGTCTGTTTGTTTAATATTGTTTAGGTGTCACTCAGACAGTAGTAGTAGTAGTAGTCTCTCTGGATGGCACTCTGTAAATGTCTTTTGGATGGCACTCTTGGCTTCATATTCTGACTGTCAGTCTATAATTGTCTCTGATTGATACCATATGTTGATGTCTCTCTGAATAGATTACTCTGATGTGTCTCCCAAGATGGAGCACACTGAGCAGTATTCTCTGTGCAGTCACCTGTGGGTGTAAGTTCCACATTTACTATTTGTGGGTAGTTTACAGATAATAAACTGGAATCTCCAACACCTATATCAGTTGGGAAACTGCTTACCTTTAATTAAAGCATTCAGTGGAGTACTGAAGGTAGCTTGGACCAATATCAGAACACACATTTCCTTGTTTGTTTTATCTTGTACAGTGTACACATAATATGCTTTTATGAGAATTGTATACGTCCATCTGATATGTGAGGCCCTTCTGAGATCATTTAAGTTTGAATTTACCTGCAAGTAGTATGGATACAAATAATGCATAAATTGACTCCCGTATTTTAAACTGATGCTTCATTGATAAATATAACTTTACTATTACTTCTGTTGGTGAAATTCTAGCTGATGTCAAACATAACACACTAGTACAACCAACATCCATAAACTAGGGAAGCTGCTTACTATAAATAGACATATGTGCTGCTTACTATAAATAGACATATTCATTGATAAATCTCATGGCATAAGGAGTAAGTGCTGTTTCATTAAATCTTTATATTCAAATTCAAAACAAAGCAATATCATATACAGGGGACCCAGTATACTAAAAGAAAGATGAACTAAGATAGACCAAGAGAAAGAGAAACAGAGAGATAAGGGGAATCCAATATTTCTATTATGTGGGGCTGAGAGAAGAACGTAATGATACAAGATATCGCATTATTATCATCTGATTTTTGCACAAAACCTAAACTATGTTTGCAAATCATGACAAATGTTAATCTTAGGATCATTCAACAGGCATAGCCATTCTAGAAAGAAAGCCGGCATTGTAGCATTGTCTCTCATCCTTTATTTGATTTAGAAACCATTATATATACAGCTATATCTCGTTTAACGCTGTAGATATGTCCCAGGCAATTGGAAACAGCTCTAAACGGGGAAAGTTTAATATGGGGAAGATAGGGATAGGGGAGCTCATGAAAAAAACACCAATTTCAATTGAAATGTAAACTTTTTTGGTTTTATATCAACTTCAATGAAACAGCAAACATAACACTAGCACAAACTGGGCATTAGCAGAAATATAAACTTTAAATTATTGATGTCGTAACTTCTGCGTCATTGTGGATTCTGTTTTCTTAAAGCGAATCAGAGCGTTCAAAGGGGTTCGGCAGGCAAAAATAGCATTATAGTGGGGCAATGCTATAGAAAATCAGAGCGTAAAAAGGGATCTGGCAGTCAAAACCAGCGCTATAGCAGGATTTAGCATTAAAAGGGGTCTGGCAGGAAAAACAGCTCTATAGTGAATCAGCTCTAAACGGGGTATCTTTAAGCAGGGTATACCTGTACTTTTAATTTTAGAGGACCACTAAAACTGGCCTTGCCCCTCCCATGTGGATGACCAATGAAGTGCAATACAATTATTTGTCTGAGATAAGAGGCATTGAGCCACATTCAATTGAGCAGTTGTAAGTTACTGTAGGCCGTATGGAGCCAGTAAGTTAATTTACAAACAATCTACATGTTACAGGATTGAAATCTTTGCAGTTGTTAAAAACGAAACTTACAGCGCATCGAAGTCTTTGATTTTTCACATCCACAAGAGCTACGATTGATAAATCGCAAATCGCTATTCAATTGTTATAAATCCTCAAGAACGCAAATGCAGTCAAGCCTGCAAACGGTAAATGTCAGCCCAAATCTTACGGGTTCCAAATAGGACCCTCAAAGGGTTTACAGATTCATTTGTATCACTACAAAAGACAATAAAAACACACCAATGGACTTTAAAATATGGGGAAAGCAATGGAAGGCATTGTAATTAATTGCACAACAATTCCCAATGAACAAATATCACTTAAAAAAATAATTCATATGTTGTAATGGTCATGCTTATGCCAATATGAAAAGTCATGTTGCAAGATGCTGAAAGCAATTAAAGTGACACTACTTGATTAAATTGCAACACAAAAACATGAAAATGGCTGCCATATTAACCCTTTCTCATTCCCAGAGGCTCTAATGTGGACCCTAAAAATACAAAGATCATCTTATATACATCTGACTCATCACATCTACATTTGGAAAACAAATAGTGGCTAAATTACACCGCCACATGGCATATATCAAGTACCAGGGGAACATTTTATTTATGGTTGTTCAGTCCCTCTGTTGTGTCTGACTCTCTGTGACCCTATGGATGGCAGCACATTTACTTATGTCTCTGTCTGTGCTTATCCACAAGGTTTACATGGAAAACATACTGGAGTGGGTTGCCAGGATCCTTCTCCAGTGGACTGTGATTTGCCTGACCTATATGCTATGACCTAGAGTGGCCCTACACTGTATAGCTCACAGCTTCATTGAGGTACACAAGCCCCTTCACCACTACACGTTAGCAATCCAGAAAGGGACCAGGGAAACATACAGCACACTAATCTACTCTAACCCAACGAGAAGGGCGGCAAACACGTGGAGGCTGCGCAGAGGCACGTGGAGCAACAGCCAACTCACCTCCATCAGTGATAATCTCTGCTACAACCATCCCAGAAAGTCCCACGCCATTGCTAATGGCCATGTGCCAAGATATATACCCATTATCATTTGGTGACCCCCCATTAAGTGTTTTGCTATCAATCAATTCACATGATATTAGTATTAGTAATATTATTATTATTATGATATATATCAACCTATTGCATAGTAACTAGGGCACATTAGTTTACTGTTATAGGAATGTGACACATATGTGATGTATGTGGTTGTCCCAAAACCCCAACCATTAAAAACGCACTGACACGGTGATAACATTACAACAAATCTTTATTTCATACACAGAGCACAATCAGAACTGTACAAGACTGTGCATTACTATCATGGGTGTGGTGTGGGTGGATCCCGGGAGGGCAAGAGTTTTTTTTGGGGGAAAAAGGGGATACCTAAAGTCAAAAATGTCATAGTCCAGAACAGTGTTTCTCAACTCCAGTCCTCAGGGCCCACCAACAGTTCACAGTTTATGTATGTCCCTGCTTGAGCACAGGTGAGCTAATCAGAGGCTCTGCAGGTGGTTAAACAGAATTACAGAGCCTCTGATTAGCTCACCTGTGCTCAAGCAGGGAAATACCTAAACTGTGAACTGTTGGTGGGCCCTGGAGACTGGAGTTGAGAAACACTGGTCTAGAATAAGCATGCTGCAAAGCACCTACCAGGGTCACATGTGGTCACTACACCACTGCAACCGGAATCTGATGAAAAAAGGATCATCAGAAATCACTACATTCAAATGAAGAAACAATTAATGTGCATAGCACTTACAACTTGTCTATATCTGCTCAATGAAACAGATGCAAAAACCTCTGGACAGTTCCATCTAATCCAGTTTCACACATACAGTGTGTTCTCAAAACAAAAATCAGAAAAAATAGTGGTCAAAACAAAAAAAGATGGAGGATGATAAAAAAAACAAAAAAAACAGGCATGTACAGCATAGTGCTAAATACTGTAACCGTAACAATATACCAACTTACCTTATTCCCATCTGCAATCATTACTAACCATTAGCTAGTTCTCACTGGCCATGACCATTAATAATGATGTGTCATCTCACAATAAATGCTTAGCTTTGACCAGTATCTGTGACCAGTTATCTGTTGCTCCACTCTGCCAATCATTAACATGACTTTTCATATGCTCAAGGATAAGCCCCCAGAATGCTAAGCACATTATATTAACACACTAGCCATACAAGGCTTCCAGGCTCAAGTACGTTAATTAAAAGGGACACTATGAGGTTGGATTTTTATTTTAATATAGTAGAAAACATTCCTATATATGTACTTTAAAAAACATATTCCTTATTATAAAAGCATTAAAATATTTTACTTACAATCATTTCTTTAATGTTGCTTGCCTCTATGGGTCTCCTATTTATTATTAATATTATTATTATTATTATTATAGTTTATTTGTAACACGCCAACATATACAATCCCATTGCATGTAATCCTCTCCAACCATCATGCTCACATGATTTAAATCATTTACTCAGTGGAGTGGCTTCATGGGAGAAGGCAAATATGATTCTGCTCAGTAAGAGCCTCATGCTCTCTGCCAATGCATCCCCCCCCCCCTGCAGTCTCCTGATTGGTTGAGAGTGGAGGACCATAGCAATGTTGAAACAGACAGCTTGGTCAGCAAAAATGGGTAAGTTTCACACAAGATGTCTGTTTAAGGGCTTTGTTACTTCAAGTACCTAGATCATTTTAGAGTCATCTGGTAAGGGCTTGGAAATGAACATTGGTGGTGCTTTCCTGGTGCTTTTGGAGGGGCTTGTTGTATCAGTGCTGGTTCTGCTTTTGGTGCTGGTGGAGGTGGAACTGCCCAAGACTCTTCACCCTGTTGTGTATAAGGGGCCTGCTCCTAGTGAAAGCAGCATTGAAAATAACTAGTTTGGTGTGAGGAGGGGGCAGAGGGTTTAAAGGTCACAGGTGTTGCAGATGGCCACTGCATCTCCTCGTCTGCTTCATGTCTGCTTCATTACTGCAACCAATCAGGTTGCAGGGGTGTGTGTCCCATTCAAGTCAATGGTAAGGTTTTTAGACTGCTTATATTTCCAGTATAAAGGGAACATACTTTGTAATGTTTTTCTATGGAAACCAATAAATTCAGCACTCTCTGGAATTCGAGTTGTCCCTTTTTTAGGTAAGTACAAGTATTCCAACTATCATGGAATACTTGTACTCACCTAAAACAGGGAAGATATGAGTTAACTAGTCAGTGCACCTAACCTGAGTCCATGTAGATACTGTGGTCAATCATAGTCTTTCCCCACAGAGCCTCACACAGCACGCAATGGACTCAGTACTGTGCTAATTACTCATGCAACAGCCAGTGGGCAGAATAAAACGTATGTAAACAATGACTTAAAACGTAAGATTGTTTAGCTGTTATTAGTGTAATAAAAAAAATAGATTATTTTAGCATACAAGCATGTGCTCTTTCACACCGCAAAGAACATTTACAACTAGTTCATTGGCCCAGTTGTGTTTATATCTTATGTTGACATTTTGGTGTTTCATAGTCAATGATAAGAAGAGTTCAGGTATCCTGGGTCTGGGGATTGACAGATTCTACATTGTATCCTTGTTGATGTATCCATGATTTAGGCTCTGGGTTATGTATAAACATGGATTGCTCTTATATTATTTACAGTGCCTAATTAATATATTTTTGGGATTTTACTTATCACATAGGGCAACATTATCAGGCACTGATATAATCTTGAATGCAATGTTTATTATTAGCGTTTAACATTGTGATGTGGCCCATATCAGTGTGTTGTATGTTTTGATAACATGAATGATGATTGCTTTGTATAAGTTGTGTTGCATTTTTGTTAGCAACCCATGCTCATCATGCAGAGTATTAGGCTTTTCTCTACCATTTTCCTCTTCACCATGGCTTACCAGTTAGTGTAGCAGTACTTTAAACTCTTCACATAACTCTGATAGAGACCCGCAGCACTAACCTTATGAGCCACTTCTTTACAGATCTTTGCTTTCTTTCCAGCTCTTACCTCAAGTGGATGATGTGGGACCTGTCATGGTGCATTTGTGGATTCTCTGCTCACTGATCCAAGCCTACTGTCCTTGCAGCTTTTGTGCTTACTTCTAATGGGGCACCTGTCACTCAACTCGCCCGAGCTGGCCATTGCTCATCCCTCCCTCCACTATTCATTCTCTCTCCACTGAACTCCCTCTCACTCCACTCATTTGGCCAATTACTCCATCGTTCCTGTTCTGTTCTGTACAGAACTTTTCTCCCTTCCTCCATTCTAGACACACTGACAGAAAAACATGCACGCTAGTTACTCTCACAGACAGAAACACTTCCTGTTCTACCCACTCACATGAATAAATATATAAAAACTAGCGACTTGCCCGTCACAAATGACGACAATAAAATTATAATGGTGGCAAAGCTGTTTGCCACCCAATGTGAGCACCCTTGTGTCTCTTTTCCCCCCTCCTCTCCCTCCCCTGTGTCTCTATTTCCCCCTCCTCTCCCTCGCCTGTGCCTCCTTTCCCCCTCCTCTCCCAGTCCCCTCTGTTTCTTCCCCCCTGTCCTGTGTCTCTCCCCCTCACCTGTGTCTCTTCCCCCCTCCCCTGTGTCTCTTCCTTCCCCTCCCCTTTGTGTCTTCCCCCTCCCCTGTGTCTCTTCCCCCCCTCCCCATGTCTCTTCCCACCTCCCCTGTGTCTCTTTCCCTCCTCTCCTGTGTCCCCCCCCGACCTGTGTCTCTCCCCCCCTTTCCTGTGTCTCCCCCCTCCCCCGTGTTTTTTCCCCCCCCTCCCCTGTGTCTCTTCCCCCTCCCCTGTGTCTGTTTCCCTCCCTGCCCTCCTCCTCCTCCTCCCTCCCTCCATTCTACTCCTCCCTTTCCCCCTCTCCAATTAACCCTCCCCTCTGAAGGTAAGTGAAGGGGAGGGGGGCTTAATTGGTGTGGGGGAAAGGGAGGAGGGCAGGGAGGGAGGGAGGATGAGGGGAGTCAGGGAGGAGGAGGATGATGGGAGGGAGTGAGGAGGAGGATGAGGTGAGGGAGGGAGGAGGAGGGGAGGGAGGGAGGAGGAGGGGAGGGAGGATGAGGGGAGGGTGTATGAGGCGAGGCAGTGAGGAGGATGTTGATGAGATACGGGGGGAGGAGGTTGATGAGAGGAGGGAGGAGGAGGATAAGGGGGGGCAGGGAGGAGGAGGATGAGGGTGGGCAGGGAGGAGGAGGATGAGGGTGGGCAGGGAGGAGGAGGATGAGGGGTGGGAGGGAGGATGAGGATGAGTGGAGGGAGGGAGGAGGATGAGGGGAAGCGAGCCCCCATCTCCCTCTTCCCTCACTTACCTTGATCAGCTGCTCCTGCTGGTCTCCATCGCGTCTTCCAGCTGTGTCGGGCCCCACAGCATTAGCATATGCTAATGACGTGACGCGCATGTGATGTCACGTCATTAGCCTATGCTGGGTCCCGACACTGAAGACGCGATGGAGAGGAGCAGCTGATGAAGGTAGGTGAGGGGGAGAGAGGGGGTTTAATGGGAGAGGGGGAATGGGAGAGGATGAGAGGAAGGAGAAAGGAGACACTGGGGGTAATGCGAGGCTGGGGGGTCAGGTAGACCAATTAAGATTTCAGCCACAACTGCCAGAATTGTTCAGAATACAAAGAAAAACCCACAGGTAACCTCAGAAGAAATACAGGCTGGTCTGGAAAAAGACGGTGTGGTTGTTTCAAGGAGCACAATATGACAATACTTGAACAAAAATTAGTTGCATGGTTGAGATGCTAGAAAGAAGCCTTTACTGCGCTAATGGCACAAAAAAGCCTGGGCACAATATGCCTGACAACACCTTGACACACCTTACACCTTCTGGCACACTGTAATTTGGAGTGACGAGACCAAAATAGAGCTTTATGGTCCCAACCATAAGCGCTTTGTTTGGAGAGGGGTCAACAAGGGAAATAGTGAAAAGAATACCATGCCCACTGTGAAGCATTGTGGTGGCTCACTGATGTTTTTTTGGGGGGGGGGGGGGGTGAGCTCTAAAGGCACGGGGAATCTTGTGAAAATGTATGGCAAGATGAATGCAGCATGTTATCAGAAAATACTGGCAGACAATTTGCATTCTTCTGCACAAAGACTGCACATGGGATGCTCTTGGAATTTCCAGCATGACATTGACCCTAAGCACAAGGCCAAGTTGACCCTTCTGTGGTTATAGCAGAAAAAGGTGAAGTTTGCAGAGTGGCCATTACAGTCTCCTCTGGGGAGATCTCAAACGTGTGGTCCATGCAGGACGACCAAAGACTTCGCATGACCTGGAGGCATTTTGTCAAAACAACTATTACAAAAGACTGCATGCTGTCATTGAAGCTAAAGGGGGCAATACACAGTATTAAGAACTAAGGGAATGCAAACTTTTGATCAGGGCCATTTGGGTGATTTCTGTTTTCATTATGATTTAAAAAGGAGCCAATGAACTATGTGATAATAAATGGCTTCACATGATCACTATCCTTTAATAAAAGAGATTTTTTTTTTGCATGATCAATCAAATTTTAAAAATAAATGCCAAAATGTCACAATTTCTGCCAGGGTATGCAAACTTTTGAGCACAACTGTATATATAAAAAAGGTATCACTCTAAACTGCAATACTCGGATTATTCATATATATATATATATATATATATATATATATATATATATATATATATATATATATATATATATATATATAAATATATATATATATATATATATATATATATATATATATATATATATATATACATATATATTAACCAAATGTATTATCAGTGCACTCACTGATTGTCTTGATTTTAGTAAAATTACAGAATACCAAATGAAAGAAAAGTGTTTTTTTTAAACTTTGTTTACTAGCTTTATTATTTTTTTCTTTCCCCTTTTACAACCAAATAAAATAACAAATATACCAGTGGAAAGATGAACGCCTATATAATTTTCCATAAATATATACAAGTAAGCTAACAGGGCCTCTGTATAAACAAGTGTATGTCAAATTTTGCAAATGTGCCTCCTTGCCCTGAAAGTCTTAAAGGGACACTGAAGTCAAACTTTTTTTTTAAGTTGCTGCAAAATGAACCATGGTGTACGTTTTTTAACGTTAGTGGTTTTAGGCTGTTTCTGACTTCCAGCTAATCTGCCAGAATAAATAGTGAGCAACACAAGAGATTAATACTAATTAGAATCTAGTATAGAGGTTGTGAAAATAACTGTTTTGATTATTAGCTCTATGTTTTATTTTCACCAGCTCAAATATATGTTGATGTTTAGTCTAGTGGTAAGTACAAGTAGCTATGAAGTTGCAGCCATGGGTGTGATTTCTCTCCATGCCAAATTTATGTTAGCAGAAATACTTTGTATTTTTTATTTTCTCTTAAATTATATCACAAATTCACATGAACTAAGTTGTTTTATTAATACATACATATATATATATACATATATATTACATACAGGGGGTGAAATTGCCTAAAACTTGAACTGTTGGGTTCTAAATATTTTTTTTTTAAATGTAATGCATCTCTATGAAGGGCTTTCTAGCAGGCTGCAAGAAACAATCTATCTGATTCCTATATTTTTTTTATTTTTTTTATTTCTGTCCGTCTTCGTATATATATATATATATATATATATATATATATATATATATATATATATATAAACATATATAAATATATATAGTTGATATTACAGTCACTACCCCTCTTATCTCTCTCAAATTCATGTTCATTGCTTAAATTACCTCATCTATGCATCAATCATTCCCATCATCAGAGTCTGCATGAGGGAATATTTGAGCTTTAGCCTCACGATCAAACCTTCCAGTGAACAGTTTGGCTTGATTTCCTGTAGTATTGATTGTTTGGATCTTTTTGCAGTCAAATTCTATGGCATTCAGCCTTCTTTATAGTCCAGCTCTCACTTCCTTACTATTGGGAATACCATAGTTCTAATTATGTGGGTCTTTCTTCCTCCACACTTTTAGCCATCAAGGTAGTATCATCCTGATATCTGTGGTTGTTGATATGTTTCCCAGTAGTATTGATTCCTTGCACATTCCAGCGTTACACATGATGTATTGGGCATATGCTTTGAATTAAAAAGTTAACAGTATACAACCTTGTTGTACTCTTTTACCGACCTTGAAGTATTTGTTTGTTCCATGTTTGGTTCTGACCGTGGCTTCTTGGTCCACATACAGATTCCTGAGGATGCGGGTGAGATGGTCTGGTATACCCATCTTTTTTGAGTACGTACCGTTTCTTGTGATCCACACCGTTAAAAGTTTTAGAATTGGAAAGGCAAAACAAGCTGCTTTTGGATGCATAGTTTCAGCTAGGACATGCCCCTGATAACAAATGGGCAGAAATCTAGCTTTTGAAGTCAAGCTTGTCAGCCAGTGCTACAAAATACAGCTTCATAAGCTGTGCACAGAGGGGCATTTCTGAAAAGTGTGAAGCACCTTTAAACAAAGCCTACTTAATGTTTTTTCCCTACAAAATAAACTTTGAATACAAAGCAATATATCTCAGAAGTATAAATTCTGTGGTATTTGGGCACTGGCCTAAATGTGGGTTAAATTTATATGACTCATAAATTCTATGGGCCTCATTCTATTAACGGCCGTAGGAGATGCGGGGCCGCAAGGACCGGCAGCAAGCTATTCGGCTATTCTATTCCCTTAGGCCGGGGGTTCCGGCAGGCTTGCGGCCGGCGCCTAGCTATCCCTTGCGGCCGCACACACCGGAGAAAAGCCTTTGATCTAAAACAGCCGCAAGAGTTTCGGCCTCAAGAAAAGCCCGGTTGCTATTCTATTGCTCCGGGAACCCTCTCTGCAAGGTCCTGCTAGCACCAATTAAGCACATTATAAAGCAGAAATAAAGGCATCCTGCACTCTGAGGAGATTATAAAGTGATTGTAGGTGTTAGTAAAAATAGCACAACATTCCCCTATACTCAAATCCGTAAAAAAAAATTTTTTTTATATATGTCAAATATCTATGTAAAAAGTCCAGAGTGCTTGGAGCACCTCAGATCCGGCCACGCTGCAGCCGGAAAATAAACAGTTAATGTAAACTCGGATTTGGGCTGATGTGCAAGCTTGAGATGGGGTTACTATTAATCCTCATGTCCGCCAATATGATCCCTAGCATTTACAGAGCTGTACAGTGCAGGCTTGAATTTATTTTTGACTTTAAAGATTTCTGAGCTTACGGCCGGTTGCAAGATATACGGCCGGCCGTAAGGGGAGATCCTTGCGGGGCCTTTTAATAGAATTGCGAGGTAACGGAACCCCCGCAAGGAATCGCAGCCTTACAGCCGATTTACGGCCGATAATAGAATGAGGCCCTATGTACTTTGGGCAGAATAAAAGAGAAATTGAATGAGGGAGAAAAGATTAATGATGGTAACAAAACAATACAAATAATAAAAAAACAGTGTTCCTCACATTTCTAGGCACCTTTATGAAATGTTGAGCATTCACTACACATATATTTCATAATTTGCCTAAAACTGTCAGGCATTTGGAAAACAATTAAAAGCTATTTTTAATCAATGTCCTAAATCAGGAAAGCTACTTTATGATACATCCCGAGTACATTTAATCATTTATATTATATAATTTATTATCCCTGCAAGAAGTATATACTTCCATTGACCAGGAAAAAACAACACAAATATGTGTGTAGTACAAGGAAATAATTGATGGGTTAAGCATGAATAAAGGGACACATTATGTATCTTAGTAATGATAGAAACAAAAACCATAAATATGGATATTTGCACCTTGTTGTTATAAAAAAACCAACTACATTTGTCTTAATATTACATAGAAATTACTTTTCAACTACCCATTTTATCTGCAATAATTAATTAAAGGGACATGGAAGGTTTCTGGATTTCCCCAGGAATACAATACACCTATTTATATATTTATTTTTATTTTTTTTATTTTATTAAAAAGTGCTTAAATGCTAATTTTTTTCTGTAAAATCATAAAAAAAAATCCTGCTTGGGTCAGCCCTTGCAGCTCATGAAGGCACCAATCCTGAAGTGAAGTGTTTTGAAATGTTTCTGAGACATTGTTACTCATTGGCTACTGTTAGACAATTCATATCCAGTATGACAGTACTCTTCTTGAGCTACAGCGGGCAGACCAAAGCAGGTACTATTTGCTAGATATTAGGAAGAAAAAACAGAGCTTTTAAACACATCATAATACAAAAAAAGGATAATAATAAATAAAGACATATTCCTAATGAAATACAGAAACTTTCCATGTCCCTTTAACCATCAGGGTTGGGGTGATAAGAAGGAGGAACAACCCAAGTGATCTAAATAAGAATAATGATGGAGGCTTATAAGTATTAAAGACCTGGGTGATGAGTAGTGAGTGGGTACACTCTGTTGCTAGACAAACATTATATAGTATGAAAGAGAAATCATTATATGTTTTGTCAAGCTCATAAAAAATTGAGAAACAATGTACACAAAGCATGGAACAAATATACACAGTGTCATCAAGCTACCCATAGGCCCAGATTTATCAAGCAACTTATTGGAATATGCCATCCATTAGAGCAGACAAATCCCGACCATATACACACAACCCACAATGGGATTTATCCAGTAGCGAACACATCTGTACGCCATTGAACACGACAGAAAACATGTTCATCCAATTCAACAGCTGTGAGGTGAACAGCTTAAAAATGCATATTCATATATCAGCATTGATATTGGTTTTTAATTTGCTGTAATTAAATAGAGCAATGAGTATAGGTTAGAAGTAATGGAAAAATAATGGAAAAAATAACTTAAAATATAAAAATAATTTTAATGATGATAAAAACAATCGTAATAATAATATTACAAGTAATAATCACATTAGTAATACATTTAAGAGTAGTAATAATATAGTAATAATAATAGTAATAATATTATACCTAAACAATAATGTTAATAGATATTATTAATAATACGTTCGTAATAATAAAATATAATATTCTAATATATTCTATCTATCTATCTATCTATAAATCTAAATTATTGTTATTATTAACTTTATATGACAATACATATATATTTATATGTATAATGGCATTCACTTATATATTCATAGCATATTCAAGTATGCTTATGGCCCTTTTCTGTCATGTAATATTCCTCCTTAGGAACCATTAATGCATACAATATGTATTGCAAACCTATCGCATATATCATCCATTACAACATGCAATATGTCACTTAAATATGAATAGATCCACTCTTGATGAATTTACGTATGCCATTTGAGAAATTAGCTGATTTCAATGCTGAACATTAGTGGCATATTGAGGTGAATTGAGGTGATTAATTACATCAAAGTGTATTCTCCACTTGATAAAGAGAGTTAATGGAAATAATGTGCTTACACAGAGCCATATTCTATTAGAAGGCCGTAAGTGACTCTAATCATTAATTTTGGCTGCAGGTGTTTTTTTCTCTAAATGTCTAGATGTATTCTATTAACTCCAGCTTGCCATTTACATCTTACAGCCTCCACACATAAACCCTGCCTTTTTAAGTAGGATTTCATGGTGCATAGATCATATGAACTGTCAATATTTAAGCAAGCCTGTAATTTACTTCTTAGACACAGCCAATAGTAAATGAGACCGTCATCATGATTATTATTATAGTTTATTTATAACGCGCCAACATATTCCGTAGCGATGTACATAAATTAAGTTCAGACAAAGATAAATACAGAGTTGATGTCAGTAAAACGTGGAAGTTACACGTAAAATGCTGATCAGACTCACAATCCAGCAATCTAGCACTCTATAAAATGCATTAAATCATCTGTTTTAGTCCATGTCGGTTTCATGATATGTATTAACCTTTTGAGTCTCAGAGTCGATACTACTCAGAAATAACAGTTAAAAGTAATATTTTTTTATTGCATATTTGTAGGTTTGCGACTGTTGTGCAATTAATTCTAATGTCTTTCAATGTCTTCCCATGTTTTTAAAGTACAGTATTGTGTGTTTAATTGCTTTTACAGCTGTAATAAGTGTTTGAAAAAACTCTTGCGAGTCCTATTTAGTACTCATAATATGTTTTACAGAAATGTGATACTTTCTTCAGTTGCGAGAGATACAAATTTGCAATCTAGAGCTACGGGTCTAATAGATTATCGATTTTACGTAACTTTAATAGTTTAGTGACTGTAATATTTGAGCTGTGCTAAAACCAGTGGAGATCTATGCCAGAATTTGCATCTTTGGCTTGCCCGTAGTGATTGTGGGTGGGAAACTTGTAATCGAATAGATAGAATATGTGGCAATTTTAAGAGAGAGGCAATAGAGTAGGGGTCACAGTTAGGCAGATAAGCATCTCCAAAGCACTGATAAGGACACATAACATCTGTTTTTTTTTATAATTGACCACCTTGCCCATTTACTTAGTCCAACAAGTGTTGAACTAGAACATTCAAACAGAGGAGATCAACCACTGACCCCCTCCCATCTCTGGACAAAGCTCTGTGTATACTAAAATGTAGCCACAAACTTCATCCACCTCCTAATATACAGCTGCCTGAATACACTATCGCTCCTTGGCCCTTCTCTCTTATGGGTCACAGAGCTTCAAGGAGAAAAGCGTCTTTCTTTCTTCATTTCATGACCTGCTCATTTTGTACGTGTTTATTTTAGGAAATAAAAGCTTTTTGGCTTTTGTTTTTTTCTCCACTACTATGTAACACGAATATTGCCAATCTATATGCCTCTTTGCTCATCCAGTTGGAAAAGGATAGAGATGCATGGGGTAATCATGTCTGTCAAACTCTTTGTGTTTTTAACTCTTACAATGCTGTAGTTTTTTGAGAATAATTTGACATTGTAAGAACTAAGACATCTCATAAAGCATCCAAAGCCCTAACATATATAGTTTTTGCAACAGATTTCTGACTGCTGTGTCTCAGATTAATGTCAGCATTTGCTTTATTCAGTGGTATGTTTCTGTGTTCTTGAAATAGAATTTCAAAATTAAAGGTACATGGAGCTCTCCAGTCCTTTATAATACAAACAAATAGCATATTTTATAAAGGGGGTTACTAACTTACTCACTAACCTTCAGTATAACCACGGCCTTGCATCATTATGCTCATTTGCAAGCAACTTAGGGAGAGTGAAGCTATGTTCTACTGTGATGTACATTTAATTTGTCTTAAAGGGACATAAAGGTTCCCTGTTTTTAATAAGAAATGAATCTACAAAAGTATTTAATTGCATAGGCAAAAAATTTTTATTAACAAACTAGTAACTTGGCCGTCATAAATGATTTTATCATAGAATGTTATCTTGCATTGTCTGTGCTGTGTCTCTCTGTGGTGTCTCTCTGTTATGTGGCGAGCATGCTGTCTCTCTCTCTGTGCTGTCTGTCTTTCTGTTGTCTCTGTGTGCTGTCTGTCTCTCTCCCCTTGTTGTCTGTGTGATGCATCTCTCCCTTTGCTCTCTCTCTCTCTCTCTCTCTCTCTCTCTCAGGTGTATAATGGCAGCGGTTATGCCGCTTGCTGTGGTGTGTGGCTAGTGGCAATACTTGCTTTATTGTATTACTGTCTCTCTGTGTGCTGTCTGTTCTCTCTCTAGGGTCTGTCTCTCTCTGTGCTTTTTGTGTCTGTGTACTCGCTGTCTGTGTGCTGTCTCTCTCTGTGCTGTCTCTCTCTCTCTAAGGTGTGTAATGGTGAGGGTTATGCAGCTTGCTGTGTTGTGTGGCACATTCTCACTATTTGCTGTGTCTCTCTCTCTTTGCTGTCTGTCTCTCTCTCTGTGCTGTCTCTCTGTGTGCTGTTTATCTCTTTGCTGTCTGTGTGCTGTCTCTGTCTGTGCTGTGCCTCTCTGTGCAGTCTCTCTCTGAAGTGTGTATTATGCTGCTTGCTTTGTTGTGTGGCATTTCTCTCTCACTCTATGCAGTATGTCTCTCTCTCTAATTGTGCTGTCTGGCTGTGTGCTGTGTCTCTCTGTGCTGTCTCACTCTGTGCTGTCTATCCCGCTTTCTCTATAGTGTGTAATGGTAGCTGTTTTGCCACTTGTTTGATTTTAGAGACAAAAAGTATTGTTACGTGGTTGCTCAAGGAGCACACCCATTAGTCCAATCTCCCTAAGGAGAGCAATAAGTTAAAACATAACCTTTATTTACAACATTAATAAAATTGCTAAAAAGCTCACAGTCTTATTAAATTGCGATTCAGTAAATTTAAAAAGGCTCTATATAAGCACACAGCATATTTTTTTTACAAAAGTTTTTAGTTAGAGAACTTCTATCCAAAAGCAAGGTCTTCACTAACTAAAAACTTCTGTAAATAAAATATGCTATGTACTTAGAGCCCTTTTAAATTTACTGAAGCGCAATTTAAAAAGGCTGTCAATGTCCAAACGCTACATACTACATTCAGTAAATTTAAAAGGGTTCTATATAAGCACACAGCATACTTTTTTACAGAAATTTTTAGTTAGTGAAGATCTTGCTTTTGGATAGAAGTTCACTAACTAAAAACTTCTGTAAAAAAAATATGCTGTGTGCTTATATAGAGCCCTTTTACATTTACCGAATCGCAATTTAATAAGGCTGTTAGTGAAGACCTTGCTTTTGGATATTTTTTGAAAATCAGAGGGTTTTTTTAAAACTAAGAAAAAGACAAGGAGGGGTAAAAAAAAGTCACAACACATTAAAGCCACAAAAATGGATACAGAGAATGTAGACACATTATAGATCGTTAATTTCTCTGATATTGTACTTTCTAAAGAACATTTATGTATATTGAAAAAAGGTTTGAATTTTTTCATCAACTGGGTAATTTAATGTCTTTGAATGGGTAAAAGATGTAAACCTGTTTGCCAGAAAACTTGCGTTAAAAAAGTTTTTCTCCCAAAAAGATTTTTTTATAAATGTTATTAATGTTGTAAATAAAGGTTATATTTTAACTTATTGCTCTCCTTAGGGAGATTGGACCAATAAGTGTGCTCCAACAAAACAAGGGTTCTTTTCTGTCCTTGACTTTATAGAAAATTAATGCAGAATGGAACTTTCCTTCATGTCCACTGATAAAGCCTGATGTTTAAGGATAAAATGAGTAGAGAGTAGTCTTTGTATCTTTCCTATTAGATCATTGGCACTGTTTGCCAACTAAAGCTTTTTCTGGAGTCCTACAGGATCAGGAAAGACTGATCACCTAAACCCTCCCAGTAGAGCACATGGAAGTCCTACACCCTTCTTCTTCTGTGTCTCATAAACATGGTGCAAGAATGATCGCAAAAAGGAACATTCCACTCCTTATTTCCAAGGTACAACTTAGAAACATGAATCAAATATGCCAAACTGGTACTGTACAGCACTAATGATTTCCTGACTTAAAGCCTCATTCAATTAGGAGGCCGCAAGTTCCAGGATATAGGCCATATTTCCCTCAGTGGAATACCCAGATAATAAAATGCCCCTCTGGAGGTTTCTAATCTGATTGTCACTAAATAAAATAAAATGAAGAGTTGGCTATAACCTAGTGTGCATTGATCTGTAGTTTGTGATGTCACACACAGGAAAAGTTCACACTCTGAAATGGCCTAACGGCTTCTATAGTTGCAGGTACTGCTGTAATGGGTGTTTAAATACCCAGGTAAGTAAACATTTTCGTAATTACTGTAAACATATATCTTCCTTAACTTCTTAAATCCTGAAGAGGAGGGTAAGTATTGAATAATATCAAAATAAAGAATATTCGCTTAGGACGGAACTAGATTTTAAAATATTAGAATAGGGAAGAATGGTTATAAAAGTATACAAATTATAGACCTTCAAATAAAAAAAATGAAAATAAAAAGTAATAAAATAAAAACTCCAGCCACTCATATATTTGTGTTTGAAATACTTTGTAAGAGTGAATAAATTTGTCAAGAACATAAAAAAAAAATAATATCAAGTGATAATGGATACTAAAAATAATCCATTAATAAATAGGAAGACATAACATTTTATAATTAAAAATTAAGAAATTCAACATTAACTATACACATGTGCCCCCAATACACTTAACTTATATAATAACATTTATATATATAGAGCAATGTCTAATATATATGGAATACCAGATTAATCTTATTTCTCATTTCTAATTGGAAGGTGTTTCACATTATGGAAGCTGTATGTCATGACTGACTTATGGGGGCCAGGATAGGGGACCCCTGAACCCCACCAACAAGGGCCTGTATGGCCCAAGATCGAACTGTCACCTCCCTGAACTCAAGAAGTATTTTGTTCTACCATGGACTATTTTGTTATGACCGTAATAACCTGTATATTGTTAGGGCACAGGCTCTGATCCGGTTCCCCCGTATCCCCAAGGAGCATGGCCTGTGAGAATTGTATATATAATGCTCAGTGTTCAGGTTGTGGTTAGGACATAACACTGTTATGCCAAGTCACTTTTCAAAGTAGCATTTAAAAGTAATGCTATAATGTTTATAATAGTGATTTGATCTAATAGGATGATTTGGGTAATTGTATAAAATTTAAATAATGTAGTTGAGCTAGAAGCAGGCCCTAGGGTATGCTAATTTGATATAAAGTTACTTCAGTCACTTATGGGACATAGGATAGTTTATGACCTATTAGAATGTTGGTTCTGTCAGAGTGGGCACCTTTGGGGGTTGTAAAACATATCAGATCAGATATGTCAGGGGAAGGACATTTGGGAGGTTGGTAACTGTAGTTACAGGGTGGTTGAAAAAGCCATGTGGTATTTTTATTGTTTTGGTTTAAAAAATGTATCTAAACCAAGAATAAAGTCCCAATCTGAGTTGGACATTCTAACAAAATCAATGCTTTTCTGTGTCTGCTGTTATGATTTATTCCTAATCAACGGGATGTAAAAGTTATTATTTTTAATAAGCAATAACTTTTGGACTGAGTTTGCAACCTGGGAGGTCTGGAGACAAAAAAGCACGGCCTAGAGGGAGAAAACTGAGGTGCACGTGGCCCCTCAAATTTGGGTCATAACACTGTACTTTCATTAATTCATTTTATAGGAGCACACTTTCATTTAAGGCTTTCAACTCCCAATAAAGTCAACATCATCTGTAGTTTTATGACCCGCAAACCCGTTATTTAAAAAAAAGCATTATTTGTCCGAACTAATTCTGCATGTAATGCAAGTAGCACTCATGGAATTTATAAAATACTTATGCCGTCTTCAGATATATTCCTAGAGGTTTATGGGTTCTGGATTTGTCCTCCTTTTCCTTTCACATAGAATCTTATAGGAAAGGGAAATAATCACTAATAAATTAGAAACTACTAGTTCATCTTTTTATTTTTTTGGAATAGGTACTCTAGATTCATTCCCCCAGTGTCTATTTTTCCAAAGATTTATATTTTTATTAAGTTGGTCACTGAAGGTCCAGGAAATTTGTCTGGTATATCCAATATTAGTATCTCTGAACATAAATCATAGATGCGTAAATGGGATGATGTTGTCATTAAGCCATTAGACAAGGTTAGTAATGTAGTCATTTGGCATATTGGTAAAGCAAAGAGACAACTATTGGATCCTTATAGGATGCTCTTGGGTGATCATACTACTGGTTTTGTAAACAAACATATGAAATTATTGATGATGACAGAAACAACAATACAATCTGTCAGAAATAATATTATTTTTTAAAGGCGAATAACTCTTTGGTAGCTACCTTCTTTAAAAATAAAATCTGATCCTTATGCAGGCTGATAGTTTTGGGAAATGGTAGCCTAAGCAAACAAGCTCACAGGTATTTGGATGTTGGACTTAGGTCTTCTGTTACCAGCTTACCATCGTCAGGTACACAATGGATTTCCTGAGCAAACGTGAAGGAATTATTTTGAGTGAAACCACATTTTTGGCTACTTGTGACATTGAGTCTCTTTATACTTCAGTTAATCACAAGGTTGGCTGCCCAGTAGTTAGGTATTTTCTGAGTATGGAATTTACTTCTAATTGTGAGAAAAATGAATTCAATGTCAAGTTGTTGCAATTTGTTTTGGAACATAACTACCTTGTTTTCAATGGAAAATTTCCCTTGCAAATTAGGGAACTGCTATGGCGACTGCATGCGCTCTAACTGCTAACATTTATTTAGGATGGTGAGAGAGTGAGATTGTCTTTTCTGAAAAGAATTAGTCAGTACACTGATTTTTCTTGAACATGCTATATTGATGATCTATTCATCTTATGGAATAGAACAGAAACATCTTTTGATTTTAACTTGTTATTCCAGTTGGTGAATTTCTTAGGTAACGTAGAAATTGTTGTGATTTTGAGACCTTTAAAGGGCTTTATATACACAGAGATGATTTATTGATCTGCTGAAAATATATGATTCATTGATACATTTTATCAGCAGTGTAGAGAAATCATTAATATTTTAAACAAACATGCTAGTGATGCTGATCTTAAGAAGTCCCTGAGATCCAGAATTGATGTTTATGGGTGCAGGTCTCCTACAGTGAAAGATATGTTCGTACGCAGCCATTTCAGCCAAGACAGAAGATATCGGGCTATAGTAAACCTGGCACTGTAAATGTTGTCTTTATTTGATTAACTAGCGACTTGCCCGTCAAAAATGACGGGGCAATAAAATTTGAAGCCATGGGAATGCTGTTTGACACACAATGTAAACCTTTTTGTACTCTGACGACCTTCGGCGCTCATTGCAAACCTCTCGTCACATCTATTTTTGCTCCTCTGAGCACCTTCGTCATTATAAAGAAAGATATATATTTATCTATATTTATTTAATCAATAATGAATTAATTATTTCTTGAATAAATTAATATACTTACCTATATGTAATTAATCTATCCAGCAATCAATAGCCTGAAGAGCTAACAATCTGTTTATATTTTCTGTCAGCATACAATGTACAGTTTGAGTGTTGGTGCTCTGATGATAAAGTGTAATGAATGTCCCAATTATGCATTAGAAATTGGTTGTGTGCGCGAGGGAAATCCGTTGGTTTAGTTGTATAAAGCGCCATTGTAGCTTGTAATGTTATTAATGTGTTACGCGGCTCGCAAGCATTTTCCGTCATTTGTAATAGAGTATCTTGTAGTTTGTTCGTTCCTGTGTGAAAGTGCTACGCGCTTGCCATTGTTTTGCGAGGTCCGTGGTCGCGAAGCCATATTTTAATTTTTTATTCGCTGGTCATTTATTTTCTTGTTTAGGCGATTTTTGTGTGGGGAAAGTCTTCGAAATCGCCATAAATCTGCTTTCCACCTCACTCCCAGACGTCCTGGCTGTTTGCTCGTGCTGTGGGTGATGTTTTTTATGTATTTATTTGTATTTTCTTTGTGTTTTGGGGATTTTGGTGGTTCGGCTGCTAACCTCGTATATTTGCTATCTCGTATTTTTTTTTTCAAAGTCCCTCGTCTCGTAAAGCGCCATTGTAGAGATTGGTAATGTTATTAATGTGTTACGCGACTCCCAAGCATTTTCCATAATTTGTTATAGTGTATTTTGTAGTTCATTCGTTCCTGTGTGAAAGTGCTACGCATTTGGCAGTGTTTTGCGTGGTCCGGGGTTGTGCAGCCTCATTTTTATTTTTTTGCCGCCATTTTTTTTCTTGCTTAGGCAATTTTCGTGTGGTGAAAGTCGTTGAAATTGCCTTAATTTTGCGTTCCACCTCACTCCCAGGCGTCCTGGCTGTTCCCCCATGCTGTGGGTGATGTTTTTGTTGTTGTTTTTTTTATTGTCTTTGTGTTTTTTGGATTTTCGCAGTTCAGCCGTTAACCTTGTATTTTTTGTATCTCGTATTTTTTTTTTTTTAACGTCCCGCTTCTAGTAATTTATTTTTTTCTAATTCCTGCATTTGTCAAGTGCTTGTAGGCTAATGCGATTGCACGTTTACTAATTTTTTGGTGGCTAAGTCCCACGTGTTTCATTGCCTTCACTACACTTCACTACGCTTTGCGAGGCGAGCAGGCAATGAGCGCCTTCGGTGCTCATTGCCTTTGTGCTGCAAGTTTAATTGCCTTAACAGCTCGCCGGGCTATGCGAGGCTCTCAGGCGATGAGCACCTTTGGCGCTCATCGCCTAAGTGCTACACGTTAACGGCTCACCATCACTTAACACGTATGCACCACGCAAAGCGTGACGTCTCGCAGTTTGACAACTATTATATGTGATGTACAAAAAATTTATGACAACACTGGCAAGAAACAGATTACTAAATATTTCTTTCATTGCAGTTGCATCCTATTGTGTTTTCTTTATACTAAGTCTTTTTCCTTCAGGTGCAGATCTTTTTACTGATAATAATTTAGGTTTTTAACCATTCAATTTACTTTATAAAGGATTCAAAATTAAACAAATAATGATTACGTTTTTATTTGTTAAACTAGAATATTTCTCAAGATAATTAAGCTTATTGAGTAATGCCCTCCTACAAGCATAACAGATGAGAGTGCTAGATGAAGAATTTTTTTTTTTTTTGTATAGTCTAATTTGCAATTCTTAGCACCATTCTCTATATGAGTTGTTTGGTATCTAAATGTGGGAGTGTGTCCTGGTTTACATAGCTAGAGGATTATACCCTGTAGATAATCTGTACAACTTCTGCTGGACATGCAGCCGTATTAAATTCCCTCTACGTTGAAAACTGTAGCCTGTAAAGTAGCCTGAAAGACTTACAGCTATTAAATTGGCCTGTTAAAGCTACCCGCGAACGACTTGCGATAAAACCCTACAAGACGTGGAAATTTAAACTGCGCACCCACAAATCCTTTGATTTGTCAAGCCCGTAATTGTTACGTTTCCAATCACACTATTAAATTACAACTAATTCACTGGCGTTCAAGACTGTAACCCGCAAATGGAGCCAAGAAGCCAACGGGTACTAGAGAGGACCTGCAAGGGGGGTAAAGTCCAATCCGTAACACTGTAAATGCAAATATACACACACTACTGTATTTATATGGGAAGGGAAACTGATGTTAGGTATTAGAATTAATAGCACAACATACTCAAGCCCGCAAATCGGCAATATAAAATAATTTATTTCATGTTTAAATTCCATGTTATATCGATCCCGGCAATCAATGCGTTAATACATATAATGGAACTTGCATGTAATAGAATATCATATTTATAGCTTTATCAATATTGCATTATTTCTGGTATGTGGGCCCGATCGCAAATCAAAATTGAAGCCCGTAAGACTTTGAAATCTATCCTCCATTTTTCAGTGACGTATTGATGACAATCTCTTTTACCATTGGCTCCATCTAAACCCGTAACTATGGGTTTGATTAATTGATCATGTAACTCGGCAAAATTTGAAGCCCGCATCCATTGCAGGCCTCATGTTGCATTTACAGGGTTCTAATTTAATGTGGCTATTTTTTTCTTTCCTATTGCTTTTTTTTTTTCCTATAGGGGAAAACTGTAGGAGACTCTGCTTGTATTATGGGTGCTTCCATATTGGTCTGCCAATGTGCCTATAGCCTGAAGGGCATATTTTCCCACTGACAGCTGCTCTGCTATTTAGTTTTTAGCCTTTTTTATATGTACATTATAATCAAACTTTTCTTTAAAGGGCCACTGCACAATGAAAACAAATGTTTGAAAACTTAATTGAGCATGAAAAGGCCATAAAGCTATTTCTTAGTTAAAAAAAATATGGTGCCCCTGCAGACCAGATGCATTTGTGGATGTTGTGTGTGTGAGAGCATTATTTACATTTCTGGCTATGTTGCATCCTATGATGCAATGTCCTGCTTTTTGGCCAATGTGGGGGATGCTTGGGGTGTCAATTTTATTATTATATTCTTAACAGGCTCTAGAATTCTGCCTGTTCCCTTCTCTCCCATCAAGTCCTCCACTGATAACTACAAACACACATCTATCATCCAGCTCTAAAGATGTGAGGTAATAAGCACAACAAGGATACCTGTACTCATAAACCTTCTTCAAAATTCGCATTTCTCAGCAGAGTCTCTGCCTGTGTCATTCTACTCCCTTGTATCATGTTGCACTATTTATATTTGGGGTGTGAATCTGTGCTTCATTTCAGAAAATTCAGTGCATAAGGAAATGTGACTCCACTGAATGTTTCTGAAAAAGAGCCCAGCTTCCCACCTTCACAGGTAAATAGTAGAACAGATTATGAGGAAGTAGAAGGTAGATATATATATATATATATAAAGATGCTTTAAGAAAGCAGTGCTTTTTTTCTTTGCTATCCATTCATACCCACAAAGAGTATCAAAGAAGTCACATATTCTGGCTTTAAAAAACTTTTTGGGTCAATTAAGTTCATAAATAGTATAACAGCATACACTTTATGGCGTACAATATCCCTAATGCGTTCATTGAGGTGCATGGCAAGATGAGTGTAATAATGATGTGGCTTCCAAATGGTGCACTGACTGAGCAGTGCACAGACAGTCGACACCACTGAGTGGTTTCCTCTTTACAAGTCAGGAAGAGGGTTGGGTGAGAATTGTCCCGTTGTACACTTTCTAAATCCATTAAGACTTATTTTTCTGAATGCATTCATCAGCATTTAGCAACACAAGAATGGGCTGCAGATCTACATATTTTGTTCTAGTGTCAGTAGTAGTTAGCGATGGTAATTTTCCTGGTACGTGCTGGTTTGCTCTCAGAGGGTTAATTCCCATAGGTATTATAACAGTGGTCTCATGCTTTCTCTGATTAAAAACTTCTGTAAAAAAAAAATATGCCATGTGCTTATATAGAGCCCTTTAGAATTTGCTGAATTGCAATTGCAATAAGGCTGAAAATCAGTGGTGGTGAACCAACTTACCATATTGAACATTATGTTGTAAATTAACAGAATACCATTTTACTGCTTACCACACTGACTCAACTCCAATCCCCCCAAAATTTTAAGATTGTTTCACGACCACTGATCACATAATTAAAATGACAAAACTACCAATGAACCCACCAGCATATCTTTGATCCCTTCGACGCTGAAGCAAAGTTTAAGCTGATCTTTGTATATTATACAGAAATCACAGTGATTTTCCTGTGAGGCATCAAAATAAATCATATATTTTTCCATATATCTCACAGTCTCAAAATATACCATTCTTTTTTGGTGTACAGGTTTAGGAACAAAATAAATAATCCCAAAATGGAGGAAAAGCCAATGAACACAGTGTAATATTTGTGTTAATCCTTTTACCTTTATACTTTTTAATTTGAAAGGTGAATTTTTCTTTAAAAAAAAACAACAAGAACAGCATATCAAGAAATTGATACTAGTACGAGTATAACCAAAAGAAGCACGTCCCCTGTTGTGGGCCCTCTCCTTTCCACCGGATGGAGCCAAAGTTCTTGTGAGCAAAGTTGCAAGTCACAAAGTGATTTAACTTTTGGAAGAGAATTGCATTGAAAGACCCACAACCCTATTAAATTCCCTCAACGCTGAAAACTGTAGCCAGTAACGTAGGCCGCAAGCCTTCTGGCTATTAATTTGTCCCTGTAAAGCAACCCGTCAACGACTTGCGAGTTAAGGGCGGGAAAAGGCTATGGTACGTGGAAATTTGAACTGCGCACCCGCAAATCCTTTGGTCTGTCAAGCCTGTAACTGTTACGTTCCAAATACGCTATTAAATTGCAACAAATCCACTTGCGTTCAAGCTTGTAACCCGCAAATGGAGAGGACACACTAGTGGATTGAAGTCCCATCTGTAGCATGAAAATGTACATGTAAATGCAAATATACACACACTACTTGACTTATAGGTAAAGCGAAAGTGATGTTAGGTATTAAAATGAATAGCACAACATTCTCAAGCTCGCAAATCTGCAATATAAAATACTTTAATTTCAGTTTAATTTCCGTGTTCTATCGATCCTGGCAATCAATGTGTTAATACATATAATGGAACTCGCATGGACTAGAATATCATATTTACAGCTTTAACAATATTGCCTTATTTCTAGAATGTGGGTACGATCAAAACTCGTAAATGAAGCCCGTAAAGCTTTGAAATCTAACCTCCATTTTTCAGTGGCATAATGATGATGATCTCTGTTGCCATTGGCTCCATCTAAACCTGTAACTACGGGTTTTGACTAATTGATCATGTTCACAGCCTCACATCCATAGTGCGACAAATGGTTTACGGGTTTACGTCTCAAGCCCATAATTCATGGTCTAATTTAATAGCTCTGTAACTCAGCCGAATTTCAAGCCTGCATCCTTTGCAGGCTTGCCGATGCTGTTACGGGCTTCAAATTTAATAGGGCTGCAAGTCTTGTGTAAACATTGCAGAGTCCTTTAGCTTCTCCTTCACATAATTTTGTTCTCTGCAGATATGCGGCATTTAAAAAGTTATCCAGTTGTTCTGTTTAAATAGGTACTGTGTCATTAGGTATTTTCCAGCAGAAAGAGACAGCAAATGGAACATTGTTATAAATGTCTCTGTTTTTGCGATCCATTAACAAAAATGTGATGCCCTTATTTAAAAGTACAACTGAATGGACATAGAGAAAATGGCCAAAATATTTTAGTAATAGTTTAGTAAAACGTGAGTTCATGAACTGTAGGGGCACAATGGAGAAAAGTTTGTTATCTTGCTATTGAAACCTGGAAAATCCTGGCATATATGATACTGATTCTGAGTAGGTGACCTATTTTCAGAATTCTAAAAACAACTTTAGCCATCTGACATTTTTAGCAATAGAAAGCATTCAACGGAGAAAACACATTTTAATAATATGGACAGGTGGGCTTATTTGGGTAGACCATTGCACCTATCATATACATCGAGAGTAATCAAGGTAGTTATTTGTCTATGGATGTTCACACTCAAAGACCTCTTATCCTCTCAAAGAGTTAATAGAGCACAAGTAGTTTAACATAAAAAAAAGTTTAATATTGTGTTGAAATTGTATCAGTAACTATTTTGACCTTTACTGATCTTTACTGTATTAAGTCAGATAAAGATGAGAATTCAAAGAGCCAACCTATATCCTTCCATAAGAGTGTCCGATGGAAGCATAAGGGTTAAGTCGGACAGTGGCAGACAGGATGCTCTCTCTTTCTACTAATACCCCCATCCAAGCCTGGAGCCACTGCCTTCCCTCATTAAGAAAACTCTCGCCCTGTCAGCTCTGGCCCACTAACTGGAGCTGACTGGATTACAATATGGCTCCCAGCGGGTGGGAAGGGGTGAGGGCGGCTCAGCTCACAGTATTTGGGCTGAAAATGTTTTCTCATTAGAGACAAAATGCAGGTGATATGACCAGTATAACAAATGTTTGCATAGCTCCTGTGATGTCCACATTTTCTCATTTCACTGTCATGTCACTTTCTGTCTCCCGCTCTATCTTTAAATTAACTCTGTCTCCCCATAATATTCACTCATCCTGTCTTTTCCTCAGTTTATTCTCTTTCCTCCTTCATCAACCCAGCCTCTTATTTCCCTTTCTTTTTGTGTGAGGCAGCTCTGTATACACTGTATGTGGCTGCCTCAAACTGTTTATATACTATTTATAAAATAGTACCAAAAATACCCCCTAGTGTTGTGAGGAATGTTTGCAGGTTTGAAAAAAATAAAAATAAAGTCAAGGAACACAAACTAAAAAAATTGCCCTCTTCAACTTCTCTTAGAAACCTGTGTTAGAGGATTATAGTTAACTATAAGCATGCTATGTGATGTACTTTATATCCCTCTACATATAAAGTTGGTCCAAGTTTATGGTGTTTCTTTAAACAAAATTTTATAAAGGTGTTGAATAATATACACTCTATAAGAAAGATTCATTAACATAAAGAAGATGGTAACCAGTCCTGTGTATATATTATAATTACAGGAAAATAGACAAAAGGACACTTGAAAAGAATGGTGCCAGCCCTCTTATGTATTAATGATTAATAAGTAGATCAGAGGAAAGGATTGTTTATGTAAAACATAACCTTTATTACATTATGTTAAAAAAAAGTGCATAGGTCTAAAACAAATTCACAACACAATATAAAAATAGAAAATTATGGGGAACACAACTCCAATGATTCACAGAATACTGTGGCTAAACGACGGCAAATAAATTGTAAGGCAGGTAATGCAGTTTGCCACCGAATGTAAGGCTTTTAGTCCTCTGAGTACTTTCAGCGCTCATTGCGAGTCTCGCGCTGAGCACCTTTGGCGCTCATTGCGTGGCTTGCAATGAACGCTTTTGGCGCTCATTGCGAGCCTCTCCCCTTGTGTACTTTTGCTCCTCTGAGCACCCTCGGTGCTCATTGTGAGCTTTGCGCTGAGCGCCTTTGGCAAAGCGAGTGTCTCCTCTGCTCTGTTTTTTTTTATATAAATATATTTTTTTATAATAAGTAATTAATTAATTAAATAACAAATTAATATACTTTACCTATTTGTAATGATTATATCCAGGAATCAATATGCTGAAGAGCTAACAATCGCTGTTGTTTTTCCTGCAGCATACAATGTACATTTGGACTGTTGGTGATCTGAGGAGAAAGTGTCAGCAATGTGGCAAGTGTGCAGTGTAAATAGGCTGTGTGCGCGAGGCTAAACCGTTTGTTTAGTTGTGTAATGCGGTATTTTAGAATGGTAATGTTATTAGTTTGAAGGTAGTGTTGTAAAATGGCGGCGAGTGTGTATGTGTTACGCGGGTCTCGAGCATTTTACGTCCTTCCTAATACTGTATTTTGTACCTCATATGTTCCTGTTTAAAATGTGTATGTGCCTGGTGGTGTTATGCATGTTTAGGGTTCGTGTAGCCTCGTTTTCGTTTTTTTCCGCGCCCATTTTTTCTCTCACTTAGGCGATTTTGGAGTGGCGAAACTCTGCAAATTAGACTTAAATTCACGTGCAACCTCACTCCCAGACGTCCTGCCTGTTCCCCGTGCTGTGTGTGATGTTTTTGGTATGTTTTAGTTTTTCGTGTCTTTGGCCGTTAAGTTTGTATTTTTTGCGGGTCTTCGGGGCTCTCTGCCTAAGTCGTAAGGGGGCGTAGGGATGAGCTCCTTGCCTGGCCACAACCGCGAGGGTCGCAGTTGCGGTGGTCTCGCTTTGTGAGCCCGCAGTTTTAACGTTGCGTTACCAACGGATTTTGGCAAGTCTGCGCTGCTGAGAACTATATATTGGATTGATGTAAAAAGATAAATTGTTATGACCTTGTGACCCAAGTAATGGGCATAGAAAATGCTGTTGGTTATACACAGCTCACCCCCGACAGAAAAAGTGGGTAGTGGTAAAAATAAAATCCTTAAACCTAAAAAGTATTATTACCAGCTACCACCTGTTAGTGGAGTAAATGTTTAAGGGAACATTTGCTCTCTGCGGTTACTAAGTTATGGATAGTCCAATGCTATTATCTGGTCCAAGGAGCGGTTCCCTGGCATGTGATATCACAACATCACAGGCCTAACACCCGTTTTGCTTAGGCTTCAATGCTTTATATTGCGTTGTGAATTTATATTTGTAAACCTATTCACTTTTTAAAAATAATGTTATAAACGTTATATTTTAACATAAAAAATATTTTTTATCCTCTGATGTACATATTAATCATTAATACATAAGAGGGCTGCCCCCAGTTTTTTCACGTGTTCTTTTCTCTATTTTTCTGTTGGTGTCTCTTTAATCAACAGGTGTGACACCTTTTTTCCTGAGTCAAAGGTTGACAATGAAATTTGTGGTCATCACACAATGACATTGAATAGAAGCTTAGCACAGCTGAACAAAATAGATTCAGAAAGTCTCTTCTGTTGCAATGCATTGCAAAAAAAGCACACTAATGAGAAAAACCTACACTTAAAAAAGTTGGTAATCATGTTATGCATACAACATCAGTATGTTGATTCTACTTTAGATATTGCCATATAATGTAACAGGCTATCACTCTGGATCATTATGCCCAATAGACTAAGATTATCTGACTGTGTTAGAACATTTTTTTTTTGTCTAAGATTTGATAGTGTTAGTATAGTACAAATGACTAATTTACTAACCGAAACACAGAAAATTACAGTCAGAATGACTTTGGTGTAGTTTTCTAGGTACTGATGAACTTTAACTGGTGTTCATGTATATATTCCTGGGGGAGATTGCTATGGGACCAAGGTGGAAATAAGAAGGCCAATGAAAAGAAATAATATTGAAAGAAATGCATAATGCTGTAGAAATATGGGCTGGGGATGAAATAATAGATGGAGGGAGCATAAATAATAAATGTTTTATGGAAGTAGGTGTGGAATGAGATAGAAATGGAATGACAGGGAGGTTGGGGTAGGAATGGACAGAATGGAAAGGGGAGCTTGTGGTCTTGGGATGCGAATATAATGCGAGGGTTAAAATTTAGGGAATTATAGAAAAAATATGTGCCGTTCAAAAAGCACCCCAAATGGTGCATAAATGCTTTAATATTCAATATAACAAGTAAATACAACAGAATATTATGGTTAATATCATCTTCATGTTTCATATATAATATGTACTGTATGCTTGAGACCTGCACTCCACTTCACTTTTGAACATACTCATATTGGACTAATGTGGTAAGTGGGGTTCCTCAGGGCTCTGTATTAGGTCCTCTCCTTTTAAACATATTTATCAACGACTTAGAAGTAGGACTGGAAAGTATTGTCTCCATTTTTGCAGATGACACAAAGTTGTGCAGGGTAATTAAATCAGAAAATTGTGTACTTTCCCTCCAAAGGGATTTGCATAAATAGAGAAATGGGAAATTAAATGGCAGATTAGATTTAATATGAATAAATGTAACTTTATGCATCTGGGAAGGAAAAATAACCATGCAATTTATAAACTTAATGAAACAAATCTAGATGTATCAGATATTGAAAGGGATTTGGGAGTGCTTGTTGACAACCACCTATGTAACAGTTCTCAATGCCAAGCAGCAGAGGCAAATAAACTATTAGCATGTATTAAGAAGGGTATAGAAGCAAGGGAAGCAAATATAATTCTACCACGATACAAATCCCTAGTACGCCCACATTTGGAATATGGAGTACAGTTTTAGGCACCACTTCATAAAAAGGACATTTTAGAACTGGAAAAAGTACAGAGAAAGACAACAAAACTAATAAGGGGAATGTAGGGGCTAAGTTATGAAGAAAGACTAACCAAATTAAACTTATTTTCTTTAGAAAAAAGGCATCTAAGAGGGGATATGAGTACCTTATATAAATACATCTAGGGTCAGTATAAAGATTTGTCAAGGGAGCTTTTTGTGCCGAGAGGTTTTCAATGGACACAAGGACATCCTTTGCGGTTAGAAGTAAAAAGATTCCACCTTAAAGAAAGAAAATGGTTCTTCACAGTCTGTGGACTTCTCTACCAAGGGAGGTAGTGACAGCGGATTCAATAGATAACTTTAAAAAGGGATTGGATATATTTGTAAATAAAAAGGGTATTCAGGGTTATCCTGGTTAATTAGAGAGGGAGTATTGATCCAAAGAGAAATCTGATCGCCAGTATCTGGGGTCAGGAAGGAATTATTTGTTTCTCCTTTTGAGACAATTGGCAAAGTTTCACTTGTTTTTTTTTCTGTTTGCCTTCCTCTGGATTAATTAACAACTAATCTGCATATTGCAGATCCAAGAAGATCTTTAAAGGTTGAACTTGATGGGCTAAAAGTATTTTTTCAACCTCAATTACTATGTTACTATGTAACTCCCATTCCCACCCGCTTCCGCCCCCGCAGGACTCACAACACAATGGCGGCAGCCTGTGCTAAATGCATGAACTCAGTATACTGGCTGCAGCAGCAGGATGCACTCTAATAAAGACATGACAGTGAGGAGCAGTTTGTTCCTGCATTGGTGGTAAGACCATAAACTTTATTCAAACATAAGAACTGCAGGGAACCAGTTTACCATAATTTAAAACAGCTGTATCATCTCATATATATCGTGATTCTACGATTATTGGTGAAAATGGGAACATAAAATATTAGCTGTATACTCGAGTATCTACGGTAGATAAAAACATAGTTGCTACATGGTGTGTAGCACATGTGCTGTTTAGTTTGGGTAAAAAAGCTTAAAGCTTTGCAATCGAGATGGAGAGAGCTATTTTAAGTGTCAGTCTCTCAACAGAGTCAAATAGAGATCATGGGCCATATTAAATTCCAGCCTCGTAAGTCCAACGTGTAGCATCTAAGAGCTGCGTGCTTCAAGTTTGGCAGACTTACATTGCTATTACATTTGAAAGGGCTGTGAGCTACGAGCGAGGGACGCTATCTTGTATACCAGATGGCGGTCGTAGGACTTGCGTGTCCGAACGCATGCAATTCATTAATCTCGTAGTTACGGTTTCTGATGGAGCCAATGGTAAAAGAGATTGTAAGGTTTACATCATTGAAAAAGGGGAGGGGAGGTTTCGAAGTCCTATGTGCTCTAAATCCAGTTTGCGATCGGACCCACAGGCCAGATATCGTGCAATATTAATAAAGCAGTAAATATAATATTTTATTACATGCGAGTTAGAGTATATGTCGTAACACATTGATTGCAGGGATCGATATAATGCAAAAAATAATCATGAAATTAAGTATTTTTCTGGGACGATTTGCGGGCTTGAGAATCGTGTGCTATTAATTCTAAGACCTATCATCACTTTCCCTTATAATTCATGTACAGTAGAGTGATTTTATTTACATTACAAGTGCTACGTATTGTAGTTTACCCCCCTTGCGGGTGCTCTAGATCACACGTTGGCCTCGGCTCCATTTACATTTTACGTGCTTGCTCGCGAGTGACTGCGTAATTCACTAACTGAATTAAACAATTAGCAGTTATGGGCATGACAGATCAAAGGATTTACGTGTGCGAAGTTCAACGGAGCTCTCCACGTAGCCTATTCTATAACAAAGACGGCTGAGAGCAATGTTATGAGGCATCTTAGCACGCAAATAGCCCTAAGATGACAGTTACGAGCTACGTGTTAACACATAGCTCCAATTTAATGAGGCTGTATATCTGAACCTACAGATCTTCCCATTCCGCTTATATGTCTATTCATGTCAGGCACAAAGGCAAAATATTTGCTGCCGTTAATGCAAATCTGAATGCAGTAGCAAAACAAATAAACAGCCTTATTAAATTGGGAATCGGGCAATTGAATATGACTCTATATAAGCACAGAGCATATTTTTTTACAGAAGTCTTTAGTTAGTGAACTTCTATGCAAAAGCAAGGTCTTCACTAACTAAAAACTTCTGTAAAAAAATATGTTCTGTGCATATATAGATCCCTATTCAACTGGGCGAATCGCAATTTAATAAGGCTGAAAGGTTGCACAAACATGTTGCTCATTATGAAGTCATGTTCTTCATAAGCACATACTATAATATAGTAGTATGAAAGGTGGCATACATGTGTCAAATAAACAAAACAGTCACCGTCACCTACACAAGAAAAAGTTATCCAAATATCTCAATAAATTAGTATTGAAATATAGTGATGAGGAATAATATTTTCCCCCAATGGGAATATATATATTTTATTTTGCACACTAGCCCTTATGAGGAAAATTTCCAGTGAAACCATTCATGCAAAAAGGTGTCATTAAATCAGTTTTGGCACCACCCCACAATACAATGTAATACTTTTATAATAAAATTAAAATATTTTAATATTTTAAACTCAATTAATAACTTTATATTCAATTCTATAACCTGTACAGTAGGATGGAAATTATTTTATTCTCATCTCTTTGTATATTGTTTCATTAGTGTCCTTCAATACTTGAACCTGTTCAGTAAATTAAAGGGATTGATCCAGACCATTTACAAAAGGTTTCCTTCCGCATCTCTCTACCATGTGAAACCTTTTAAACAAGACTAGTTGTATTTCACCTTTTGACCTTTTTTTGGGACCTGTTGCTTTTCACTTTCATTTCAGTGACCCTGAGGTCATCTGTCCTGAGGAGTAAGGGAGAGGAGTCACCAGTCCACTGATAAAGCCTGGCCAAGTCTCATCTCACTCTGATAATAAGGAGGGTTACTAAGAAGCACTTAAGTACTGTCTCTGCTTCTCTTCCATTCTTCCACCAAGACTGGCTCCTTCAAATCCACTTTCACATTGCTGGTCTTGATGTGATTCTTTATCTCTTAAAAACACTTTGTATCCCAAGTTAATGGCAACAATATCTTGTACTTTATATTGAAATACTTCTCTAGAGAGCTGAATGATTGCTATATTCGTTATGATTTATTTTTTAACAATTACTGTTTTGTAAGTAAAGCCATTTTTGTGCTCACATTTTTAACTTTTTATGACACTATCAGTTGTAGATTTATTTTCAAAGTGTATATTTCTATAGCCACCTTGTAATTATCTATACCTCACAGAACCATAAAATACTGAGCTGACTTGTATAGTAGTTTCCATAAGTTAGACACTTTGTGCCTTTTTTTGACTGTGCTAGTCTGCTATTATTATTCTGGGATGTCCAAAACCTGTACAACTCTTTACTTCTTAATTTTCTTTTCTTTATTTAGCATGTGGCAGTGAAATGTTTACATTTTTGCCAAACATAAGTTTATTCTATGTAATAAATAAGTCAACATTTTCCAGGTATAGAAGTTTGTAATAGAAACAACATAATTTTATAATGTAAGTGAACATATGATTATATATAAATAATGGTTGAAATACCTTTTCTAAAATGTTATCATTGTTTTTGTTTTGACTGAGATTAAATTGTCAGCCAGCTTTAACCTGGTGTAGGATTCTGTAGCAGAATTGTTATCAAGAGGATAGCAACATAGAGTTTCAGAGCAGATAAGAGCAACATCTTCTTTTTGCAACCCTCTGTAAACCCTAATTGGTAATAGGCCTTGTGCATTTAGGAGGTACATTTGTTTAATTTTAGCCTTCGTAATCTCTGCTGGTACTCTATTGAATGAGTCCATTGCCCATCATGTATTCATATATACTATTGGAACTGGATGTCTGTCCCACTTACTCTGTTGTATAACATCCATCCATCCATCCATCCATCCATCCATCTATCTATCTATCTATCTATCTATCTATCTATCTATCTATCTATCTATCTATCTATATTGTTTGTATTACTGCTATTTTGGCATTTTCTTTAAAATAACATACACTATTTGATTATTAGAATTACTATATTTATTGCTGCTGATTCATGTAGCACCACAGTTTAGATGCTGTTTTCCCACACATGTGTTTCAGGCATTTTTTATGATGGAGACTTTTAGGCACCCCGATTTTAGAGCGCACGAGATGTGCGCGCTGCCTTATGCACGCCGAGGAATGCGCGCACCAACACCAGCACGCTCCAAAATGGGAATGGGGATAGGGAGAGGTGACATGGGGATAGTCACCCAGCAGAGGTGAGACAGAACAGAAACAGTGCCATTTACCTCATCCAAATCACTATGCCTTGCAGGAGGACTGGCAAGGCATAGTGATGTGGATGAGGTAAATGGCACCCCGATTACGGGCAAAAAGGGGAAGAGAGAGAGTGGAATGAGGAGACTGGGGATAGAGAGAGATGGGAAGGAAAATAGAGAGAAAGAGGAGGAGAGAGAGGATAATGGGGAGAGAGATGAGTGGTGAAGGAAATGACAGGAGGGGAATGGAGAAAAGAAAGAAATGGGGAGAAGATAGAGAAGAGAACTGCTGTTTCATCCGGGCGCGCTGGTGTTGGTGCGCGCATTTGTCAGGCATTCTGTGAGCGCACATGGCGGCGCACACATCGCTTGCGCCCAGAAGTCGTGCCACCAAACTTTTATATTAGGTTGATGAAAAATAGCATAGAGAGGACTGCATCTGAGCTAACTGTATTTGAAGTTTACTTTGCATGTTGTAGGGAAAAAGCAAACTTTTTTGTGACATTAAATATGCAAAATCTTCTAAGATGTTGTCATTTTCTGTTACAATTTTCCAGAGATCCTGTAGGTACTCTGAATGACCAGATTATTCTAATGAATAGTGAAATGACGGCTACAACTGTAATAGGATTATACAGTTACTTTTATTGTGTTTATCTCTCTGTAAGAGTGATTTAATATGGGTATAAATTAGTACATTGTATTTCAACATTACAATACAGTTCTAACAAGTGCTAAGACCAACAGTTAAAGAGTTCTATATATGCTTAAAGATTTGGAATTCTCGACAAATTGAAAACTCAGATTCAGGATCTTCTTATCTATAATGGAAAATATATAGTTTATGAACCTGCTAACCTTTGGGATTTGCACACTTAGAGGTTCAGTATGTGTTACCTTTATTAATTAAAAAAACTCAGAGATTAAAAAATCTGCCTTGTCAAAGAGTTGTATCTTTAAGAATGGTAAAAACAGAGATTCAAAACCTACTACACTTGGTATTATACAAATATGCATAACCTGTCACTGTAGGACTGATGGAATAACTGAAAGAAGGGGCAATACCAAAACTATGGCAACTTAGGAAGAGGCTCTGAGATACCCCACTGGACCTCAGAGGTTTTCAGTTCTCAGAATCCTATGTATACTGCTCATGTTTCATGTGTTTACATTAATTCTTGAGGGGAATTAGAAGAGAGCTATAATAGCCACGTTCTGTATATATTATGTGGCAGGAGGGGGGTCACAATCCCTCGAGACGCACACCTCAAAGCTTCTCCTAGGAATCTTGTTTTGACATGCAAGCATTAAGGGTCTGAACATGATAGCCCCAAAGCTGGGATCCCTTTGATCAGTTGGCACATAACTTTGCAGACGGAGAGACTGTATATATTAGCAACAAAATTAATTTTATTACAGCATGAAACTCCACTTCCATGGGCCACATGCAAAGTCACCTCCCCATGTGACTGCTTTGATTCTCAGTCAATATAGTGCTCTGTCATAAGGAACCTGTTCCTGCCACTGTGACTCATAAAGTTACTACCACTTAACACAGATTTGTCTATTGGTCCATTTACAGTTACGGAAACAAAGGAGCAAAAACATAAGGTTCATTAAATTGATATTATCATGCAAGAAAAATGTGGGTCATCATAGGTATATTGGTAGCATGCACATTTTATTAAAACACCCAAATCAGCTTTTTTTATAAAAGCAAATAACATTTTCCATATGCCTTAAACCCATGTTTTATTCATTATTCACCTACTTGCTCTAAATTAGCTGAAAGAAGATAATATAATTGCACAGGCTTAAAGTGACACAGCAATGGTCCCAGTTATTATAGTTACACATACAAATACATATTATAACAAATGGTTGTTAAATGTTTTGAATGGACATGTTAGATAATTGAGTGTTAAAATTTGGTAATTGAAGCATAAACTATCTATACAGGACCTCCCTCTCTAATTCTCTCTCTGAAGACCCCAGATCGGATTCATCCCTTGAGCAATACTCCCTCTCTATTTATCAAGTATAGCCCTTAATGCCCTTTTTATTTTTTTACTTAAAAATATATCCAATCCCTTTTTAAAGTTATCTATCGAATGTGCTGTCACCACCTCCTTTGGTAGAGCACCCTTTTCTTTCTTTAAGGTGAAATCTTAAAGGATGTCCCCTTGTCAGTTGAAAACCTCTTGGCATAAAAAGTTTCCTTGACAAAGCCTTGTATTGACCCTGGATATATTTATATAAGGTAATCATATCCCCTCTTAGACGCTTTTTTCTAGAATAAATAAGTTTAATTTGGTTAGTCTTTCTTCATAACTTAGCCCCTCCATTCCCTTTATTAGCTTTGTTGCCCTTCTCTGTACTTTTTTCTGCTCTAAAATGTCCTTTTTATGTAGTGGTACCCAAAATTGTACTCCATATTCCAAATGAGGGCGTACTAGAGATTTGTATAGTGGGAGAATTATTTTTGCTTCCTTTGCTTCTATATCCTTCTTAATACATGCTAATATTTTACTTGCCTTTGCAGATGCTGCTTGGCATTGAGCACTGCTACCTAGGCGGTTGTCCATAAGTACTCCCATATCCCTTTCAATATCTTATACTCCTAGACTTGCTCCATTAAGATTATAAATTGCATGGCTATTTTTTCTTCCCAAATGCATAACCTTACATTTATTTGTATTAAATCTCATCTGCCATTTAGCGCCCATTTCTTTAATTTATGCAAATCCCTTTGTAGGGAAAGTACATCATTATCTGATTTAATTACCTTGCACAACTTAGTGTCATCAGCAAAAATGGAGACACTACTTACGAGTCCTACTTCTACATCATTAATAAATATGTTAAAAAGGAGAAGACCTAATACTGAACCTTGAGGAACCCCACTTACCACATTAGTCCAATCTGAGTATGTTCCATTTACAACCCTTTGTTTCCTGTCTTTTAGCCAGCTCTCGATCCATGAGCAGATATTTACTGCAATTCCTGTATCACTTAGTTTGCTCAAAAGTCTCCCATGACGCACTGTATCAACAGCCTTTGCAAAATCAAAAAAGACTACATCCACTGAGTTGCCCTGATCCAAGTTCCTACTAACCTCCTCATAGAAACTAATTAGATTGGTCTGACATGACCTATCCTTCATAAATCCGTGTTGACTGCTACCTATGATCTTGTTCAAATAGACATATTCTTGTATTCTGTCCCTTAGTAACCCTTCTAAAAGCTTCCCAACTACAGATGTGAGGCTCACTGGTCTATAAATCCCCGGATTTGCTCTTGCTCCCTTCTTAAATATAGGTATCACCTCTGCTTTTCTCCAGTCATCTGGTAGAGACCCTGGGGTGAGTGAGTCTTGAAAGATTAGATATAATGGTTTGGCTATTACAGAACCCGGCTCCCTCAGTATCCTTGGATGTATTCCATCAGGACCTGGGGCTTTATTAACATTTATTTTCTCCAATCTCTTTTGGATTTCTTCCTGGGTTAACCAATTATTTAGTGATGGTAGTGTAGCCTCAATTTCTTGCGGTGTCCCAACCACTGGTACCTCCCTTGTGTATACTGAAGAAAAGAACCTATTTAGCTCATCTGTCTTTTCCTGGTCACTAATTATCAGACGGCCTGTGTCACATTGTAAGGTTCCTATATCTTCCTTCCTCGCCTTCTTCCCAGTCCTTCTTTAGTCTTACTTTCCTTTGCAACTGACTTCTCATTTTCTAATTTTAGCCAGTCTAATAGCCCTTTTGCAAGCCTTGTTGATTTCCTTATAGTCACATAAAGCTGCCTCTGTTCCCTCCTTCTTGTATAATTTAAATGCATGTTTCTTTTTCCTTATCATGATCTTTAAGTCTTTGTTAAGCCACATGGGGTGTGATTTACTCCTATTCATTTTATTTTCACATGGTACATGCCGATGAGTATGTTTATTTAGTACGGATTTGAATGTTGTCCATTTATTTTCAGTATTTATTCCTGTAAGTTCTTTGTCCCAGTCTATATGTAGTATTGCTGCCCTTAGCCCATTAAAGTTAGCCCTTTTAAAATTTAGAGTTTTAGTTGGCCCCTTACAATTCTGTTTTTTGTATTCAATCTTAAATGAGACTGTGCTGTGATCACTGTTCCCCAAGGGTTCCCCTATTTTAACATTTGATATTATATCAGTATTACTGATGACTTAATCTAAGATGGCCCCATTTCTAGTAGGCTCTTGAATAACCAGGGCCAGATAATGATCCCTGAGTGTATTTAAGAACCTGCTCCCTTTAGCAGAGCTGCTGGTCTCATGTATCCAGTTTATTTCAGGGTAATTAAAATCTCCCATTATTAGAACTTGCCCGTGCTTAGCTGCATTTCCAATTTGTAACAATAATTGTATTTCAATTATATTTTGGGGTTTATAGCATACTCCCACCAATATGGGTTTAGAATTAGTTCCTCCACTATTTAGCTCAACCCCCAAAGATTCAATGTTGCTGTTAGTTCCAGCATAAATATCTTTTCTGACTATAGGCTTAATTCAGGCTTAACATACAGACAGATCCCTCCTCCTTTTTTACCATTTCCCCTATCTTTCCTAAATAGGTTATAACCATCCAGATTAACAGTCCAGTCATGAGAAGCATCCCACCATGTTTCAGTAATGCATATTAAGCCCCATTTTTCTTGTACTGCTAATAATTCTAGCTCGCCCATTTTCCCAGGCAAACTTTTTGCATTATCAAGCATGCACTTTATGTTGCTATGGCTCTGCCATTGTGAAGTGCTTGCCACTGTATTTGAGGCCCCTATTAATAGCTCCCTACTGTCTATTGTAACCCTCCCCCCTTCTCCTCCCCCATGGGTAACTAATTCATCCTTTTCCCTCTCTACACTTTTTACCCCGATATTTCTATATAGTCCCTCCCCCCATCTGCAAGTTTAAAAACTCCCCCAGCCGTTCTACCATCCTATCCCCTAGCACAAAAACTCCCTCATCATTAAGGTGCAATCCATCCCTGCTATAGAGATTTTACCTAAGTGAGAAGTCAGCCCAGTGCTCTAAAAACCCAAACCCCTCTGCACTGCACCACTTTTTTAGCCACGCATTAACCTCCCTAAGCTCCTTCTGCCTCCCTGGGCTAGCCCGTGGCACTGGTAGTATCTCAGAAAATACTACCTTGGAGGTCCTTGCTTTAAGCTTATTCCCTAGTTCTATAAAAAAAATTCTTTAGGGCACTCCATCTTCCACTTACTTTGTCATTGGTATCAATATGTATCAAGACTGCGGGTTCATTACCAGCCCCTCCCAATAATTTATCCACCCGATCCACAATATGCCGAACCCGAGCTCCCGGGAGACAGCAAACTGTCCGATTGCTGGGATCTGGGTGACAAATTACCCTGTCTACCTTCCTAATAATAGAGTCCCCTACCACCAAAACCTGTCTGTTGCTCTGCCTATGCTGCCCTCCCACTCCTCCAGTAGAACTGTTCTCCCTGTTGTTAGAGGGAACAGCTCTATCTGGCATTGCCATTCCTAAATGGACATCCCCAACAGTTTCACTCAATCTGGCAAATCTGTTGGTGTTTGCCAACTCAGAACTGACCTGCCTCCTTATTTGTGATAACTAAATCCTAGATAGCCTAATTTCTAGTAGGTTCTTGTATAACCTGGGCCAGATAATGATCTCTGAGTGTACTCAGGAACCTGCTCCGCTTAGCTGAACTGCTGGTTTCATTTATCCCGTTTATTTCAGGGTAATTAAAATCTCCCATTATTAGAACTTGACCATGCTTAGCTGTATTTCCAATCTGTAACAATAATTGCATTTCCTCACTTTCAATTATATTTGGGGGGTTATTGCATACTCCTACTAATATTATTTTAGAATTTGCTCCTCCGCTATTTAACTCTACCCACAAACATTCAACATTACCGCTAGTTCCACCATAAATATCTTCTCTGACTATAGGCTTAAATTCAGGCTTAACATACAGACAAATCCCTCCTCCTCTTTTACCATTTACCTCTATCTTTCCTAAATAGGTTATAACAGTCTAGTCATGAGATTCATCCAACCACATTTCAGTAATGCATGTTAAATCCCATTTCTCATTAACTGCTCATAATAATAAACTCTCCCATTTTTCCTGGCAAGCTTCTGGCATTAGCAAGCATACACCTTATGTTATAAGTCTGTAGTTCTGACGTGCCTGCCACTGTACTTGTGTTACTTAGCAATACCTCCATATTGACTGTACTAACCCTCCCCCCATCTCCTCCCCCATGACTAGTTAATAAGTTCCTTACCCCCTTTACACTTACTACCCCATTACTTCTATCTCGTCCCTCCCCCCACCTACTAGTTTAAAAACTCCCCCAGCCGTTCTACCATCCTATCCCCCTGCACAAAAGCTCCCTCATCATTAAGGTGATAGCCATCCCTGCTATAAAGATTGTACTCAAGTGAAATGTCAGCCCAGTGCTCTAAAAACCCAAACCCCTCCTTAATGCACCAAATTTTTAGCCACGCATTAACCTTCCTAAGCTCCCTTCTGCCTCCCTGGGCTAGCACGTGGCACTGGTAGTATCTCAGAAAATGCGACCTTGGAGGTCCTTGCCTTCAGCTTATTACCTAGCTCTCTAAAATCATTCTTTAGGACACTCCATCTTCCACTAACTTTGTCATTGGTACCAATATGTACCAAGACCGCCGGTTCATTTTCAGCCCCTCCCTATAATTTGTCTACCTGATCCACAACATGCCAAACCCGAGCACCCGGGAGACAGCAAACTGTGCGATTGCTGGGATCTGGGTGACAAATCACCCTGTCTACCTTCCTAATAATAGAGTCCCCAACCACCAGAACCTGCCTGTTGCTCTGCCTATTCTGCCCTCCCACTCCTCCAGTAGAACTGTTCTCCCAACTGTTAGAGGGAATAGCTCTATCTGGCATTGCCATTCCTGAATGGACATCCCCAACAGTTTTACTCAATCTGGCAAATCTGTTGGTGTTTGCCAACTCAGAACTTGCATGCCTCCTCCTGTTCTCCCTGCTTCCCCTTGTAACTGTAACCCAGCTACCTTCCTGGGCATCCTCACTAGCCCCAGCTCTGCCCTCCATGCTAGGCCCAGCTAAACTGTGCTCAGTGAGCACCAACCCCCTTTCCAGTGGAGCAATATCACGAAGTGCTGCAATTCTCCGTTTCCAGATCTCCAATTGGAGCTTCCAGAGAGGCAACATGCTCACACCTCTCACAGAGGTATGGACCCTGGATCATCTGTTCCAGTATTGCATACATATGACAGGATGTACACTGAGTGAGGTTGCCACTGGACTGACTCATAATTACAGAGGGTAAAAAAAATGTATAAAGCACTGCAATGTTCTCCCCCTTTGCACTCCCTCCTTATATTTAAACTCCTACACTTATACCAGAACTGCCCTTATGCTAGAAGTGTTCACACCTTCCCCTGTTTTTATTAGGTTCTTACTACTCACCTGCCCACTACTCACTGCACAAGTACACACACTTACTGTTCAGGAGAAACCACAGAACAGATGCAAGTAGACCACGAAAAAGTCACACACTGATATAGCTTTACACAGGCAAAACCACACCCCCTCTCAGCTGCCCACTAATCACTGCATAAGTACACAACACACATACTGTTCACGAGAAATCACAGAACAGATACAAACAGACCACAAAAAGTCACACACTGATATATCTTTACACAGGCAAAACCACACCCTCTCACCTGCCCACTAATCACTGCACAAGTACACAACACACATACTGTTCAGGAGAAATCACAGAACAGATGCAATTGAATCTTATTGTTTTTTTACCATTTCAGTGCAACCTCATACATAAATAAAAGTGTAGGACAACCATGTTCTTAACAGAACAGAAATAGGGAAAAGAAAACAATAATTACAGTTGAAGACAAAAGCCGTCTATATAGCTATCTGCACTTACAATGTTCAGTCCTCGTTCACCTAGTTGTTCAACATTCACCTAGTTGTTCCCTGTTTGAAAGACCCACATCCATTCCAACATCATAAAATGATTCCACATAAGTTGGTGACTTAGGTCCTATTTAATTGTCCAAATCACAATTACATGAGCCTGTAACTGAGCCAGTAAATGTTACTGATATTCAATTGGCTACATTTTGCTACATGCAATCGATTTGCGAGTTACAGACTCAAAAGCACTGCAGACAAAAATGTAACTCCGTCCTATCTCCTCCTTTGATGTTTCAAGCCCGTAAATGTTACCAGTGCTAAAGACGCAAAATCCATATTCAATTACAACAATTCAAACCTGTAAATGGCAAATGAATCAAAAAATTCTACAAGTACTAGATAGGACTTGCAAGTGCATTTAACACCTGTTCGTAACACTGGAAAAGACAAATAAAAACACACTACTGTACTTTAAAATACAGGGAAAGCAATGAAAGGCATTAGAATACATTGCACAACAGTCTCAAGCTCACAAAACTGCAAAAAAACATGTTTTTTATGTTTTTTCCGATTGCAGATCGGACTTGTAAACACTAATTGATTGTAGTTTAAACTCCATGTTTTACTGACATCATGATGACGGTCTCATTTACTATTGGCTCTGTCTAAAATGTAACTTACAGGCTTGCTTAATTGATCATGATCATGCCCTAAAATGCTACGTACGGGTTCATGGTTTGCATGTTGGGCCTGTAAGCAGAGGCGTAGCTAGGCTGTGCCACGTGAGGCACGTTGCGAGGGGGCAGCATTAGCTGCGCAGTGCTGCTTGTAGGCTTGTGAGTGGGCGTTAGTCAGTGTATGTGTCTGTGAGTTTGTATGTCTGTGAATGTGTGTGTCTGTGAGTGTATGTGTAAGTCTGTGTGTGTCTGTCACTGTGTGTGTGTAAGTCTGCGTGTGTCTGTGAGTGTGTGTGTGAGTCTGTTTGTGTCTCTGTGTGTGTCTGTCTCTGTGAGTGCGGGTCTGTCTCTGTGTATGAGTGTGTAACTCTGTGTGAAAATGTGAGTGTGTCTGTGAGTTTGTCTGTGTGTCTGTGAGTGTGCATGTGAATGTATGTGTAAGTTGTCATGAATCACCCAGGGGCCATATTGGATTTGGTGTGAACTATGCTGGGGCCATTTTGTGACTGTGGCCCACCTGTTGTACTCTGGGATCCCAGATTATTGGGGAGGTACCCTGGACTATTTGGGTGGGTGTGTATAGGAAGAGCAATTTGCTCTATACAGTGGGAGCAAGGCCAAGGGCTGGGGGAGGTTGTTACTCTGCACTTTGGGACTGTTTTCTAAAGGACTTGAATGTGGAGAGAGTGCAGAGGGCCTAGCCAATCCAGAAGAGTCATGACTATCAGCGTAGCTGGGAAAATCCTAGGGGCATGGATGTTTCCTGCCACGCTTGGGGAGGTGTTGTCATGAATCACCCAGGGGCCATATTGGATTTGGTGTGAACTATGCTGGGGCCATTTTGTGACTGGCAGCAGTGTCCATTTTGGGCTGGGTTATCTTCCACATGCTGTTGCCATGTGGAAGAACAAAAGGTTTGGGCACAAAGTTACTGCTTGTAAATGGTATGAATAGGGGGTTCCACTGTCACCATTAAATAAAGTCAGCATTACTGCATAAAATGGATTGACATGGAAAACTTGCCCCACCCTGATATCATGTGGGAATGGGGAAATATGGTTTGGGTTGTAATGATTAATTACAGTATAAGCTTGTATATAGTATCATGGAGTGATTGTATGTAGTTAACCATTCCCCATTGTATAAACTCTCAGTCAGGAGTTGGCCATATGGTCCTTAGTATAAACAAAGAGATTTGCCAGACAGCCAGGCACCTAGATAACAATGGGGGGGCCTAGAAGCAAACAGGAAGTTTCCCCTGGGACAGCCTGGGTCAGAATGAGCTGGGTGGCCACGCCTGGGGTTGGCCCAGGGGAGGGGTCTGGTGGTTCCCATAGTCTACCTCTGTTACATTGGACAGAGGTAATTAGGTTACTCTAGAGGTTACCCTATTGGCCAGAGAAAGGGGAAAGGTTGATTCACTCCCTCCACTGTGTGTGTGTGAAATGTTTTAAATATGCTGTTCCAAAATAAAACGTGGTTCATAATTTTCATCAAGACGTGGTGTGTAGATGTATCATTTACCCGGGGACATATGCTTGCAGTAAGATTCGTCAGACTTACTGTCAATATTGCTCAGTCTAAACCAAGGGCTGAGACATGATGTTCCTGTACTCAAAGCTACTCCAAGGTCCAGAGTAACCCAAATCCGGTCAGCAGACCCCAGCCAGAGAGTGGGTCGTGACATAAGTATATGTGCGTGAGTGTATCTATGAGTGTGTCTGTCTGTGAGTGTGTGTGTAATTATGTGTGTATCTGTTTGTGTGTGAATGTGTGTCTCTGGATGTGTGTGTCAGTGTGTGTATGTCTGTGTGCATTTTTGCGTTTATGTGTAAGTCTGTGTGTGTGCTCTGGCCTCCCAGGGCTGCACCTGAGTTTGGGGGAGGCGTCAAACTCACGGGTAGCCTCGGGCGGCAAACAGTGAGCCTGTAATTGCGGGCTTGAGTCAATTAAATACATCTATAGGCCTGCACACTGGTAGAGGTGACACCGCGGTGCGCTATTGCGCTCGGGGACTCTGTACGTCTTTATGTGTGTGATTGTCTGTGTGTGTGTGTGTAAATCTGTGTGTGTCTGTCTAGGTGTGGGAGTGTGTAAGTCTGTGTGAATGTATAAGTCTGTGTGAGTGTGCATGTGTGTGTCTGTGAGTGTGTTTTTCCGTGTGAGTTTGTGTGTCTGTGAGTGTGTCCTTGAATGTATGTGTAAGTATATTTGTGTGAGTGTATCTGTGAGTGTGTCTGTCTGTGTGTGTGTGTGTGTGTATGTACGTCTGTGTGTATCTGTGAGTGTGTCTGTATGTGTGAGTTTGAATGTTTGTCTGTGTGTAAGTCTGTGTGTGTCTGTGTGTGTATGTGTAAGTCTTTGTGTGTACTTTTGTCTCCTGGGGCTGCCCCTGCTCCTGGGGGGGGGGGGGAGTCAAACTCAGGGTTAGTCCTGGGCAGCAAAAGCTCTAGCTACGCCTGTAATTGCGGGCTTGAGTCAATTAAATACATCTATAGGCATGCACACTTATAGAGGTGACACCACGGTGCACTGTTGCAAGCAAGGACTCTGCCTCTGGCCATGTGTGAGTGTGTGTCTTTCTCTGTATGTGTCTGTGGGTGTAAGTCTGTGTGTGTGTGTCTGTATGTGTGAGTGTCACTGTCTGTGTGAATGTGTGTCTCTGTGTGTGTGTCTGTGAGTGTGTGTCTGTGAATGTATGTGTATGTCTATGTGTGTGAGTGTGTCTGTATGTGTGAGTGTGAATGTGTATCTTTGTATGTGTCTGTGAGTGTGTGTCTGTCTCTATGTGTGAGTGTGTAAGTCTGTGTGTGAGTGTGTAAGTCTGTGAGAGTGTCTATGTGAGTGTGTGTGTGTCTATGAGTGTGTCTGTGAATGTATATGTAAGTATATGTGTGATAGTGTATCTGTGTGTCTGACCTTGTGAGTGTGTGTGTGTTTATGAGTGTGTCTGTGAATGTATGTGTAAGTATATGTATGTTAGTGTATCTGTGAGTGTGTCTGTCCGTGTGAGTGTGTGTGTCTCTGAGTGTGTCTGTATGTGTGTGAGTGTGTGTAAGACTTTGTGTGTGTCTGTGTGAGTATGTGCCTCTGTGTGTCTTTGTGAGTGCGTGACTGTGAGTGTGTATTTGTGAGTGTGTGTGTTTGCGAGTGTGTGTGTCTGTGAGTGTATTGTAAGTATGTGAGTGCGTGTATGTTGGTGAGTGTGTGTGTATGTTTGTGAGTGTATGTGTAAGTCTGTGTGTGTGAGTATATGTCTGTCTGTGTAAGTATGTGTGGTCTGTGAGTGTGTATGTGTCTGTCTCTGTGTGTGAGTGTGTAAGTCTGTGCGAGTGTGTGTGTCTGTGTGAGTGTGTGTGTCTCTTAGTGTGTCTGTGAATGTATGTGCAAGTCTGTCCGTGTGAGTGTTTGTGTCTGTAAGTGTGTCTGTATGTGTGAGTGTGAATATGTATCTCTGTGAGTGTGTGTAAATCTGTGTGTGTGTCTGTGTGAGTGTGTGCCTCTGTGTGTCTTTGTGAGTGTGTGACTGTAAGTGTGTGTTTGTGAGTGTGTGTGTCTGTGAGTGTGTGTGCATGTGAGTGTGTTGTAAATATGTGAGTGTGTGTATGTCGATGAGTGTGTGTGTCTGTGAGTGTATGTATAAGTCTGTGTGTGTGAGTGTGTGTCTGTGTGTGTGTCTGTCTGTGTGTCTGTCTGTTTGTGTGTGTGTCTGTATATGTGAGTGCCTGTCTGTCTCTGTGTGTGAGTGTGTGTGTCTGAGTGTTTGTCTGTGTGAGTGTGCGTGTCTGTGAGTGTGTCTGTGAATGTATGTGTAAGCATATGTGTGTGAGTGTATCTGTGTGTCTGTGAGTGTGTGTCTGTCTGTGTGTAAGTCTGCGTGTATCTTTTGAGTGTGTCTGTATGTGTGAGTGTGTGTAAGTCTGTGTGTATCTGTGAGTGTATTCTGTGTGTGTATGTGTAAGTCTGTGTGTGTGCTTTTGCATCGCGGGGCTGTCCCTGAGTTTGGGTGGCGTCAAACTCAGGGGTAAGCAAAAGCTCTAGCTACACCACTGGTTGTGAGCCTGTAATTGCGGGCTTGGGTCAATTAAATACATCTATAAATGTAGCAAATTTCTAACCCGCAGACAAACTATCAGTATGAAGGTGATTACCGGCGTGGAGTTAAATAGGGGCCTTAATGTGTATCTTATAACATATGTATTCAAAAATGTTATTCTAAAAAATATGAGTTGATGAGTTTAGCAAATTTTTCTTTCAGTTGTGGTAACCTTGTCCAGCATCTGCTTGATATTCTGAAATTGCTTCTCTGTAAAGAAACAAACCAGGAATATCGAAACGTCCTGCTATGACATTATTAACTAACAGTAAGGGATCATAAGCAAGATTAGCATGCCGTGTCGGTATGAATATGTATAATGACACCGATTTTAACAAATGCATTTCTCTGTGACTGTTATCATTTACTAGCGACTTGCCCGTCAAAAATGACAGCAATAAAATTGTAAGGCTGGGAATGCTGTTTGACACACAATGTGAGACTCTGACACTCTTAACCTTTTTGTTATCTACAAAAAAGTACAACAATTGTAAGACATGTTTTTATTTTTTAACGTCCAACTTGTATTTCAAGAACTGTCAAACCATATTTTTTTTAACAATAGTAACCTTTTTAATTGTCAAGTATGGAGGAATAATATAACAATGGATGAATTTTGTATAAATAAGTATTTTAAACCATTACATAAAGCTTTGCAACATGCAACTTATATTTGAAAGAGTGGTCAACCAATTATTTTTAACAATACTAACATTTTTAAATTCTGAGCTATGCATGAGTAACATAACAATAGGTTAACTTTGTATGAATTAGTATTTTAAACCATTACAGAATGCTTCTTAACATGCAACTTGTAGTTGAACTGCTGGTAAAGCACATAGGTATTGAATCCAGAGGAAGGCAAAAAGTAAAAAAAAACATGGAAATGTAGCTAATTGTATCAAAGGGGGGGGGGGATTAATTCCTTCCTGACCCCATTAACTGGTGATCGGATTACTCCCTGGATCAATCATCTCTATTTAACTATACATTTATATTTTGTACAAATGATTATGCTGCTACTGACATAAACCCTAATAAGGTCCAATCAAACAACTTTTGAAACCTTGTAAAATACAATGTTAACAATGCAAACATTAACGTAATCTAATAACATTTAAAGTACAATTGTAAAAAATACAGTGATATTAAATCCAGAGGAAGGCAAACCAAAAAAAAAACCCAGTGAAACTTGGTCAATTGTTTCAAAGTGGTTAAAAAAATTAATTCCTTCCTGACCCCATTAACTAGCGATCAGATTACTCCCTGGATCAATATTCTTTTTGCAATTAAACATGTCAATTTAAGAACAAATGGTCATCATCGTACTAACATGAACTCTTAATTATATACAACGAAACAGCTTTCTTCACTGTTTAAAATACAATTTTAACATTACAAACAGTAACTTAATGTAGTAACATGTAACCTTGAATTTTAAGAAAATGCAATATAACTGTTTTGTGGGGCCAATCATGTGAAAAGGCCACTTCCAAGAGATTGTTTATTTGTTTTTATGTCCAAGTGGTTCCCTTGAAAAGAGCCCATGAGACTTGTAGTTTGTCTATGAGATATAACCACTTTTTATTCTTGTTTTAGTATTTTTTTTTACTTTTTTTGTTATTCTTGTAGTTCTGGCAAATGGCAGATAGAGTTTCCTAAGTGAAATCGTGGTCCTCTAAAAAGAGTCCCAGTGACATTCTAGTTCATCCTGGAAGTAAAAACACTCTTCTCTATGTTTTTTGCCATTTTATAGCGTTTCTTAGTGAAATAGTGTTTTTCTAAAAAGAGCCTGAGTGACATCAACTTTCGTCCTCAAAATAAAACCACTGTTCTCTATGTTTACAAAACCTCATAGTACACAATGTTTTGGGTAAAAATGCGCCTGTCCTCTAATAAATAACTTTGACTTTGATTTTCTTCAACATGAATTTTAATTTCCTCTGGATTGTTGCATCTGGAAAACGCAACATAGAGTTCTTAAAAGGTTGTTCTTGTGATTTATTAATGGTCATGGCAAATGCCCTGATAATGGGAAATTGTCTCCTTTGAAGGACGAAAGGTAAAACACTCTCACTTGGAGCCAATTCAATTTGTGGTATAAAAGCTTGTTCACCTTTATGGGTACCAGTCATAATTTCTGCATGTATAAAATGATCTTTTAAATCCTGCACAATTAATCTGGCTCCATTACAAAGTTCTTTTTTTGGATTCATATTTCTCAGTAGCATGACACTTGCCCCTTTTTTAAGTATCAAAAAATGTGGTTGAATTCCAGAAGCAGTTAAAGTATTGATAAACTCGATAGAAAAGTTAGATTCACTGTCTTGGTCATTCAGCTGGAACCAAATCTGCACTATAGTACAATTTTGTTGGTGCATTGATGAATTTTAAAATGTTGTTATTTAGATTCAAGGCATCTATTTTTTTTTATGTTTATATCACTTTGTTGTGTGTGAGTAATCGTCGTTATTGATTGCATTCAGAAAGGTTGTCGATATTAGTGATTCTTTGCAATTCATTTGTGGTGGAATTTCTACGATGTCATCAGGTAGATTATATATTTGTGGATATTTTCCTTCTCCAATTTGAATTAGTCAATTATTGAATTCATTTTGTCCTTCAGATCTCATATTTGTTTCTAATTTTAGGTGAGTAAATATTTTCCACACTTTACTTGTCTTTATACATGTTTCGATGATGTCAGTCCTATTTCCATGTGGCAAAACAGGTAATGTTTGCCCATAATCTCCTCCTAGCAACATAACCTTTCCACCAAATGGCAAATCATTATCCATAACTTTTTTTTAATAATCGATCAATACATTGCAGGGCATGACATGACATCATTGTAGCCTCATCTATTATAATCACATTTTTTTTTTTTTTGGCGTGTAATGAATTCATTCGAATATCCGACAGTGATGGTTCTATTCCCCTTTGCACAGTTCTGACACCTTCTAACAAAAGTGCGGCAATTCCAGTTGTTGCAAATGGCATTGCTATTTGACCCTATGCTCGAATGTAACTCATCAGATAATTATACAGATATGTTTTTCCTGATCTACCAGGGCCATCTAGATAGAAATAACGGTCTTTGACCATTTCATCATCTGTTGCATTTGTGACGGTGTTAGATGCTTGCAATTGTAATGTATTTAAAATTGCAAGATTTCTTGTGTTTTTTGTTGTTGAAGCTCAGTGTCATAGTCATCAAAGTTAATTTCATCTATAAGTCCTGATCAGGCAAATTAAAACTTGCACAATTTAATCCATGAGCCAGAAATATTTCTTGAATTTCCATTAATGCTCTTAATACAGTAGTGCAATGGGCTCATTGTAATGTTTCAAAAAGTCTTCACACATATTTAATTTAAATGTTTCCCACAAAGCTAATGCATCAGGTACATTGCAAAAGATGCAGACAAATGCAAATTGTTCTCTCATTTGCTTTGGCATTTGACATAGTGCTGCTTCTTCTAAACACCTCTCCCATTCGGTGTCATCTGCTATGTAGTTTTGATGTCTTGCAGCTAATTGCGTAAATGTTCATAACTTTGTGCACCAGGAACACGTAAAAGAAGTAATCTTAAACTAAAACGTTTATTGTCTCTTGGACTGACGGTATAAATTCTTGGGATAATTTTATGAGTATGTTTTTTTTTCGTTGTCGCCATTGGCCATTTTCAAATACATAGTGATATGGAATCTCAAGGTATAAAAATTGTCTGGCCTCAGTGTCCTGACAATTTAATTAAAACTAAGCAGTAAGTGTTGTTGCTCTATGTTCCTTTTGTGCTAGAGCATTTCTTTCATTCCATGAACTAAAGCAAATTAATTGACCTTGTGGCAAATGTACAGCTAACTAAATCTGAATAATTAGAAAGTTCGCCATGTAAAATTGGATTGTCTTGTTCATTTTGTGCACCTTCCACAACAACAGTTGCTGCATCATATCCTTTGTATATATATTTATACACATATTTTATGTATTTGATAGAAGTGCAAGCTTCCACATTTATGTGTGCATTGTACTTCATCAGCAAATGTGGATTGTATGGAACTACATATCTATTATCGACCATCTGGCCACAAATAATAGCAGTTTGTCCTTCTCTTCTTTTATACAAAGGGTATCCATCACAATTTGCATAAGTCTGCGTTTGAAATTTTATTGGGAATTCTTTTGTGCATTTTTTATTTTCCATACATGGTGAATTTGGATTGTTATCTCCACATGGACCATGACTCATTCTGTGTGTTCCATGTCATAAAGTTTTTTATATTTTTCTGGATGTGGCAGTTCAGCAGTAATTACTGAATCCACTCTCTCTGCAGTATCCCATTTATCTTTTTCTTGCAGGATTAAAAGTATGTAAACATGTGGCAGGCCTCTTTTTTGAAATTCAATGGTATAAACAAAAGCCACACATTTTCCAAATAACTATGCTTTAGTTATTTCATGTATTAATGAAATGAGTTTTATTTTTAATACTTTGTATTTTGGGCAAGTTTTAAATTTTCCTTGATCTCTGGTCATTGTGGATTACATGTGAATGTAATGAATAAATAAGATTTTCCAAATTTAGTCACAATAGCCATGGCATCATTCTATCTTTCTTGCATATTGCGAGGAGATCCTTGGAAAGTGGATGGCAAAATGATTGCTCTTCAAGCTGGAAGGTCTCTGTTGTTAGCCAATTCAGCAACATAATCCATCAATCTACAATATTGTTCTATGCACAGCTTGTTTTTCTGAAATTTTATAAAATTTTGATTATTTCCTTCGACTTGAATGAATCAATAATCCATTGTTGTGTGAGTTTTCCCAACATAAAATAGGATTAAAATGATCGCGAATAGCAGTTTGTGCCACTTTATATTCCAGCATAGACATATTGTTCCTAACACGGACTTTACTATTCGGATTACTTTGCAATTGTAATTGTAGTTCCCATCCTGGCTCACCATTTGGAATGAAAATTGGATATGTCATTGGATCCAAATTACAACTTAATATAATTATCTAAGACATATAACTGTGCAAATGTGCTCTCCTTCTTGTGGGTGTAAATGGAAAGTACGGTGGTAAATTTGTCCTTGAACTCTAAAACAGTAAGGACCATGTTCTGGGACATTTTCTACTAATGTAGCACCAATTAAAGCAAATGAAATTGCACTATTATAAGACCTGATGTTTTTTTTTTATATTAGTATAATTTGGAAATGTTGGATCGCTCATTATACTTTGTAAATATTCAGGAAATGTGTGTCTTTGTGGAAGTCTTACCTTTCCTTTCCGACAGCAACTAATAAACTCTCCATCATTTGGTCTTTCCTTCAGAAAATGATAGGCCCCACAAAACTGACAAACCACATTCATTAATCCACAATAATGAGTGTCTACTGTTAGTGATGTAAATAAAGGACTATCCTGAGCTTCCTGAACATAGCTATCAGTACCAGTGTGTATATCAACATTGGTGTCATGAGGCAATATTGTGTAATCATTAGGCAATGTTTCACAGACATGTTTTTGTTTACTTCTTCATTTCTTTAAAGGTCCAGTACACTCAGTTTGTTCTTTTGCACTCATTTTTCTTTTATTGGCAAGTCTCTGTCAGTCTTCTTCTCTTAGTCTTTGGGATGTCTCGGGCGACTGTGCATCTCTCCATCTTTGCTTCCATTCCCTTGCCGCTCTTCTTTTCCGTTCTTTCTTTGTTTCTGCTTTGTCCGCCATTTTAATCTGGAATTGTAAATACATATGTTTTTTTTACTTTGTACTTTCTAAAACATTTTACCCATCAGTATAATAGTTGCAGATCTGCAGGTTGTTTGGAACGCTTATGATGTTGGTCACGCTTTGCGTGCCTCGACTGCGCAGGACTTAGGCGAGCCATCGAAGCAAGGCGAGCAGTTGAAGCTTGCAAGACTTAGTCTGCAATGAGCGCCATACGTGCTCCTTGCACTGCGATCCTCACCAAGGGAGGCGAGCAGGTGAAGCACGCAGGACTTACTGCAATGAGCGCCGATGGCACTCATTGCACTGCGAGCCTTGTGAAGCAAGGCGAGCAGTTGAAGCACTGGGACTTAGGCTGCAATGAGCGCCTTTGACGCTCATTGCACTGCTAACCTTGCGAAGTGAAGTGAGCAGTTCAAGCACACGGGGCTTACGATCTGTAGGACTTAGGACCAAAACCCTAACATACACTGTCCACCTCGCGAAAATCCAACTTTAACTGCCAAACCACAGAACTGGAAAGACTTAAAGAAACAACAAATATGCCTCAAATTCACTTACACACTCACACACAACACAGGGGAAGAGCCAGGAAGCCTGTGAGTGAGGTTGCAAGTTAATTTGAGCCATATTTGTCAATTTTTCATAATCAAAATTCGTCTAAGGGAGGAAAAAAAAAGGCTGCCGAAAAAACGCATCACAACGAAAATGAGTCAGAAGGACAGAAAACTAGCCCGAAGGATGTAAAACTACCCAGAAGGACGTAGAAAAGAGCCCTAACCAGTAGCACGAAAGCCAGTAACACTTCATCCAAACCACTAACATTTAACACAAGGTAGTAACACTTAATCCAACCGAGTAACACTTAACCCAAGGCACTAACACAACCAACGACACTAACACTCAAGCACGAGGCCTATAAACACAGGCGGAGAGGCTTGCTAAGAGCGCCAAAGGCGCACATCGTGGGGCTCACGATGAGAACCGAAGGTGATCATTGAAATGCAGAAAAGTTGTGGCTCGCGATGTACGCCAAATGTGCACAGAGGGCCCATAGCCTAGCATTGTGTGTCAAATAGCATTACCCAGTTTGAGAATTTTATGGGCTAGTGGATCCCAATTTGTAGCCTCGCGCTCAGATTTTCCAGATCCTTCCAATGTCTTAATTCCGATGGACTACAATGGTCATATATTATATATATATATATCTCGGGGCTGCTCTCCTTTGTTTGATACTGTCCACAAACGTATCAATTATGCTGATAATCCCCCCCCCCCTTTCTTTCTAGCATTACCAGGTTTACAATTTTATTCATGTCATTTTTGACGGGCAATTTTCTAGTTTTACATAGTAATTGAGGTTGAAAATAAACTTCTAGTCTATAACGTTCAACCTTTTTAAATCTTCTTTGATCCCTGTACGTGCATTGTTAATTGATCCAGAGAAAGAAAACAATGTTTAGGTTAGTTTGTTTTTTTTATCTGAAATACTAGCAATCGGGAAACTGCTTGGATTAATACCCCTTTCTACTGTAGTCTATGTTAAATTTCTGTTCCATTTAAAACATTCTTTTGTTTTCTGTCTTTTAGCCAGTTTTATATCCATGTGCATACATTTACCTTAATTCCTGTATCACAATAGCCTTCCATGTGGCATTGTATCAGAAGCCGTTGCAAAATCCAAACATATTACATCAACTGAGTTGCCTTGCTCCAAGTTCCTACTTACGACCTCATATAAAGTAATTTCACATGACCTATCCCTCATAAACCTGTGTTGACTACTTATTATCATGTTCACATACATGGATGCTAGAGAATGGATGGCCCTGGTGCGGAAAAAAAATTCAAATATATATATATTCATATCACATATATATATATTCATATCACATATACGGGTCGTTGCACATATATATATATTCATATCACATATACGGGTCGTTGCTAATGCTTGCGGGCTCGTGCAGCAAGCCTGCCTTTTGCGGGCTCGCATAGCGAGCCTGCCCCAACTGCGGCCCTTGCAAAGCGACGGCTGCAGTTGCTGGCAAGGAGCTCCAAAGGCGCTCCTTGCGCTGGTGGAGATGAGCACTGTAGGCGCAAATCCCTACGACCCCGTACGACATTCGGCCCGCAAATGCGGCCCCTTGCGAATCGAGGAGCCGCATTTGCGGAGGTGGAGGCTCTACGGCGCCTCACCAGAGGTTACAAACCCCCACAGAAGCGATTACTAAGTATGGACTCACACAAAAAAATACGAGCCGCGGGACTTAGAAAACAAAAAATTACGGACTTACACAAAAAAAATACGAACTTGCAAAAATACAACCTTAACGGCCGACCCGCACACATAAAAACCTTACCCACAGCAAGGGGGACACCCAGGACATCTGTAAGTCAGGTTACACCTCAATTTCAGTCCAATTTACGGAGTTTAGACACTTGAAAATCCCCTAAGCGAGAGAAAAAATGGGTGGCGAAAAAACGAAAATGAGGCTACACGACACCTAAAGCCGCAAAACATCGTCAAGCAAATACGACTTTTAAAAAAACCTGTACGAGGTATAACATACACTATTAGCAATGACGCAAAATCATCCACACCCGCGTACCACATACACAATCGCTGCCATTTTACAACACTAACTTACAGAATGCAGATGTGCACAGCTACACTAACGGCTTCTCCTCGCGCACGCAGCCTATTTACACTACACACTGCACACATTGCTGACACTTACACCTCAGCTCCACAACAGTGCAAACCTACATTGTATGCTGCAGGAACCTTCACCGGGCACCTCACAAGGAGCGCCAACGGTGCTGATAGGACACAAAGTACACCAGGGGAGAGACTCGCAATAAGCGCCAAAAGGAGATCAGCGCGGACCTTACAAAAAGCGCAAAAGGGCCTCTGATAAAAGAAAATACTCCAACCGAGAGGCTCGCAAAGAGCGCCAAAAGCGCTTATTGCGAGTCACGCCATGAGCGCCAAAGCCGCTCAGCGCGAGGCTTGCAATGAGCGCCGAACGCTCTCAGACAACCAAAACACTTACTATCTTTGGCAAACAGCTTTACATGCCTTACAATTTTATTGCCGTCATTTTTTGACGGGCAAGTCGCTAGTATATATATATATTTATTTATATGTATATATATATATATATTTATATTTATATTTATATTTACATATATACATAGCGCCGAATCCCTTTCAACATCCACCCCACACAGCATCTACTTCTGTTAGCACCCACAAAGCAGCAGTCACTATCTCCTTTATCTCCTTGGCTCCTCCCTTACAGAACCCATGCCCCCCTGTACATTTACTGGAATTTGCAGCATTTGCTCTCTTACATTCACCCACTCCTCTTAGCATCCACCTCACATGGCACCTTTCACTATCTCCTTTATCTCCTTGGCTCCTCCCTCACAGAACCCATGCTGTTAGAAGCCAGTCGCATTTATCACATATTTAACATATACTAGCAACTTGCCTGTCAAAAAATGACGGTCAATAAAAGAAAGTGTTGAAATGCTGTTTGCCACACAATGTGAGTGTACTGTGTGCCTCAACTATATAGACCCCTTTAACACAGTAATGAATGCATGTAATAACACTATAAGTGCCATGAGGGTCATCCAGGACCCTAATGATCCAAAGTGTAAGCACTACACCATTTTAACCTGGTCACTTATGGGGGTCTATCCAGACCCTCATAAGCCTCTATTTAACCCCATCAGTCCCAAAAAGGTATATTATGACCATTATGGGCCTGTTACAACCCAACATTAACCACATAAGTGCCATAATGGTCCTCAGGGACCATCATGACACTAAGTTTAAACACTCCACTGCACTATACCCCCCCAATAAAACATTAAATATCAACTACCCCCCCTCTACACTAACCTATTAACACCTATACTACCTACCTACACTACCTAACTACCCCCTAATAAACCCCTTCCCACCACTGTAAGTACAGAAAACAAAAAAACTAAAGTCACCAAAAATCTAAAATCTACATTACATAAAAGAAAAAAACCTAAATCACAAAAAAAAATCTACATTACAGAAAATAAAAAACCTAAGTCACAAAAAAAGGAACATTACAGAAAATAACAAAAATACATTACACCCCCCCACTACAAAAAAAAATAAATTCACACCTGAAAACGAAAGACATACAATACATACAATACAATACATACAATACAAATAAAATGAAGTACAATACAATACACCCCTATCTAATATACAATACATCCTATGTATGTAATATACATCCCCCTATCTATCTAATATACAATACATCCTATCTATGTAATATTCATCCCCCAATCTATCTAATATACAATACATCCTATCTATGTAATATACATCCCAGATTGTAATATACAGTACTTGCTATCTCTATATAGAAACCCTAATTCTAAGCTAAAATAAAATAATTAAGACCAGTTACCTTTGCAGATGTCCCTTCAGATCAGCCACCTAGGGAATAAAAAAAAAAAAAATAAGTGCAACACATTTACATAAAATAAATAAACATAGTACATATTCTAAATATTCTACTTACCTTTCCAGCATGTCCCGTCCTTAATACACATACATAAACATAAAACAAAGTAAAATAAACATAATATACATTGTGCTTACCTCCCCGCGATGTCCCCGGCCTCCTCCTCTTCTGCCCCGGATGGGCCCTGGAACAATTCTCGCTCTAAAAAAAAATGGTCAAAAAACTAACGGAGGTCCGCACTTGCGAACCTCCCCTACGCTAATGAGCCTCCTACGGAGTGTTCCAGAATAAAATTGGCAATGACGGCTTCTGATTGGCTGAAAACGCTGTCTATCAAATTCAGCCAATCAGAAGATGCCAATTGTGAGCCAATGAGAAAGGGATACACCCCAAAATCCCACTTTGATTGGATAACGCACCGGTCAATCTTTATTTGAACAAATCAGAAGGCTTTATTGCCATCAGCGAATCACAATGGGATACACCCCCACGGGTGATTGGCTGAAGACATCTGCGCCTTCCCATTGGCTGTAATACTGATTGACATTGACAACATCCAATCAGAAGGCGCAAATGCCTTCAGCCAATCAGTACGTGGGGGTGTATCCCATTGTGATTGGCTATTGTCAGTGCATCCAATCAGAATGCGCTGATACCTCCAGCCAATCACCCTGTGGGGGTGTATTTCATTGTGATTGGCTGAAGGCATCTGCGCCTTGTGATTGGTTTAAATAAAGTCTGACAGATGCATTATCCACTTATGCTAGCACCAGAATAGTTAATTAGATTCTGGAGAATATGGTAGAAAATACTGATGATGAGTGAGGTGGGTGCTCTGGTGATGGTGTTCATGAAATGCTGGAAGGAAGAAAGTTGAGTAAAGAAAACAGTGTAAAAAAGATCATTTTATTAAATCCCAATACAGGTTCCTATTTAATTGTCCAAATTGCAATTACTGGAGCTCTTAAAAGTTACAGGTATTTAATTGGCTACATTTTGAAAGTCGCATTGCATTTGCGAGTTACAGGCTCAAAAGAACTGCAGTTGACAAAATTTTAACTCATTCCTATCTCCTGCTTTAAAGTTTCAAGGCCACAAATGTTACCAGCGCTAAAGGCTCAAAACCCATATTCAATTGCAACAATTCAATAAGCCCATAATTGCCTTCAAACCCATAGATGGCAAATGTATAAAAAAATCCTACGAGTACTAGATAGGTTTCACAAGTGGGTTAAACACCTGTTCGTAACACTGCTCTATAAACACAATACTGTACTTGAGACTACTGGGAAAGCAATGAATGGCATTATGATTAATTTCTTAAGCTCACAAATCTGCAATAAAAAAATATTTTTTTTACATTTTATTTCTGTGTTATATTGATCCCAGGAATCAAGGAGTTAATACATCTGATGAGGGTTTGAAAGTAGCCCAGGAAAGAAGGAAAGCAAAAGGTAGTGGAGACAGGAAAATATTTGTCCAACTGAATGCAGAATTCCAGAGTATAGCAAGAAAATACAAGGACACATTCTATAATGAGCATTGTAAAGAGGTTGAAGAAGATAACAGAATGGGAAAGTCAAGAGATCTCTTCAAGAAAATTGGGGATCTCAAAGGAAAGCAGATCAGATAAAGAAGAGGTGGCAGGAATACACAGAAGATCTATACTGTAAGGATATTAACAGCAGTTATGACCTAATTTGTCCAAGGAGTTGGAGCCAGACATCTTAGAGAGTGAAGTGTGATGGGACCTAGGATGTCTTCCTGATAACAAGTCTGCAGGAGTTGATGGAATCCCAGCTGAACTATTCAAAATCCTACAATATGATGCTGTGAATGTGGTGCTTGCCTAATGCCAACAAATTTCTCAATAGTGGCCAATAGACTGGAAAAGACCAGCCTACATTCCAATTCCCAAAAAAGACTGTGCCAAAGATTGCTCCAATTATTAGACAATTGCTCTCATTTTACATGCAAGCAAGGTAAATCTCAAGATCCTACAAGCTTGGCTCCAACCATATAAGGACAGGAACTACCAGATGTGCAAACCGTGTTCCGCAGAGGAAACAGGACAAGTTATCAAATTACCAATGTTCATTGGATAATAGAGAAAGCAAGAGAGTTCCAGAAAAAACATTTACTTCTGCTTCATAGACTATTCTAAAGCCTTTGACTGTGTGGATCACAACAAAATGTGGCAAGTTCTTAAAGAGATGGAAGTACCAGATCATCTTATCTGCCTCCTGAGGAATTTGTATATGGACCAAGAAGCCATGGTCAGAACCATCATGCGTAAGGCCAGGCTGGATGAATCCAAAGCCGGAACAAATATTGCTAGAACAAATATCAACAACTTCAAATACGTTGATGATACTACTCTGATAGTGAGGAGGAATTAAAGGATCTACTGATGAGGGTGAAAGAAGAGAGTGCAAAAGCTGGCCTGCTGCTCAGTGTTAAAAAATGAAGATAATGGCAAATAGCAATCTCAGATCCTGGCAAATAGATGGGGAAGAAGTGGAGGCAGTGACAGATTTTATTTTCCTAGAATCCAAGATCTCTTCAGATGGTGACTGTAGCCATGACATTAAAATATGTTTGCTTCTGGGGAGGAAAGCTATGGCAAACTTGGACAAACTAGTAATAAGTAAAGTATAAAAGATATAAAAGATATAAAAGATATAACATTTTCAACAAAGGTCCGCATAGCTATAACTATGGTATTCCCAGTAGTAACATACAATGTTAGAGCTGGACCATAAAGAAGTCAAAAATGGCTTAGAGTCCCTTGGATTTTAAGAAGATCCAATAAGTCAGTACTACAGGAAATTAAGGCAAACTGTTCACAAGGCATGATCATGAGGATGAAACTCAAATATTTTGGCCATATCATGAGGAGACAGGATTCCCTACAGAATACTCTGATACTGGGGTAGATCAAAGAAGAGGGAGGCAGAGGCGGCGATGGATAGATGAGATAATTTAAGTAATGAACATGAGCTTGATGGAGCTCAGAGGGGCAGTAGCTGACAGATATGCCTGGCGTGCTCCGGTCCACAAGGTCATGGAGAGTTGGACACAATATCCTGTTTCGTTTGTGAAGACACAATGGGCTGATAATGGCTAATTTATGACATTACAATGCCTTTTCCTAGAATTTCCACTGCTGACATTATTCATGCCATTTTTTTTCTGGATGATGGATTTGTTTAGTCCTCTGAGGTCTAAGACTACTCTGTGTTACTTGTGTAGACACCTTTGGGAAAGTGAATAACTTGGAATATACTATTTTTCCTGATTGAGCTCTGAGCAAAGTTATCAACAATCTTTGCTGCACAAATCATTAAATTGCAGCAATAAAGAGACGTCTCTCTTCTATTTTTTAACTATAGAATGTATGAACTTGTGTGGGGGACTCTCCACGTTTCCAATTTGTTACCTTGTTAACAATTGATCTGAGGAACCAAATGATTTGAAGTGAACCATGACCAGATTCTTGCAAAATATTGCAACCTGCTACCCACTGGAATTTCAGGGTTCAGTTACCTAGCTGATAGAGAAGAAGCTTGGTTGAACATGGAAGAGCTAGAACCATTGCCTCTACTCGGATTTCTAATTTTATTTTAACTCTCTGCGAGGAACTGAAGACAGATCTTGCTGAGCCAGTACAATAGTTTCTAGAAATTGTATTTCTGCCTTGAAAGAAATCTTGATGTCATTGTTTTCCCAAAAAGGAATGTCTTCTAGCCATGAAACTGCACTTGCCTTTTTTTCTGTAATTTTGCTCTCTCATAGGCCATCTTGCATATCCAATTCTTTGCATGACACACTGTCAGCCATAACAACCTCCTTGCTGCTTCTATATACTATATATCTATTGTATAATATAAAGCCGAGACATCTTCTAGTTGTCTGCTTTTGGAGCTTTCACCCATCTTTGCATTTCTGAATGATCCAAAACTAGTAACTGTTGAAGTATTTTTGACATAGTAATCCTACACTCTAAAATCTGACATTCTTCGTTAATAACCTTCTGTTTGAAAACAATCTTTGGTTACATTTTTTTGAGACAAAAAAAAGCCCTGTTCTTTTCTTCTTTGGACTCTTCCAATTTTAGGGCAAACCTAACTTCTCAGATGAGCCTGTTTGAGAAGAAGGTGAGGAAGAAGGTGTCTCTTTAATACCATGAGCCTCTTGAGAATCATTAATCCTGATCCTAAATCTCCTTTAAATTGGGGGGTTGAGCCCCAACGTGTGTGGGGAAATGCAATGACTTAGTGAAATGCCGGCCTAAGTGATTCCAATGTTTGCTGAAGGTTAAATTGAAACTCATCAAATGCTTTAGTTCTTGCCATGTAGATGATCTTTTAGACAATCTTCACAAATCTTTTTATTATGTAATACCAGTAAATTTCTGTCACATAGAAGACTTCTTGGCATTTTTGGCAACCTTCAGTTGGTGATGGGTCTTGAAGCAAGAAGTAGAAGACTCTTATTTTGATACATAAGCAGCAGTAGATGATATCTGCAACAAAAAGCAAGTGAAAAAAAAGAGCCTCATTCAATTCGGATGCGCAAGTTATGGAGGTATAGGACGTAAGTCTGCGGACCTCCTGCGGGCCCGCAGCATCCGCAACTTATGGTGCTATCCAATTGGACGAGCCCGCAAGTCCCGGCTCGATAGAGCACATTGCAAACCATGCTCTCAAAAGTAGCTTTTGCGAGATTGAACATGATCGATGATGCAAGGCCGTAACTCCCTGTTAGAAACGTTCGTGACACGTGGTTCAAGCCCATAGGACTTTGAAATCAAACCTCCATTTTTTATTGAAGTCCTACGGGCTTGAATTAGGAGTTACGATCGGACCCACATTCCAGATATAATGCAATATTGATAAAGTGTAATTATGATGTTCTATAACATGCGAGTTCCATTATATGTATTAACACATTGATTGCCGTGATCGATATAACACGGAAATTGTACATGAAATAAAGTATTTTTTGGGGCCGATTGGGGAGCTTGAGAATGTTGTGCTATTAATTCTAAGAGCTAACATCACTTTAACTTTTAATATAAGTACAGTATTTCATTTTTATTTCCTTTTAAAGTGCTCATGTCATTAAGCCCTTTGCGAGACCTCCTTGGTACCAGTAACTTGGTGTTAGATATTTGCCATTTGTGGGCTTGACGGAGTGGTTAGCAAGGAGGAATCGGAGCAATTGAATAGCGATTTGCGATTTTAAAAATCAAAATCGCAATGGATCGCAATGAATTGCAGTCTGGAGCCCGTAACTAGATCCGAGCCCCCAAAATGATGCCAATTAAATAGCAAAATAACTTGCGGGCTCCATTTCCGAGCCGGATCTCACAAAAGCCTCAATTGAATGAGGCTCATAATCCCTTGTTCCCTAGATGCTTATTGAGTTCGCTTTTTTCCAGGTGACCACACATGCACATACATACCCATGATGATGCTCTGCAGTAATCTCTCACACATACCGTACATTTTCCTTTACACTTTGCATTATTTCCACTTGTGAGAGGTCTGTTGCTTTATGAGCACCCTTGTCACTACCTGTCAGCTCTGCAGCGCATACCCGATCCGGTGCTGTGCTATCTTTGCCCCCTTTACAGTAGTGGCATATAGATGCTCACTATAACTGTATGCCCATACCTTATGCTTCTGTTGTTGCTTCAACAGTGCTGAATAAAACCATATACACTCACCACTGAATAGTGCAAAAATATAAAAAAAATCATAAACATAAATATTACACAGATAGACATGTACTGCAAGCTATCTCCATATACTTGTTTTGTTAATGTGGTTTATCATACCATGATATTGCCTACTTACCCTAGTGAGTCATGTTATATACATATTGTTCTCCCCATTAAACTTATGCTGATGCAGCATCTTACAAGGACTTCATTGTTAAGGTTTTAATAGGAAGTAGAGCAAATATATTACAACTCTACTTCTACTTATTTACTAGGGGAGTTATTCGAAGCTCCCTACTAGCCCACTGAACTCTTTACACATGCCAAGCTACTCAGAATTTAACACATCCAATCTGTAGTTGCTCCCACTCCTAAGGAGAAATATTTGCCCCATTAACTCCTTTCTTCAACTTGCTGTGCATCCTACCTAAGGACCTAGAACAGAAAAAAACTGAGGGAGGCAAGAGAGAAGTCAATTTTTTTCTTTCTGGTTGGGCATATGTTTTTTGGTTGGGCATATGTTTTCTTCCTCATGATGAGTGAGATTGAATTTGATGTTGGGTCTTAAACAGCTAGAATCATTAAACCTAATCCTAGTGTCATATAAGATAGATTTGGACAAAGAGTACTAGAGATATAGGTCACTATAAAAAGGATGTCTATTGAATTGGTCTAATTAGAGGTTGTAACTTTGAATCCATCTAAATTAGAGTTCTCTATGTATCTCAAATCACATAGAACCATTGCCAACACCTTATTGTGTTTTATACATACTAATTTAAAAAAATATGAAATAAGATCTGAGCTTTATAGAGGGTAAGTTAAAGTAGACAAGATATGCTCTTATATGTGTTATTTATATTTGTTTTCCTCCACCAAATGCAATATTTGTAAGCTAAAGGAGTCCTGGGAAAAAACATCCCATACTTGAGAAGAAAGAAAGAAACATACAGAAGTATTAGCTATGTAAGTCAACAACATAAAAGCACTTTAGAGAAATGCCTGGAATCCTCCATTTTGGACCATTACAACTCTCACAGCAAGTAGGAACCCAAACGGGTGGTGGCTTTTGCTAGGCCCTAATCATTCTATTAAGTGTCTCTTTAAAGTGGCAATATTGAACTGAACTAAATGGAGACCCCTTGGCTTTGTTGTTTCCAGCCAGGGCTACTTCTGTAATTACCATGGTTTTCCCTGTTTGGACCCTCTAGGGTCAGAAGACACTCATCTCTAGTGAAAACCACTTGTATCTGTGTGTTTTGGGCATTATGTAGCTAACTGCTTGTTATTTGTTTATTTGTGTAGTTTTGTCATTCAGATATTCTGATTCAATTATTATTAGCAAGGACATGTCTAAGATGCCCATTATGAAACTAACTGCTAAGTGATTAGGTTATTAGGATTTCCTATCTTAATTATGTTACTTTTTGTTACTCTGCACCCAGACTAATTGAATTACTGAGACTCCTTTGTTCCATGTATATAAGTCCCTCTGTGTTAATTTTGAAAGTATACAAGCTGCATCCCTGCTCTCCACAGATCCTGAAGCAAACGTCCTTCCTGGGGAATCTCTAGCAATCATAAACAGAAACCTGCAGAGGAGAAGACCTAACCAATGGGATATATTCATTGGCCAGTCCTGCTCACCCCTCCTTGTGTCAATAGGAAAAAAAGCAAAACATTTATAGAGTGGTAAAAATGAAAGGTTATACTTGTTTTTTTAACTTTCTAAAACATTCAGCCTATAAAGTAAAGTTATTCAATGTAGCATACAGTAAATATGACACTTCGCTTGTCTCTTAAACAGACTTGTGAGTTCATCGTAACATAGCTTTTTAACATTATAGGGCCCTATGCTAATCCCTCTATCTCAGATTACACCATGTTTTAGGCCAAACTAATTCCTGATAGCTATGTTAATCATCCATCCCAAAAACACTGTGAGAAAACTGCTACGAGTGACTACTGCATGACAAAGTCGAAAAGCAAGGCCGAAATCTCCATTGGTGTTTGCACTGACAAAATATTACGAGTTACTGTGTTAGACTTTTACACACAAAACCTAAACTAATCTGATTTTACGGATCACTTGCAGACCAGGGCAGTGCCCTAAATACAAAAAAACTGTTGAAAATATTATGGGTTCCAAAGATCACTCAGAAATAGTTTTAAAACCATTGCTGAGTGCTGCAGCAGCAGTTAAAAAAAACTACCCAAACCCCTAAAATAGTAACCCCTGCAAGTGGAGCCCTTAAAGGATGCCCCCTGGCACCTAAATAATTAATCCTTGCTGAGGTGGTCCCGATCAGGACCCCCTTGCACCTAATATTAACTTCCACACAGGTCCTTTAAGGATCCACATCATATAATGAATTAACCCCTACTGCAGGGGTATTACAAGTACCCCATGGCAACTAACCTATTAACCCCCTTTATCCCATGGGGTTCTATACAACCCCCCATGAAACAACTATTAACCCCCTATGATCCATGTCAGTCTATACAGACCCTCATAGATCCCTAATTAACCGCATATCTTCCATAGGAGTCTAAGCAGACCCCCATGGATTCCTAATTAACCCTTTATCATCCATGAGGTCTATACCTACAGTATATAAGGTGTTAATGTTAAGTCCAAGGGGGGTGCTTTAAGCCCCCCTTGCAGGGGTTAACAGTTTGGGTGGTCTGGTAGGGGAATGGGATTTGAGTGCAGAAGGGGGTGATCAGGTAGTGAGAAAGAAAGGGAATCCACAAGGCATGACGTTCTATTTTTCTATTTGCTCCTTAAGCCATTTCTCATCTGTAAAGCTTAGTTTGGGTACATCCTACACTGAAATATCTGGACAAGGCAAGGGTTTACGGATGTAGACTGGGTCCCGTAAATTGGGAGAGCTAAAGATTAGCATGAACGTGTAGTGAAAATAAAGCTCCCGCAGTTGATTTATAGCTATACCCCAATTTAGCATAGGGCTCACAGTTACTTCTTTTCTTTCTCCTATATTCAGTTGTCACACTCTACTTTCTTTTATGCTCCTTTTGGCCTTAACTGAAAGTAAAAAGTAATCAATAGTTTGAGATCACCTCAGTGTCAAAGGACCACTGAAGTCCTATAGACTTTTATGAAAGAGTTTTTGAATTTATTGAATACAGCCTTTAATTTATTAACTATGCAATTAAACTTTCCATTTTTACAGCTAAACTTTTTCTGGATTAATTTTACTATCCTTTGTAATTACATTTTTAAGTTATATATTTACCCATTCTAATTGTTTTTTTTTTACAATACTTACTTTTCTTGTAAACCTATAACCATGCATCAGTTCCCTAATTCTTGAATAATTTGTACGACAACGTTCAATTTGGTGTGTCTCCATAGCCATTGCCTTTTTAAAATGAATTGCTTTTTTTTGTCCTCATTCCTTTTGAAGATTAATTTCAAATGAGACTCTGGTATGACCACCATTCTCTAAGCCTTCCGCTGCTTCAGCATTAGATATTATATCAACACTAGCGACTTGCCCATCAAAAAGTGACGGCAATAAGATTGTAAGGCAGGTAATGTTGTTTGTGTGCAAAATTCATTTTGTTGGTGTTTTAAGATCCTTCGGCGCTCATCGCGTGGCTCCCAATGAGCGCCTTCGGTGATCATTGCGAGGCTCTTGGTTGTTTGTGTGCTATGAGCAGCGTTGGTGTTTTTTTGGGGTATGGCAATGAATAATTAATAAAATAAGAAATTAATATAATTTACCTATTGTGAAGTAATATATGCAGGAAGCATTGTGTTGAAGAGCTGGCAATCTGTTTTCATGTTGCTGCAGCATCAGTGCTGTGGAGCTGCTGTGTAAGCGTCATGAATAACTAGATCTAAGATAAAACCATTTTTTGTATTATAATAATGTCTAGAGGTACTCAAAAACATGCTGCCTTTTGTACTGCTGCCGGACTACTAGTTATTGAAAGCTCTTTAATTACTCTCTGGATCATCTTTTTTTACATAGAAGGAAAAGTTCAAATTATAAGAATTGCCTGTAGCCCTATAACAAATTCTTCTCTATTCTCATTGACCAGTTTGAATAACATGTATTCACAGAATGTCAGAGAAATACATATGGTTATTTATTGATAGGGTCTGCAACAACGTTGATTACTGATTTCCTCTGTTCACTCTGGGATTTGTGAAAAGGAAAGGATGGTGCCTGTTCTCCTAATGTGATCAGATCAATAGCAATGATCAGAAATCCATTATTACCAGAAAAGAGGTTTACGTGTGACCAGCTGCTCTTCTCTGCTCATAGAGGGACACAAACTGACAAGAAGATGTCTGGAGGGAAGAACCGTAACTACAGAGTTCATTTAGGAGTAAGGAACCCTGCTGTTGAGGGATGCACTAATAGAGCGGGAACAGCTGTGTAGTATACCTCATGGAGGAGAGTGAGAGGAGGAGAAAAGAGTGTGAGGGCACATACCTACTAAATCGTCACTATAATTATTTTCTAACTGATTGAGGTAGGAAGGTCTACTCTTTTTTAGATGTTGCACCCACATAAAATGCACTTAAACCCACTGTCATATACAAATACTTATAAATTCAAGTGCAGACTTATAGCTCAGAAATATGACTGGAACAGTAGTGAGTGGTGAAAAATCATGAATATATTATGCTAGATGACTTTTACTAGGAGCATTCTGCACAGAATGGAAGAAATAGGTTGTGAGCTTAGTGCTAGTGTGGTGTAGATCAGAAGAGCATTAGCAGACAAGGCAAACAACGTTTCACCATTTTTCTTTTTAAAAAGACATCTTTTACATTTTCAAGACACTGCCGCATGCAGACTTCCGTCCCTTCAAGGAACATCACAGAAATATCTACATATAACACTTAGGGCCTTATTCAATTGCTTGATCAATTACATTGCTCTCTAACTCTTGGCTTGAAGTTTGAAACAGTTACAGAGCGATTCAATTGATCAAGCCCGCAACTACCTGGCCAAAAGCCTAAACCGTAAACCATTCAATCGTAAGTAGCTTTTCAGAGCATGATCAATTAAACAAGGCCTTAACAACAGATTTAGAAACAGCCAATAGTAAACAAGACCATCATCATGACGTCAGTAAAACATGGTGGTTAAACGTCAATGAATTAGCATTTAGAAGTCCGATATGTGATCGCACTCGCAATCCGACAATGCACAAAATAATACAAATTAATTCTGATACTGTGATACATGTGGGTGACCTGATATGTATTAATTTCTTGAATCCCAGGATTGATATAACACGGAAATGAAACATAAAAAAAAATGTATTGCAGATTTGCGAGCTTGAGGCTGTTGCACAATTAATTGTAATGTCTTTCACTGCTTTCCCTGTCTTTTAAAGTGCAGTATTAATTTTTTATTTGCATTTACAGTGCTATGTTCAGGTGTTTAACCCCCTTCGGGTCCTATCTGGTGCTTGTAGGATTTTCTTCCACATTTACCGGTGTGAGAACATTTGCGGGCTTGAGGAATTGTAGCAAGTGAATAGCAATTTGCGATTGTAACATTTACGGACTTGAAAGTTCAAAGGCTTAGCTGGTTCGGAGTTACGATTTTTTAAGGATTTTTTTAATAATTGCATGGATTTTCAGTCCGTAGCTCGCAATTCGTTTGTGGCTAGCAAAAAGACACCAATTGTATAGCAAATTAGTTTACGGGCTCCCAAAAGTACAATTTCTCAATTGAATAGGGGCCATAGTCTTCGGTGTGGAAAAGTACAATAAAAACATTGAAAATTTAAAGACAGTAACTGTACAAAGTACAATAGAAAAAAATGTAACATGACCAAAAACTACCATCAGACAGGCTTCTAGCCTGCAATCACCTATATAGTTGTCGTAATTGAGAGTTTTCTTCTTCTCTTTTTGATCAAGAATATTATAGACATCCCCTTCTGGATCATTAACTTGTTGTGGTGAATGGGCTTGTGTACCTCAATGCTGTGAGCTATACCATGTATGGTCACCCAAGGTGGGGGTGTCATTGCAGAAAAGTAAGAAAAACTCTGGTCCACTGGAGAAGGAACTGTCAACCCACTCCATTTTTTTTGCCATGAAGACTATATGGATAAGCACAACCAGAAACACAGACAGATGTACCTGGCGTGCTGCATCTATATGGTCACCAATCTATATGGTCACAGGACAAAAGGACAGAAGGATAAAACAGCAACGACTATAGTGCTTGACTTCTACATGGGTATTTGAAAGAACATTCTCCACAGTATTTTAACTAAATGATTCAAGGGCTGTTTGAATGGTAGGGAATAGTTTTGATTTGTTTAAAAAAATGTCCCCTAACCTCTAAGTATTACATATCTCTTGAGTGTTTGCTATTGCTGCACTCACAGCAATGATGGGGAAAAAAACTATCAATCCTAATTCAAAAGCCTCTACATTGCAATATTCTCTGGTTTCTAGTGGACCTCTAAAGTAATCTCACATGCAATAGATAAAGACTAGTTACAAGATCATTTTGATAAAGCATGAGTATGTGCAGATAAAACTCTACATGTAAATGGTTAATAGACTTAAGGCTTTTGGTAAAGACATTGACTCTTTTATGCAAGTTAGATTAGATTTGTTTTAGTCCAGGTTGGTCCATTTCTGTAATGACAGAGCCCCCACCCAGCCTTAGCTCTGACAGAACACCACATCTTTTATCTACCTCCAAAACACATCTGTCCTGTACAGTCACACTTCTAGCACACAGAGAAGTAAGGCTCTCTTGAGATACAATACACGGCAATATTTAGTAAAGTTGTTAAATTGCCTTTCCAATGTCTCCTGGGGTTTGTCTTAAGCTGGAATGCTTGAACCTATCCGTAACATGTAGTATTAATGGCTTATCGATCAGGCAGAGGGGAGGGGTTCAAGAAGGGAACCCTTGACCTCTAGTTGTGCCTGAGCACAGAGCTGCACATTTACATCCCATAAAGAGTAATATGAACACAGTGTCTGACAGACTGTAACCCACAGAGCTGTCTGTCCCTTGTCAAAACACGCAATGCCTGGTTTGTCCCCAGGGTAGATAATAGAGGAAGGGGGAGCAAAGAGTACCTGAGCTGTCTGTAAAGGAGAAACGACAACTCTAATGTAGTTGGATAGCGATGCACATAGTCTCTCAAAAAACATAACCTGTCAGAGAGGTGTGTGGAGTATACTTCTTGGCACTACTCAACAGAAATGCACAGCATCCCATCCTGGTAGATAAAGCATGCTGTGAGATTTCACATAAAACTGTTAACCTTTTTGCTGCCAGCGATACTGGCATTTTAACCACATCTCTTGGAAGACTATTGCATTAGTCCACCACCAAATTACTAACTAGCCTTCTCACATCTTCAGAATTTGAACTCTTATTTTGATACTTCTTATTCTCTTAAATATACACTGAGGCAAGGAATGGAACTGACTAGGATGTTAAAATGGGGACCATGATGAAATAACATCATTCAGTTATGAATTGCTGTAGATTCCTTTGGAATTTCAGTCTTAATTGTAACACCTGTATTGATTGAGCATAAATATTTACTGTACAGAGATGCTGAGTATCATTTCAGTGTATTAAACTGTAGCAGAGGACCCACTGACGAGTATGCACAATGTCTGCCTTGTTCCACTAAGATTGATACGTTTTCTGACATTCCCATAACATCATCCTAAATTCAAAATTGGCTTTCTGTGGTATTAAGGATTTGTGTGTACTGTACAAATCAGTGCATTGCACAAAGATACATATATAAATGTTTATCTTTGTGTAAAGCAAAGGAATTATACATTATATGTACATTTTAATTTCTCAGACAGGTCAATTTTCCTTGGCACTCTTATACACAAAGGAATGAGTGCCCGTAAAACAGACACAAATATGCAGAGCCATGTGTAAGCATTATTATACATAAAAAACAGTGTGTACAGCATGGGTAGAGTGGATTAATCAATGAATGGGTTAACTTTGCATTTAGCTGAGCGTGAATTAAAACAGAGCCCAGAGAGCAGCTGCAAGTCTATTGATCCAATGACACCTTGCTCTCAACATATCTCTTACGGCCCAGCAACGCCACTCCTGGTAGCAGGGCCATGTGTGCCAAGATATGCAGTACGATATGTGTATTGAGCACTGAGTGTGCATCCAGAGACCCTCTCCTATGGGATTACATAACCTTCATCACACCCAATACAGATGTCAAGATAAGATGATACAAACTTTTAGCAGTCTAGTGCTAATCACACCGGTTACTAACAGATTGTGACTTTGGGAAATCATTTGTCTGTTTATAATAAAACTGATGTGTTGATATTGGGGAGCATTGTCATTGTGCACATGATGTATACTTGCTCCACAACATACACCTCCATTTGCACACAAAACTGTAAATGGAAAGCACAGAAACAATAAAATGGTGCAAGGCACTATCAGAGTAATTAAATGGTAATAACAAAAACGTGTATATGGTAAACAATGAAGGATAATCTATACGTAGCATTGATATTACAGGTGATACATTCTGGACCAACTGATATTCTAGACCAGGTGTGTCTAAGTTCGGTCCTGCTGGGCCACACACAAGCCTGGATTGCAGGATTTGATTTCTGTGCACAGGTTAGTCAATCAGGATGATGGAAGAATTGATAGTCTCACATGGGTGGGGCCCAGCAGGACCGGACTTGCACACCCCTGTTCTAGGCTAACTATGTAGAAATATAGAGCCTCATTCAATTGAGGTTTTGGGCGATCCGGTAGCCCGTAAGTAAGGTTGCAAGTTAATCTGCTATTCAATTGGCGTCTTTTTGCAGGAGCTAAATGGCTTACGAGTTAAGGCGTGGAAAAAATGTTGATGGTTAAACCTGTAACTTACAGCCTACCGAAGCCTTTGAACTTTCAAGGCGGCAAGACTTTGGATTGTGAAAGTCGCACATAGCTATTCAATTGCAAAATTCACTCAACACCGCAGCTGCAATCAACCTCGCAAACATCAAATGGCAGCCCAAAGCTTACGGGTTCCAAATAGCACCCACAAAGGGTTTACAGGCTAGTTTGTAAAACTGCAAATGACAATATAAAGACAGCAATGCACTTTAAAACATGAGGAAAGCAATGAAAGACATTAAAATTACATGCACAACTCCCAAATATCAAATCAAGCAAAAAAAAATATTTCCCTCATAGGTTGTAATGGTCAGGCATATGCCATTATGAAAAGCCATGCTGCAACATGCTGAAAGCAATTAAAGACACACTACCTCATTAGATTGCAACACAAATACATGGAAATGGCTGACACATTAACCCTTTTGCACTCTCTGAGGCTATAATGTGACCCAAAAAATGCAAACATCATCTTATATACATTTCACTCATCACATCTACATTACATCTACAAATAGTGGCCAAATTACACCGCCTCATGTTTTGTCTGTCTGCTCTGCTATGACGTGCCCACCTACAGTGGCCCTACATGATATAGCTCACAGCTTTATTCAGGTACACAAGCCCCTTCACCACCACCACTTAGCAATCCACAAGGGGACCAGGGAAACATACACCACACTAATCTACTCTAACACATCAGGAAGGGCCGCAAAAACACATGGAGGCTGTGCAGAGGCACGGGGATCAACAGCCAACTCACCTCCATCAGGGGTAATCTCTGCTAAGCCCATCCTGGAAAGTCCCACTCCATTGCTGGTGGCCATGTGCCTTGATGTATAGCCATTCCCATTTGGTCACCTCCCAGTATGTTTTGCTATTCGTCAATTTACATTAGTTTGGTGTATGTTCTCTTGGTCCCCTTGTGGATTTCTAAGTGATGGTGGTTAAGGGGCTTGTGTCCCTGAATAAAGCTGTGAGCTATACCATGTAGGGTCAGACAAATTACAGTCCACTAGAGAAGGAACTGGCAACCCACTCCAGTATCACATGTCATGTTGTTAGCAGGCCCTCAGGGGAATATTGATACTCCACATTATCACTAATTGGACGTTGCATGTGCATTAACCCTTTATTTTAATTATATATGAGATATATTATTATATTATATCTAATGCTATTATGACCATTATTATTGTTATATATATTGATCTATTGCATAGTAACTCAGGCTCATTAGTTTACAGAAAACAACAAAGTCAGAGGTGCTCATCAGAGAACGAACCAACCTTAATAGGTTGGTTCTATAGCCATGATAAGCTACTCTGAGAGCAACCTCTTTTAGCTCACTTGTGCCCTTCACAGGGAGAAATCTCCTGTAGTATATCAGTCTGGTCCCACTCAAAAGAGTGACCCAGCCCAGAAATACCAGGCAATTCTACCCTGAACAGGAGAAACAGCAAACCCCAGACGCGTTTCGGCCTTTATGGGCCTCGTCAGTGAGGTGCAGCTGAACTCCCTAAGGCACAGTGAGCAAGGGGTCCACGTCTGGAGTCCCCTATTACCCTTAGGGAGACTAAACCCTAAAGGTAATTTGCATATAGAAAACAACAAAGTCAGAGGTGCTCATCAGAGAACGAACCAACCTTAATAGGTTGGTTCTATAGCCATGATAAGCTACTCTTTAGTTTACATATATAGCAATGTGACGCAAATGTGATGTATGTGGATGTCCCATAACCCCAACCATTGAAAACACACTGACACAGTTACAACAGTATAACAAAGCTTTTTGTATACACAGAGCACAATCAGAAATGGACAAGACTGTGCATTAATATCATGGGTGTGGTGTGGGCGGATCCCGGGAGAGCAAGAGGCTTGTGGGAAAAAGAGGATACCTACAGGGGGTAATGTGATAATCTAGAATAAGCATGATGCATAGCACCTACTGTACCAGGGCCACATGTGGTCACTACATCACTGCAACCGGAATCTGATGAAAAAAGGATCATCAGAAATCACTCCATTTAATTGAAGAAACCATAAATGTGCATAGCACTTACAACTTGTCTAGATCTGCTTAATAAAACAGATGATTCAACCTCTGAACTGCGTAATCTAATCCAATTTCACACATACAGTGTAGTGACAAAACAAAAATCAGAAAAAAGTGGTCAACTAAAAAAAGGTGGAGGAGGATAAAAAGACTGTCCACCTATTGACGCATGAGGGCCAGCATCTCCGCATGGAGGCCCCTGGGGAGTGAAGTGGTGAGAAGGTGGCGGTGTGGGAGTGGGGATGGTCTGGGGCTCGACTGTAGGGTGTTGCAGATATGGAGGTGGTGTGGTTGGGCCCAGTGGTGGTGGTATGTGACAATCCGAAGGTAGTGGCTATGCAAGCCCAGAGCCACCTGCTATAGACTACAGGTTATATATCCACAAGGACCGTTCAGTTCTTTGAGATCTCGGCACCAGCACCCTGGTATCTGGCTTCTGTATCAGTCACAGTCTCTCCATCAGAAATCAGAGCCAGTAGATTATTATCAGAAATCAGAGCCAGTAGATTATTATTATTATCCTACTAGCGACTTGCCCGTCAAAAAGGACGGCAATACAATTTGAAGCCTGGCAATGCTGTTTGCCACACAATGAGAGGCTCTCTCCCCTCTAACTTGCAGGCCTCTCAATGAGCGCCTTCAGCATGCTCAAGCAGGTCATTTTTAACATAGCGTTATCAACAAACTCGCAATTACGACAACTATATTTTTGATACAGCTATACCTCATGTAAAGCTGTAGATATGTTCCAAGCAATAGGAGTGTTAAGCGAAAAAGCTCTAAAAGGGGTCATTTTAATATAGGGGACAGGGGAACTCATGAAAAAAAAATACACAATTGCAATTGAAATGTAAACTTTTTTTGTTTTATATGAACTTCAAACAAACAGCAAACATAACACTAACACAAACTGTACATTAGCATAAATATAAACTTTACATTTGTGATGTTGAAGCTTTTGGCTCATCCTGGATTTTTTGAGAATTAGAGCATTAAAAGGGGGTTGGCAGTCTGTTAAAAAGGGGATTATGGGTCAAAATTGCATTATAGTGAAACAGTGCTAAAAGTGGTAGTGTTAAGCAGGGTATACCTGTATATAAATACAGGCATATCCATTTTTAACACTGTAGAAAACCAAGTGCTAAACGAAATGGGTAAATTTTAGCCTAGGTTAAATCACAGGTAAACTCAATTTTTAAATTCCTTCCATGGCTCTTGGTGTTTTGGAATAATACACAAGCATCGAATCAGGGCAAAAAAGTTGTTATATCTAATGGGAGATGTGTCAGGCAAAAACAGCTTTCTAGTGAATCACTGTTAAACGGAGTAGTGCTAAGCGGGGTCTGCCTGTATTAGTAATCTGCCAAAATATTCTGTAGCGCTATACAGGGCGCTATACAAGTCAAAAGAAAGCACCTTAAAAAATTGAAAACTTACAAACTTGCTGTACTTTGCTATTAATATTGTTTTGGTGGGCCGGAGTTGGAGTCCATTTCAGATCCCTTTTCAAGATTCACTCTTTGATCTTTCTGTGCTTGTTAAAGTCTAGTTGGACCTCTTGCTGTGTAACAGGTTCCAGGCTCAAAATGAAAATCATAATCATAGTATGTTTTGAGATGTAATGCAAGAAAGAAATAATGTCAGCCGTCTGACCACAGTACCTTAACCATGGAGCCATTGGTCCATCAATTTTTAACCTTTGCTAGAATAGTCAAAATTGTCTTAAGGACAATGGATCCTATGATTATGCACCTTTATTAAAGACATGCAAGGGCTTTTCAAAATGTTTTACCTTTCTAAATTTTAAAATATAATTAATTCAAGATTGTTTGCATGTGTTAAGCAGTAGCCATTAGATAATAAAAGCTTGAAATCTGGTAACTGGTGGCTCATTTTATTACTCTGTTCATTATCAACATGCACAATCTAGCCAGAACTCCTTCTGAATCCTATCTGCGATATATCACATTTATTTGAGATATAGTGATATAAGAGCTTATCGTCACTGGAAAAGCTTTCCATATTGCCACTGGTAATCATAAGCATCTCAGGAGGTTTATAATGCAACGTTAATGGCCCAAATTTGTCATTGTCAAATTCTATACCGAAGCCTGACTTCAGAACTACTGAATCGACTTTAGCATTTATTCAATAATGCTTTAAGATCTCTTTCTAATATCTCTCTTATTCTTTAAAATTCTCTTTATTATTATGTTATACATTTTCATACAATCATATTGATTTTACAAAGTCATATTAATGGTAATATACATTACTTCCATATATCTTCTGCAGTGAAGATTGTGGAAAGAAGGGAGAGGAAGGGTTAAAATGTAGTAGAGAGGGGTGAATCTGGTCCAGGTGAGACTTGCAACAGAAGCATGTTAGAAAATGTCTTGGTTTAACCAAGGTGCTCACGTAATGGCCTGGTAATTTCCATTTTTAAGCTATATGAAGTGTGATGATGCCAAATAGGGTAGACAGAATCTTTTTTTCCCAGCAGATCTTAAGTTGTTTGGGAAAATGCCCAATAAGCAAAATTGAGAGTGTCAAGGGTGTCTCTCTATCATATATTTCAGAAAACGTTTTTCTAAGTTTTCACTGGATATGACCACCATGTGTGATAATGTGTGCCCGCTTACTTGCAGTCACAAAAACATTGTCCTGGATAGTTAGGGTATATAATGTGAAGTCTATACAGAACTAGATACATTATATGCAATACTTTGCAGTTAGATTTTAGTGTAATGTAGTTGCTTGTGCTCTGGCCAATATGTTTCAATCATTTATCCCAATCTCATTGTTTGATTTCTATATTCAGTTCATTTTCAATGTTTGTTTTAATTTATCCAGTTGGTGTTTTTGCAGGGTTATCCTTAGCTATATATAAGGCAAATTCCAATTTTTTTTTAAATTTTTGTTACAAACATGCTCATATGGTCCTAGTGGTCTGCCTGGGGATGGGTCCACCAGGGATTTTATGTAGTGTGTAATTTGCATATATGTATAATAGTCCTTAGGACTTAAGCATTATTTTTCTAGGTGTTTGAAACTTTACTGTTTTGGCCTTCAAAAGTTTAATTGCAGTTAACCCTAAACCACCTCATGCCTTTTTGGATCGATTTAGATTAAGCATTTCTCCTCCCCGAACGCACCCTTTTGATAATCTTTCCCCTTTTTCTTTCCTTTTCAATTCCCCCTAATAATTCCTTGCAGCTGGGCTGTGGTAAAGCAGCGATAAGACGTTTGCTGTGTGGGAGAGGAGCGGTGAGAAGGGATAGTTGAACAGCTACTGACCTATATAATACCCGCTCTCCTCTAACATAAAATTCATATGGTAGCTTGTAGATATTGTATGCTCTGCATATTACTGTGTGTAACAAATTGTGTGCAGATTGTGTTTAATAATGTGCATATCTATATCAGTGTTTTTTATCACTTTCTCTGCAATGCATTATTTTTCACCCAGTTGTAAATCACAAAACAATGAGAAGGTTCCACATACAGCAAATCATTTTATAGTAAAATATTTATATCATTGTAATAGTTATCCAAATGATAAAGCCATTCATTTATGTAAAGCAATGCAATAAAACAGACATATAATTCCCAGAACAAGACATAGATTGACTTGTCAGATATAAGAATGTATCCATAGATAAGGAGTTGCAATCGTAGAATAAAATTACATAGGTGGCAGTAGAGTTTAAAATCAAACACTTTATGCAAATGTGTTATTTTCTTAAATGTAAAATAAAGACCAACAATAGTATATACTATATTTCAGGCAGGAAGCCCAAGCTTTTACCATTTTTTTCCATACCGATCTTGAAGAGTTCTCTAACGAAATTAAAAATCAAATGCATTTTTAAAGATTAGTTAATTCCTGATTTGGAATAAATCAATATACCTGATAATGTATTTGAAAAACTTACACTTGCAGCCAACATTCATAACCAGTTCAAATTAAATTTTCACAAGCAGACAAATAATGTGATCTGACTGTCCTGAAAACTTCAAATATATTGCCAGAAATCCAATTGTAATTTTTAACACGATTACTATTGTTTCTAATGTAAGCACACATTGCATGCTGGGAATGTCCCTTTATAAATATACAGATTTCAGCAAGCGTTCAGTCTTTAAGCAGACCTGGTTGAAGCCTGAATATGAATATATCCAAGGCAATAATTTCACTTTTCTGTCAAGGTGTATTGGCTTATTTTACACAAGTATGGATCCTAGAATATCTAAATGTATAACAGAACATAGAAGATATGTTCATCACTTGTCTCTTGCATTACCAATCTAAATTAGTGCTTCACAATCATTTTAATGCCAGTAACTGGCTTCTTGGGCTGGGTTAAGATATAGATTATTATGACCAGGAAGTATTGCAATAATCTATTTACAACTGAGACCAATAGCAAGTATATATTTAAGGGGACTGTCCTATCTAGGGCCAAAGTGTAGTCATTTGAGTGACATATTTAGAATATCAGTCTCTTCTCATCTTTCCTCTTTACCCAGCAGGTAAGGTCTCGGAACCAGCTGTTGAAATACACTGATCTTGATCCTTATATAAGGGAAAAATGTCCATTCAGATTATGTTAAACAGGTCTTTAATATTACAAAAGCCATTACAAAGTGGCCTTGGTCCTGGTTACTCTATGTTATCTCATCATTTGTGTATTTGCTTGAAAAAAGACAGGGTCAAAACCCCATAAATAAAACAATTTTGCCATTAGTTAAATGTGAGTAAGAGGGGCATTGTCCCACTGCAGCAGTTTGACTCCAACTCTTTTAAGAAAGCTTATATTTGAATGAGAAAGTCTGTTAGCCCTTTTCTTTTTTTTTTACCAGTTTTTAATTCCTTATTAAGCGAGGGATAGTAAGGAAATTTATTTTCCTCAATCCCCCTTCCAAAAAAATATTTATCACTGTCACATTATATATTTGATATAGCAATCACTAAATTGGTATCTTTGCATAAATAACAGTATTTCATAAAGGAGTATTTCCTCTTTCAAATGTCGATATTCATATGCATTTTTGAGAAGGCAGAGGTTATTGACCTGAAACATTTTTTAGAAATTGAAAGGTAGCTGCCAGGTAATTGATGTGATTACACGATACCTATATGTTTATTAGACTCATTGGATAGAGTGGACTTGGTTTAAAAAAAAAAAACAGAACATTTTAAAGACTAGAGCTCAACTTCTCAAAATAATACTCTTTATGTTAGTATAGCTCTCATGTAATTTGTCCAGCTGACAGCTAGAGAGGTTTGGGTCTCTCACATTCAAGCACGGTTCAGACCCTTGCAATGACAGGTGTCAAAAGTGAGTACACCCCTAAGTGGAAATGTCCAAATTGGGCCCAAAGTGTCAATATTTTGTGTGGCCACCATTATTTTCCAGCACTGCCTTAAGCGTCATGGGCATGGAGTTCACCAGAGCTTCACAGGTTGCCACTGGAGTCCTCTTCCACTCCTCCATGATGACATCACGGAGCTGGTGGATGTTAGAAACCTTGCACTCCCCCACCTTCCGTTTGAGGATGCCCGACAGATGCTCAATAGGGTTTAGGTCTGGTAACATGCATGGCCAGTCCATCACCTTTTCCTTCATCTTCTTTAGCAAGGCAGTGGTCGTCTTGGAGGTGTGTTTGGGGTCGTTATCATGTTGAAATACTGCCCTGCTGCCCAGTCTCCAAAGGGAGGGGATCATGCTCTGCATAAGTATGTCACAGTACATGTTGGCATTCATGGTTCCCGCAATGAACTGTAGCTCCACAGTGCCAGCAGCACTCATGCAGGCCCAGACCAAACGTGTGTATATGTGTATATATGTTTTCTATAATATGTTGTGTTGATTGCCCCTATATGTATTTACCTGATGATATCAGATTCTGCCTCCACTGGAGTTCAAACCCATTAACCCCCCCCCCCCCCCCCCCCCCCCACACACACACACACACACACACACCTAACCTGAATGTTTGGGGGGTTAGTTCAGCTTAATTTAATATGTTTTAGGTTCATTTAGCTAATATGTTTTACTGAATCTACAGGTACAATAAAATGGAGAAAGGAAAAAAAGGAAAAAAATGGAGGAAGGTCACAGTTAAACAAAAGAACTACAACAACAACAAAAAATGTATACAAAGACTTTCAGATTTTATTAAATGCAGTTTATGACATGTGTGATGTATAAAAAATGCTATGACATATTACTTTGAAAAATAAAGATTAATGATTAAGAAAAACACTAAAGTTCAAATGTAAGTTTTAAAAGTTACATTAATTGTATTTTCTTCAATTACTGAATGATTGCTTATCATTTACATAATAAACAAGCAGCACCACCAACATGAACAGAATCTAGTTGGATCCTTACACCTAAGTATGATGCTACACTAACACAGTAGATGATTCTATTTTATGTGCAAGACACTTCCACTACAGATGTTGTCAAATGGCTTTTCAAAATGTTTTTTTTTTTTTTGTCTACAAATTTGAAGATAATAGTATTTTGATCATCTTATCTATCAATTAAATCCAAATATAAAGTGTGTAAGATATTATATTGGAAGGCACAGAATCTTCTCTCGCATCTCCTCAATGGTCAGAGAATATCCACACATGCTTCCTCCATTTAAGTAATGCAGATGTGTATAAAAATTCTTTCTGCCACTAAGAAAAATTGACATTTCTTCCCCCTCCTCCTCTGCTCAGCTTAAGCTTTCGTTCCTTCCCAGCTCTCTTCCTGGGTTTGGCGCTGCCAGCAGTGTGCACGCCAATTTATCAGGATTCCACACTGCAGCCGCACACCCATATGGAACTAGTTCAGCAGGAGTAAGGGGAGGGATCCACTAGGTAACTTCAGGGTCTAAAGACAGAGCGTCAGACCTTCCCACAGGAGGGATCTGCTAAACATCATATGCAGACCAGGTCTGCAGATTTCTATTCAGTGTCCTTAAAACAGCAGTCAAAGCTGCTAGATGTTTTTTTTTCCGTATGGTTATTTAACCTTACCTGAACTGGCGTAAAGTTTTGAGCAGAGAATCTCAGCCCAATGATTTAAATAGAAGCATATAATGTGGCATCAGGGAAGACATCTTGTCTCCCCTTTTTAACTGATGTGTAACATCAGGCATATTTTACATTTTTATGCTCAGGAAAGAATTTTATGTAGACCAAACATTTCTACTTTCCATTTCTGTGTTAACCTTTACCACTTCCTCTGATAGGCAAATCCATAAATCTACTACTTATTTTTGGAAATTATAATTCTGGAAAGTATGTGTCTGTTTTCCTTATCTGGTGGACATACCATGGAGACCGTATAAGGCATTACTGAAGTGATCAGTGTATAGACGGGCAACCTATTTCACTTGAAGGACCTCTCAGTGCTTTAAACACTTTTATATTAAAATTGTAATGCTGTAGGAAAGGAATTAATAGGTAATAGATATATGAATAATAAGTAGAAGTATTTAGGAGTACAACTGGCTTTTTTATTTGCTCATTTTAGAGAGATATATTAGACAATGTATTACTGACAAGGGGCATTGACTTCAACCCCAGATAATAGGATGTTGCCCACCACTGACATAGTTCGTTTATGGAAACCTAATATAAATCTGTTCCTGACCACTAACCTTCTCTTATACAAAGACTTCAATCAGTATTGATCTGATGAATGTTTAAAACAAGCAATATATATGTTTATTATTATTATCCTTTATTTGTAACGCGCCAACATACTCCGTAGCACTGCACCAGGTAGATACAAGTCAAAAACAGTTATAACAAATTACCAAAAAATGTAGGGCCATGTTATTGAGCTTAAAATCAGCATACAAAGTGCTTTCCCTAAAGCACTTATCATGGTTGAAAACGTACAGTCTACAGGATATGTATGTATAAATAATTATAGAATGACACAGAAAAATAATGTTAATTGTGAGGCATATTAACCTCCTTTCTGCTGAGCCTTTTTTTTCAGTGTGGTATTCAGTTTTTCAGTTTTTATGCTTTTTTGTTAGTAAAGAGCTATTTGGAAATGCTGTGTTTTATGCATGTAGTACCATATTACTATGTGGTATATAACTAACCCTTAGGATGCCACAAAGCAGCACAGTACTAAGCTGTAATTTGGTATGGAAGGTTACTACTACTCCTAGGTTTAAAGAGTGTACCTTATAGTGAAGGTGTGCTGTATCAAGGGTGACCACTGTTTAGTGTCACAGTATTTACCTGTTCGGTAGCTTTCCTTACAACCAGAGGCGGCGTTGTTCACCCTTCAAAGTGATATTTAAATTTCTATGCAGACCTAATATGATGTATATCCTGTCACTTAAAGATTTGCTGGTTACCACTTGGCGGTCTACCAGCAGAAATAGATCTACCTGGTGGACAACCCTACTCTATACTATGCCCACAATCCTTCTAACAAACAGCTATATTAGAGGCACGATTAACTGATTATCTCAATTTCATTAATTCTCAAAATCCATCACATGGACAAAATGTTATGTTTTCAGTGATATTGGAATTATTTTCTATTGACAAATGGAAATTATACAGGATGTCATGAAACTATGTATTCCGATTTTATTTCCCTCCCACTATTCCCTTCACTATGTAAGACAATTCATTTGGTTCTATATTTTGACCAACCTTATTGGAGTCTCCTGGATTATCTCCTTGACACAAATTAAGGAATGTTGTTTTCCACTAATACTGAGATTTTAATTTACTACCAACTGTAATCCCAGTTCTGCGGCAATTCAAACATTTACTAATAAACTTATTTGAAATAACCTTAAATTCCCTTGGAGCAGAGATGTTATCCCATCTCTGTGATTTTCTGGTCCACTTTTTTCTGACCCCCTTTGCTCTTATGATGTGACTTCATAAGCTATGGCAAGAGACATTCAGCTCATAAATAAACTTTTATCTCCTTGGCCAAAAATACTAGAGAAGGTCTCAAGACTCGCCACTCACATTTTTGTGACTGGATTGTTAGTGCAAAGAACTGGCTCACAATGCAGTCAAACCTATCTAAAATTAGACAAATGCTATATGATGAAATACTGACCTTTCTATTGATCTATTGATATTGAAGCTTTAAAAAATTCTGAAAAATATGGGCCAGATAGATTACTTGGTGAATGAGTTCCAGCCCTCGTACTTTAGAGCGGTGCTTTCAGGCCCTTGTTGGAGCTCAAGACTCAGACATTTATTTTTGGATACAGATGACTGTTCCTGTTAGTTTCCTTTTATACCTTCCAAACGTATTCAGCAATCTGTGTTAGCAATGGTGGGGTAATTTACACAGATTTTTTTTCTGATACCCTTCTCATTTTCTTAGTGTTGCTCACTTTCTTAGAGTGGTGTCATTCCACCAGGCTTCACTATTTATAACTCATTTTAGTCAATCAATAAATATTTCACCAAGTTCCAGAAATCTCCCAGAAATATAACATTTTGGGATGCTTTAAATAGTTATTTTACTAAGATAAAAGTTGTGCTAACCTAGGGGAAATGTATAGAAGAATAGCCCCAGATTTACTAAGAAGCAGATCGCTGATAGTTGATCTGTCTTTTTCATATCGAAAAATCTATTATGTTATTTAGGAGATGATATCAGGGAGCTACCAACAGTAAAGGAACCAAGAAAATAAAAAAATAAAGGTATGCAGAGATCTGGCTGCATGCAATGTTATCTCTCAAGTTTGAGATGGTGTTCTAAAGAACAATAGGCAGTAGACTATGAAGTAATGAGTACACGTGGAAGATGAGTTGTTCTTTCTCATGACTTTAAAGAGGTTTAAAGTCATCTAGCTTCTTAGTACCTAAGGGACGGGTAATCATCATTTGCCAGCTCCACAAAATAGCCCAGAGGGAAGGGTTGGATATACCGCACTTCAGGCCAGAAAACTCTGTAAAAAATAGGGAGGATTGGGCAAACACTTGTGTTAGGAGCTAGTGGTATGCAAGTACATTGAAGCCTAATATGTAATATAGTGTTCTCATAGTTTCAAAATCATATTCAATGTGGTACAGTGAGCAGTCTTCTAAGGCGAAAAGAGGTGCATAATGCAGCAGTTCCTAATCTTTTTTTCAATGGACCATTTAAACAGCTCCTCTTTCTTTCATAAATTAAACATATAGTAATAGACTTCAGCAACCTGCCAATGTCAAAGGAAAGTCTGGCAAATATTTTGCAATAATGTAAAGGTAAATTCTATATGTTGGGTCACCACAAATATAATATTAGGAATTGTTCAATCAACTCCATTCAGTTACAGACAAATTACAGCCTAGCACACTATCACTGCGTTATCAGTAGATATAGGAAAAACAACATTGCCACCAATAGTATATAGATAATTATTCTTTTATCAGTTCTAGTTGATGCGTGAATGCACAGTATAATGTTTGTATGTATGAAAATTATTTAACTGTCCTCACCCTTTAAAAAATTCAAGTATTTGTTATACTCTCCTTTGGCATATAATTTAAAGAACCACAGCAATTGAAGGAAAAGGACACTTGTTTGTGAAGTATGTACCAAACTAACAATTTCAGCAGCTGTGTACAAATATTTTTTTTAGGAATTCTGAATTTGAGGATTCTGTTTATGAGTATGAGAATCCATTTTGTGTTTGTTACATTACATCCTAAGAACTAGGTGATGTGTGTTTATGATGCCTATTATTGTAAAATAAATAGATAGATATTAAGTCAGGAAAATATATAATCATATAATATATATATGTGTGTTTGTTTCTCTCCTATTATTGTAATATAAATAAATAAATATTAAGTCAGGAAAATCCCTAATCATATAAATAGCCATTCAGACAGAATACCTATAAGCAAGTAAATAACCTAACACCAAAAATAAAAACTATTGAAGAGCTACTTTCTACTAATATTTCCTTCCAAAAAAAAAAAACATTTTAGTGAAGAAATATTACATAAACATACTTTGGCTGCCTCTGTCCATTTGGTGCACTTTCTGACCTTTCTCTACATCCAGCAGGAAATGCATGGTATGAAGGAGGGAGAGAAAAGGTCTGAACCGCAATATTTCATTTTTAAGGCCCAAAAAAGTATTTTAGGGGTTTTATGCTAAAAAAACAGACGCCCCTCACAAGGAAGCGACCCTGGGTGGCTGCCTTGTTTGCCTAATGGGTAATGCAGCCATGGATACCACACCCCTTACCTCTCATTGGCTCAGAACCAGGACATTGCATCAAATAATGGACCCAAGCTCTCCAGAAATGTAAATTGTTATCACTGTTTGGATCTTCTGCTTCACAATATTTGTGTGTTCCAAAAGCACTGTTGTGAGGAATAGTACCACTGTGACCCTACACTAGTAGCGCCATTACTTTTAGTACCCTTACAAACCTGTATGTATATTTAGATTAGGGTTCTTACCCTAAAGATGCTGGTATTGGGTATTCCCTTACTGTGTCACAGTTATTGTACTGTCCCCACATGCTGATATGGTATACTAAATGTTGAGTCACCATCTTACTCCACAAGATAGGGGCTGTTGCTGGTAATGCAAACCAGTTAAGGCTGAAGTAAGCCTAGGGCTCAGAGAGACTGCACTCACTCAGTTAAACTATAATTGTGTCCTCACAACTGTTGTTATACTCCCTGCAGAGAAAGGTTGCTAATACTGGGGCCAGTATAAATACTGTATATGAATATTTCCTATGGATTGGACATAAGGAATGATCCATAATGTAGTTTTAAAATATGCCTTCTCACCACTGTATGTTGTATTCACTCTATAATGGTATTTGGGCCCCCATATTGCTACACAAGATGGCGGCTGCTGTAGGTAAACAGGTGAGCCAGGTTTTCCCATTCACTCCCTTCCCATTGTCAAGCAGAGCCTCTGGCTCCAGTAAGTCTGGCTGCCTACGTTCATCAAATCAGGTGACATAGACCAGCCCCCCAGGTGGAACTGACCCTCGTATGGCATCACCTCTGTTCCTCTGATTGGCCATGATAATCCAATCAGGGCAGCTTGGCCTTTCAATGGTAGATTCACAGTTAACCAGGAAATTCTCAGTTGATTCACTCTCCTGTTCATTATAATATGGGATTTTACTCATTGTTCTGTTTGCAATGAATACCCTGTATGTTTCTCAAATAAACTATCCTCAGTTTGGCTGTACATGACCACAGCGTATTTGTCATTCTTGAGGGAAGGCTTGAGCTAAATCACTTCCTATCTTAAAGGGACCTACACCTGCTCCTGGGTTCCTGTATTCTGGTCCTGTAGCTCCTGATACCTGATTAAGTAAGCTGGGGGCTGAGATTTCAAATCCATCACAGTCCCAGGGGTGGTCCTGCAAACTGAAAGCAGGAAGGTTTAGGGGTGCATCTGTTTCCCTCACCCATGGGTAGTGACAGTTTTCATTGTGGAATACAGTTTATAGTAATATTTTTTTGTAAAACTGAGAACACATGGACTCTGATCATTAAAAAGGGGAAGCCTAGAGTTGAATGTTATTGTTAAAAAGGATTTATGCAAAATGCGTGCAGTTACATTGCTTGGATACTGCCTATAGAGACGGTATTGTTTAAAAAAAAAAAAAAAAAAAGCGGCTATAGAGGTCTTTTGAAATTCTGAGAAATTGTCTTTAGCTCTTTCAGTTTCCCTTAGGCTGTTGCAACCATCTGTGACTGGGACTTCCAATGGGGACTCTAGGCTTTCATTTTAGAGATGGTGATATGACACATATAGTTCAATTGTGATACTCGTGTTTGAGGCTAGAATGTTAGTGGGGGAATGAGTATAATGTGCATCCATCATCAGTGGCTAGGCAGACCTCTCTATATGTAGCTTTCCTCGAGCAAAGATGCTCAAGTCGGTTCCTAGTGATGCAATATTTTTTGTGGCATGTGTCTCTGGTTAAGCTGCCAGTTTGAATGCAGTGGCCACTTGTGTTTCTCTGGCTGGGCTAGTGGTAGATATATTACTCTTGTTTGCCTGTGACTGTGCTGGAGTTGGTAAAGCTCACTGCCATTGGCTTCTACAGAAATGTTATCTCGGTGGAGTAATAAAAAAAAATATTAAATGCCTTTATCATAATTACTTTATTTTAAGCAATCAAGCATTGAAAGAGACATAGAAAAAGACTGAGAGGCAGACAGATACAAGGGACAGCTTACATTAGGGCATGGATTATAATAAGCAAATTAAACATTCAAAGGTTGCAATCACTTTTGACACAGAAAGACTGAGACAATGGAAAAAAGAGATGAAAAGAGAGGGAGAATGAGACATAAAGAGGAATAGACGCAAAGAGGAACACTGAGGCTAATGGGAGGTGGGGAGAGACAAATAGAGTTATACAGGGAGATAGATAGTGAGAGAGAAAGAGACACATAGAGTGAGACATCAGAGATAAAGATAGAAACAGAGTAAGACACAACAAAGAGACAGAGATCAAAAAGGGCATCCATAGTAGAGCAGAATTTCATATAATAGTCAATATATTAAAGGCTATATACTTTGTCAACACATTTTGCCCATAATCAATTCCAATTATTTAAAAGATAACTCACTATAAACATGAGACATAAGTGTTAGAGCGTTATAAATAATAATAATAATAATTTTAACTAAACAGCACATTTTGTATGGAAAAATAATCTGAATGATGATGTTTTGAAATCCATTAATTGCTCTCTCTCATAAGTAGATATTAATATAGGTTGTTCCTGTACAAAAGTTAGATCAAACTGAATTAACATAGCCATAAAATATGTGTAGATATATGATTCCTGTGCTTTTTTTTATTTTCTCAAGGATTAAAATAATTTTGAGACTGTTCTATAAATGTATGGATAAGCCCTGAAATATCAATCTGATTGTGGTACACTAATCGAAACGAGATATTGGCAGAGCTACCACTGATGAAGGCCCTCTGGGGGCTCCTTGTGCAGTCTATTTATTATTTTTATTATTATTTTTTTTTATTAATTATTTTTCTTGATTTTCTTAGTGAAGGCCCTCCACCATACATCCCGACCCCACCAAGAAGAAGCACTGGGAGTGGAGGCATAGTTACCAATGAACAACCAATAAACTCCCCAGGGAGAAAGTTTTTTATTATATATATATATACAGTTGCAAACAAAAGTATGTGAACCCTTTGGAATGATATGGATTTCTGCACAAATTGGTAAAAAAATGTGATCTGATCTTCATCTAAGTCACAACAATAGACAATCTCAGTCTGCTTAAACAAATAACACACAAAGTATTAAATGTTGCCATGTTTTTATTCAACACACCATGTAAACATTCACAGTGCAGGTGGAAAAGGTATGTGAACCCTTGGATTTAATAACTGGTTGAACCTTCTTTGGCAGCAATAAAAACCAAACGTTTCCTGTAGTTGCAGATCAGATGTGCACAACGGTCAGGAGTAATTCTTGACCATTTCTCTTTACAGAACTGTTTCAGTTCAGAAATATTCTTGGGATGTCTGGTGTGAATCGCTTTCTTGAGGTCATGCCACAACATCTCAATCGGGTTGAGGTCAGGATTTTGACTGGGCCACTTCAGAAGGCGTATTTTCTTCTGTTTAACCCATTCTGTTGTTGATTTACTTCTATGCTTTGGGTCGTTGTCCTGTTGTAACACCCATCTTCTGTTGAGCTTCAGCTGGTGGACAGATGGCCTTAAGTTCTCCTGCAAAATGTCTTCATAAACTTGGGAATTCATTTTTCCTTCGATGATAGCAATCCGTACAGGCCCTGACGCAGCAAAGCAGCCCCAAACCATGATGCCCCCACCACCGTACCTCACAGTTGGGATGAGGTTTTGATGTTGGTGTGCTGTGCCTCTTTTTCTCCACACATAGTGTTGTGTGTTTCTTCCAAACAACTCAACTTTAGTTTCATCTGTCCACAGAATATTTTGCCAGTACTGCTGTGGAACATCCAGGTGCTCTTGTGCAAACTGTAAACGTGCAGCAATGTTTTGCTTGGATAGCAGTGGCTTCCTCTGTGGTATCCTTCCATGAAATCCATTCTTGTTTAGTGTTTTACATATCGTAGATTCACTAACAGGGATGTTAGCATATGCCAGAGACTTTTGTAAGTCTTTAGCTGACACTCTAGGATTCTTCTTCACCTCATTGAGCAGTCTGCGCTGTGCTCTTGCAGTCATCTTTACAGGATGGCCACTCCTAGGGAGAGTAGCAGCAGTGCTGAACTTTCACTATTTATAGACAATTTGTCTTACCGTGGACTGATGAACAGCAAGGCTTTTGGAGATACTTTTATAACCCTTTCCAGCTTTATGCAAGTCAACAATTCTTAATTGTAGGTCTTCTGAGAGCTCTTTTGTGTGAGGCATCATTTACATCAGGCAATGCTTCTTGTGAAAAGCAAACCCAGAACTGGTGTGTGTTTTTTATAGGACAGGGCAGCTGTAACCAACACCTCCAATCTTATGTCATTGATTGGACTCCAGTTGGCTGACACCTCACTCCAATTAGCTTTTGGAGATGTCATTAGTCTAGGGGTTCACATACTTTTTCCACCTGCACTTTGAATGTTTACATGGTGTGTTCAATAACAACATGGAAACATTTAATTCTTTGTGTGTTATTAGTTTAAGCAGAGTGTCTATTGTTGTGACTTAGATGAAGATCAGATCACATTTTATGACCAATTTGTGCAGAAATCCATATCATTCCAAAGGGTTCACATACTTTTGCTTGCAACTGTATGTATATATATATATATATATATATATATATATATATATATATATATATTAGCATCAATTCTATGACACTCAGCCTTCTTTATGGTCCAGCTCTCACATCCACATTTTACTACTGGGAATATCATAGTTCTAACTATGCGGACTGTGACGACCCCAAGATTTGGGGGACCACGCTCTCAGCATGTGTTCAAGATCTCAGCATCCAGCAAACACCTCTCAGGAGAACTCAGGACATCAGAGGTTGCAAACTCAGCACTAAAGTTACTGCCTTATTAACATAATAAACTGCTACATCCCCTTGTTTAGGAAGAATTCATTTCAACAGACATCCGTGGTTTAGAATGATATAGTCAGACTGACTGCAACTTTAATGGCTGCCCAACATTCATGAATTGGGGAGGAAACAAGTTTGAATTCTCCACCTGGATACAGAAACACCAATGAGCTTAATAGCTGTACTGCCTGAATCAGCATAGTCCAATCAAAATAGCCCTGTGTCCGTGGGAACAGAGATGATGTCACAGAAAGGGGCTGCCCTCTTCTGTGTCTGGTCTGTATTACCTGAACTGGACACAAGCAGCTCTAGACAAAGGGCAGTCCCTTTACGTGTGAGTTCAGTGATCGGTGTAATAACGGCAGAGAAATTCTTAATGAAACGCCTGTAAAAATTGGCAAACCCCACAAATCTCTGAACATCTTTTTCATTCTTGGGGATGGGCCAGTCCAGCACAGCTTTAATTTTACTTGCGTCCATACTTAAACCTTTGGGAGTTATTACATACCCCAGGAATTGAATGTCTGTTTGTTCAAACTCACATTTTTCTAGTTTAATGTATAGGCGGTGGGTACGAAGGCGCTCTAGAACTATACGGACCTGTTTTCTGTGGTTTTCAAGATTATCAGAGAATATTAGGATATCATCCAAATATGCCACAACAAACTGATCCAGGAGATCTCGTACTACATCATTGATAAGATGCTGGAAAGTTGCAGGGGCATTACACAGCCCAAAAGGCATTACTAGATATTCGTAATGCCCGTACCTGGTTCTGAAAGCTGTTTTCCATTCATCATTGGGTCTTATGCGAACCAGATTATATGCCCCCCGAAGATCAAGCTTCGTAAATATTTTGGCTGAGCGAAGTCTCTCCAAAAGTTCAGGAATCAGAGGCAAGGGGTAGCGTTTTTTAACAGTGATGTTATTAATGTCCCTGTAATCAACGCATGGCCGTAGGCTGCCATCTTTCTTTTCTACGAAGAAAATAGGAGCTCCTGCTGGAGAAGTAGATAGTCGAATAAAGCCTTTGGCAAGATTTTCTTGTAGGTATTCACGAAGAGCTTTCAATTCAGGCTCAGAAAGGTAATATATACGGCCAAATGGGATAGCAGCCCCAGGCAACAGCTCTATTGGGCAATCATAAGGCCTGTGTGGTGGAAGCTGATCAGCATTCTTCTTATCACAGACATCTGCAAAATCCCGATATTGTAGAGGAAGCTTAGTCAAGTTTGTAGCAACCATTTCATTAATTGTTGTGGCAACAGGTGTTACCTTAGAGGGTTGACAATTCATTAAGCAGTGTTCTGAAGGAAAGGACAAAGTTCTGATCTTCCAATCAATCTGTGGGTTATGCAGAGCAAGCCAAGGTACCCCCAAAATCACTGGAAACTGTGTTGAGGAAATTAGGTGGAAAGAGATAGCCTCATGGTGATTCACTTCCACAGTCAACTTTAAGGGCACAGTCTCATGTGTAACCGGTCCTGACGTAAGTGGAGAACCATCAACTGTCTCCATTAACACAGGTGAAGAATTAGGGATAGACTAAATTCTATTTCCTGCTGCAAATTTAATGTCCATAAAGTTTCCGCCTGCTCCAGAATCTATCATAGCGGTAGTTGAAATTTTACGATCACCACATTGCAACGTGATAGGCACCACAAAATGAGGATGTTGAGTCAACATACCCTCTTCACCATGAGCCAGAGAAAACAAGGGTTGTGTGACAGCATCCAGTTGATCTGAAATCTGGGATTGGTGTCGAATCTGTGCACCCTCAGCCACCATAACTATTGTTCTTTTGGATTTGCTAGGGCAACTGATGGCATAGTGCCCTGCACTACCACAATACAGGCATAAATTGTGAGTGCGTCGCCACTGTTTTTCTTTGTTGGATAATGGCCCTCTTATTAGATTTACCTGCATAGCCTCTGGCTCATAGTCTCTAGGTGTTTGTGGGATCGGAGTAGAAGTTCTTGAATAGGAAATTGGAGTAGTACTTGGTCTAAAAGAGCCCTGTCTTTCCAATCTTATTTCAGAAAGTCTCCGATCAATACGGATAGCCAAATGCACAAATGCATCAAAGTCAGCAGGAAGATCAACACGAGCTAGCTCATCTTTTATAGCTTCTGAGAGACCTTTTCTGAAGTGGAACCTCTGGGCTGATTGGTTCCAGGTAGTATCAGCAACCCACTGTCTGAATTCAGCAGCATATTCAGCCACCGAGCGCCTCCCTTGATGCAAATGAAGGAGAGTGGCTTCTGCTGTAGCACATCGATTGGGGTAATCAAAAACTAGGCACATAGCCTCAAGAAAGTAATTTAGATTACCCAAGACTGGACTGTCTTGTTCCAGAAGAGGGGAGCCCCAAGCCAGGGCTTTATCTTTGAATAAGGAAAAAATAAATCCCACCTTCTCTCTTTCAGATGGAAATTGGTGAGGTAACATCATGAAGTGCAAACTGCATTGATTTAGGAAACCCCTACATTTTTTGCGATCTCCTCCAAACTTTTCTGGCAGGGGCAAGCGGGCCTCTTGTGCAGGTGTAACAGTAGCAGCCGCAGTATCACGTGCCCTGTAGCTGGTATACTCACTGTGCATTGATTGAAATTTATTTTGCAGTTCAGCTACCTGGTCCTGCAGCACTTGGATGGTCTGTGCCTGGGTCTGCACAGTTCTTGCAAATAAAGCAACCTGCTGGGCCAATGCAGAATCTGTCCCGGCGGTCTCCATGAAAGGGCCAGATTATTCTGTAATGATATAGAAATCACAAAGTTGTGGAGACCAGTAGCCAAGGTCAGCAATAATCCAGTTCCGCAAACTTGTAGGTGAAAACAGGAACAAGATTTATTGGAGTGATCAGGAACCACACAATAATCTGGCAAGGATCAATAGACAGGAAGTGCCTTATATAGGCCAAGGACCAGACACCTGACCAGACACAGCTGAAGAGACTTAGGTACTGATACTATTGTTAGCAGAGTCAAGCTTATAAGGTCTCAACCGAATTCACAAAGGTAAGCTGGCGCAGTGGTAGGGAAGAGGTATAGCAGCCTGGGGACCAGGGTTCAAAACCCAGCAGAGTCAATTCCTCACACTCTGCTTGCTTAGACACACAATATGGAGTGGTGTTCCAGTCTAGCTTACTGGTTTGCAGCCTCATTAAATTGCAACCCCGTATCATCAACGTGAGCCCCACAGTAACTGCGGGCTCGAAATTTGGCCTACTTACATTGGTATTAAATTAGAATGGGCTGCGAGCTACGAGCGAGAGATGCTCGGAGTTGCGTGCTCGCACGCATACAATTAAGCAAGCACGTAGTTACGGGTTCAGATGGAGCCAATAGAAAAAGAGATCATTAGCGTTACATCACTGAAAAAGGGGAGGGTAGATTTCGAAGTCCTACGTTCTTCAATTACAGTGCGGCAAGATCGCAGGTTTCATCCCTTCCCCTGCCCTCTGGTCTGTTGCTAGCTCCCCAACCATTTTTCTCAGCTGGAGCTCCCTCAATGGTTCACAGTCCATTCCCAGGGGACAGTCCATTTTCTCCTCCAAGGGCTGATGGGTATGGCTGCTCCCATCCAGACTGTCTGCTTGGCCTGGGTTCTGCCAACAGTCCTCTGTGCCCCCTTCTAGAGCTACACTTCTCAATCAGTCAGTGCTCTCTGAGGGCAAACAACTATCAAAACAGTTTTATGCCTTCAGGGACTCCTGGTGCCAGGATGTGTCTTCTTCATCCCTACCCGCTTAGCAGGACTCCTTCCCTCCCTTGAGCCAGGTCCAAGCCTGAGCGGCTTCCACCAGCAACTCCAGATAACTGGCTTCCAGCTCCAGCTCCCGTGGATCAAAGGATCAATCAATTCAGCCTCCAGGGACTCTGATTTTAGTCCCAATTCTTGGCAGTGCTGATTATACATGATGACGCCCCGTTCTCTAGGCCCAATACCACATGCCACATCGCCCTGCAGTACACACTGGAGTCCTTTTATTAACTCTATCCTGTGGCAGGAGGGCTGTTGAAATGCGATAGCCGGCTCCATCAGATCATCATACTACTCCTCCAAAGCAATCTTTTCCCAAACCAGTCCTGCCAACCATTTTGATTGCTCACTTCCCTGCAGGAGCCCCAGGAATCCACTGATCCGTAAGAGCCGCTGCCAGGTCCTCCTCCATGACAACGTGATGTGCTTTCCGTTCCATCATCCTTGTGATCTGGCTTCTTTTCTCCTGAATCATCTCTTCTCGGGAGCTGGTCTGGTAGTGCTGGACAAATCGCCTGACGGTCTCTGCATCTCCTCCAAGCCACTGAAAGTACTTGATTTCCATCTTGGATCAGTATCCATATGCCATCCTGGCAGCTGGTAAACACGGCTGAGATCTCCCACCACTGCCATCAGCTGTGACAAACCCAAGATTTGGGGGACCGCGCTCACCTCAATTTTCTCTCTCTATGCCATGCCTTTTTTGTGTTCAAGATCTCAGCGTCCAGCAAATACCTCATAGGAGAACTCAGAGATTGCAAACTCAATGCTAAAGTTACTGCCTTATTAACATGTTAAGCTGTTACATCCCCTTGTTTAGGAAGAATTCATAATCGCCAATATTTCTTCCAGCAATATTGTTTCTGGCTTTGGACTCCCGGTCTTGGCTTCTTGGTCCATATACATATTCCTCAGGAGGCAGATAAGATGGTCTAGTTTCCACATCTCTTTAAGAACTTGCTACATTATGTTGTGATCCACACAGTCAAAGGCTTTATAATAGTCTATGAAGCAGAGGTAAATGTTTTTTTTCTAGAATTCTCTTGTTTTCTCTTTTATCCATCAGACATTGGCAATTTGATCTCTTGTGCCTCTTCCTCTGCAAAACCCGTCATTACTTAATGGCATGTGAAATGAGTGCAATCACATATATAGTTGTAAGCGTACTTGTTGTTCACGAAGCGAGGGCACTGGCCGAGGGTCTCAGCTGCTGGCATGGAGCGCCGTAGGCGCTCCATGCCAGCAACTGCGACCCTCGCAAACTTCACGTCGCAACCCAAACAGCACGACACACACATTACGACACCCGCAAACAACATACGACACACGTTCACACACATTACGGCCTCGCAACACTCGGACGCAACTCGCGAACATTACAAAATGTAAAACACAATACATACACACAGCACATACATAAAAACCTTACCTACACCAAGAGGGAGCACCCAGGACCTCAAAAATACAACTTAGACCTCGATTTTACTTGAAATAAAAGAGTTTAGAGACTAAATAAAAATCTAAGCGAGAGAAAAAATGGCCGCCGAACAAAACGAAAACGAGGCTACAGCACTCTAAACTCGCAAAACACCACAACAAACTCGCAAAACACCACAACAAACTCGCAAAACGCAACAAACGACCTACGGATATTCATACCACACAGTGCACACATTCATCACGCTTACACAGCAGCTCCACACCACTAATGCTGCAGCAACATCAACACAGATTGCCAGCTCTTCATCACAATGCTTCAAAATAGGTACAGTATATTCATTTAGTAATGTATTACATATTTCATTATTATACACCAAACAGCATTAGCTACCTTACAATTTCATTGCCGTCATTTTTTGAAGGGCAATTCGCTAGTTGTTCTATACTCTTTAGCACTGCCTTGTTTTGGGGTTGGGAGGTAGAGTGACCCTTTCCAGTCTACTGGCTACTGTTGAGTTTTCCAAATCTGTTGCCATAAGCAAAGCAAAACTTTCACAGCATTATCTTGTTTAATTTTTAATATTTAATCTGTGATTTTATCAAATCGTATAGTCAGTGTTATCAGAAAGACATCCTAGGGCCCATCCCGGTCTCCCTTAAAGACATATCTTAGCTGTCCCTGTTTTTCCCTTTTCTAATCTAACACATACTGCTTTTATCACAATCACACTTTACCTTGATTTATTCTATAAATATACAGATTTTTTTTTTTTTTTAAATAAAACTTGTTTTCCACACCCCAGAGCTGCTTTCATAGGCACATGATACCTACCAACAGAACACACATCAAATGCAGATTTTAACCCTTTACTAACGTTCAACGCAGCAGCAGCTCATTGCAGATATCTACAGATCAGTGTCTGGGGGCTACACATCCCACAATTCCTTCCTGCACAAACTGCCATCACTTATTGTTACATTGTATTACAATGCATAGTTGCCTGTGATTGGACAGAATTAATAATTCATTGTATGCTAATTTTAGCAGGAATTTTCAGGGGTGCTTGTAAACTTAAGACATTTAGCAAACATCAGGGTGAGTCTGTTAATGTTTATTTTGGTACTTTCTCATGCAAACAAATGTTTGCACGCACTACTGATTCTCCTCTATCTGCATTGATAATCCAGAAAACTTAGACATGGCTTTAATGTCTGGTTCCAGCTCATTGGACAAACTGTTGAGGTCATCGCTGCTGTAAAGATCCTTCCAATATCCTTCCTGGCACCACTTCTTTATCGGATCTGCTTCTATTAAGTCTTCCATTTTTGTTTCTTCTCATGACCACTTTGGCATTAAAGTTTTCTTGGAGATCCCCAATTCTCTTGAAATCTCTTGACTTTCCCATTTTGTTATCTTCTTCTATCTCTATACACTACATCACTTATCAAAGATTGTCTCCTTGTCTCTTCTTGCTATTCTCTGGAATTCTGCATTTAGTTGGGCAAATTGTTTCCCATCTCCACTACCTTTCGATTTCCTTTTTTCCTGGACCAATTTCAAAGCCTCATCAGATAGCCAGTTTGCCTTCTTGGTTTTCTGTCTTTTGGGGATATTCTTTGTTGCTGTTTCCTGGATAATGTTGCAAACTTCAGTCCAAAGTTCTTCAGGCATTCTATCTTACATGTCTAGTCCCTTAAATCTATTCTTTACCTCCACTGCATGTTCACAGGGGATAGTATTTATTTCATGTCCATGTGTAAACTCGTCTCTGAAGCTGTTGGAAAAGGATGTTTACTATGACCATTGAATTATCTTGGCAGAATTCTACCAATCTCTGATCTGCTTCACTATGTACTTTAAGGCCAAACTTGCCAGTTATTCCATGTGTCTTTTGGTTCCCTACTTTAGCATTCCAATCTCCTATGATGATAGTAACATCTTTTCTTGGTGTTATATCTATGACGTGTTGAAGATCTTCTTAGAACTGGACACCTTCAGCCTCTTCGACATCCATGGTTGGAGGATAGACGTGGATCACTGTGATGTTAAATTGCTTGACTTGAATTAAAATTGAAATAATTCTGTAATTTATTGGGTTTCAATCAAGCACTGTTTTTTTCTTCACCCGGGCCCTCCATTCACCACTGAAATGAGATAAAGGCATGTAATAAAAATACCTTTACTTATCATCTATCTACTCTCACCCCTATATTATAACTCCATACCCTAATGTCAGATAGATGATTTTCCTTCTCTCTATGTTCATAAACATAAAAAGATTTTTTGAAGGGAGAGTTTGTGGTGGTGCAAGCAGAGACCTTGCAACACTGTTACTTTTACCACATGCTGTATGTCAGCAGAGACTGTTAGAAGCAGCTGTCAGAGCATGGGGAATAAACATATAGACTATAAACTTCTCAATGATCTTGGGGCAGTTGTGCTTAAAGTAAACGTGCAGGAAGGGCTAAGGATTTTTGTCTATGCAGACACAGAAAGATAGTATTTAAAAACAGATAGATCATTGCATTTAATACAAACAAAATTTAAACTTTGCTAACTTACATTTACATTGTCTTACTCTGCATCATGGTTCCCAGCTTTTCCTCCAGCAATTCCTTATTTTCACCCCTTATCCTATGGGCCCTATGTAAATCAGGTGGTGTAAACTGTGACACACCCGTAAATCGGCTGCAGAGCTTTTTTACCCCTATGTTACACCTTGATGTTAATTTTTTGCTCCCCCACATTACAGCACTCATATCACATCCATATATCCTTTACCTCAAGTGTTACAGATGAGTAACGGCTCTAGGAGCCAACTCAGAACGGCAGGATAATAATGAGCAAACCCAAGTGCTGTAACTGCGTCAAGGAACCGTAATACATTTATGTTTCAAAATATTATCTTTACATTTTTTTTATTTTACAACATTAATTAAAATATGTAAATAGCAATTTAATTCTATGTTTTGGGCCAGGGATAGTAAATCATTTTGAAAATCATGTCATGCTCAATAATCAAAATGTTGTTAGGGGGAACACACAACTATTTTAGCACTAGCGACTTGCCGGTCAAAAAATGACGGCAATTTAATGTGTATGTTTTGAATTCTGTTTTGCAGGTAATTTGCGTAGTTGACACTTGTAACCTTTTTCTTATCTATAAAGAAGTACAGATATTATATGAAACATGTTTATTTTTTTAACATGCATCTTGTAGGTGACCAACTGGTGAATCATGTTTTTTTAAGAGTAGTAACATTTTAATGTAACAACAGGTCAACAATGTATTAATGAGTATTGTAAACTTGACATAATGTTTTTTAACATGCAACTTGTAGATTAACAACTGTTAAACTAAATATGTACTAAGGGCCTCATTCTATTAGCGGCCGCAGCCGTTGCGGGGCCGCAAGGACCGGCCGCAAGCTATTCTGCTATTCTATTCCCTTACGGCCGGAGGCTCCGGCAGGCTTGCGGCCGGTGCCTTGCTATCTCTTGCGGCCGCTCGCGCCAAAGGAAAGCCTTTGATCTAAAACGGCTGCAAGAGTTTTGCAATTCAATTGCTCCGGGAAACCTCTCTGCAAGGCTAAAAGCGAGCCGCAGCTTACTTGCAGGAAAGAGGTCTCGCTAGCACCAATTAAGCACATAAAATAGCTCAAATAAAGCCATCCTGCACTTTGAGAAGACTATAAAGGGATTTTAGGTGTTAGAAAAAATAGCACATAATTATCCTGTACTTAATTAAATATTTAATTTTTAATATCCGTAAAATATCCATGTAAAAAGTCCAGAGTGCTTGGAGCACCTCAGACACACCCACGCCGCAGCCGGAAAATAAACAGTTAATTTGAACTCGGGTTTGGGCAGATGTGCAAGCTTGAGAGTGGGTTCCTTTTAATCCTCATGTCCCCCAATATGATCCCTAGCATTTACAGAGCTGTACAGTGCAGGCTTGAATTTATTTTTGAGTTTTTAGATTTCACAGATTACGGCCGGTTCCAAGATATGCGGCCGGCCGTAAAAGGAGATCCTTGCTGGGCCGTATAATAGAATCGCGAGTTAACTGAACCCCCGCAAGGAATCGCAGCCTTACGGCCGATTTACGGCCGATAATAGAATGAGGCCCAATGTATGTATGTATAATAAAACCCCCCATTGAAACTTAGCCAAATGTATCAAAGGGGGAAAATGTATTCCTTCCTGACCCCATTAACTGGTGATCGGATTACTCTCTGGATTAATATTTTCTATTGAATTATACATTTAAAATGTACAACAAAAGCTCCTCCTCCTCTTAACATGAACTTTGAAATATGTTCAATGAAACAACTTTGCACACTTTTTTCCAAAAATAGTAACATTATAAACAGTAACTTAATGAAGTAACATTTAAACTATAACAATTCTAAAATGCAAGCAAAGTGTTTTGTGGGGCTAATCATGGTAAAAGGCTACTTTCATAAAATTAGAATATCTTATTTTGTCATTGTTGATTTTTGATGGTTGACACTTTGTTGTTATTGTTGTAATTTGTGAAAATGGCACATAGAGTTTCCTATGTAAAAAAGAGAACGCCAGACATCAAAGTTCGTCCTAGGGGTGTAACCACTGTTCTCTATGTTTTTTGCCATTTTATAGAGTGACATAAAATTTCATCCTGGAAATCAAACCACATGTGTTTTTTTTTTTTTTTTTGTACATTTGTTCTTGAGATGAAAGTATTGTTGGAAAATGGCACATAGAGTTTCCTATGTGAAATAGCGGTCCTCGTAAAAGAGTCCCAGAGATATCTAATTTTTTCCTGGAAGTAAAACCACTGTTCTCTATGTTTTTTGACATTTTATAGAGTTTCTTATTGAAATAGTGGTCCTCTAAAAAGAGCCAGAGTGACTTAAAAGTTAGTCCTTAAAATCAAACCACTATGCTCTATTTTTGTTTTGTTTTTTTTGTCTGAAATTGTCGTTTATGTGATTTTTTTTTTTTTGTTCTGTGCCATGTTTTGTATTGTTATATTTTGTGGAATTAAATTTATAGTACCTCATGGTAGACAATGTTTTTTGTAAAAATGCGGCCTAATAAATCATTTTGACTTTGGTTGTTTTCAATGTAAACTTTTATAGCCTCTGGATCCTTGCATCTTGAGAATGCAACATACATGCTGGCCATGTGAAAATACTGGTTCTTCTAAAAAGATACCCACAGATTTGAAAGTTTATCCTTTTTGGGGGTTCATATGTCGCAGTAACATGACAATTGCACCTTTCCTTAGCTGCAAAATATGTGGTGGCATTCCAGAGGAAGTTAATGAGTTAATGGATTCAGTTGAAAAGTTTGTCTGACTTTCTTTGTCATCACCAAGTACAGAATCAGCACTGTGATTTTTTTTTTGTGGTGCATTTTTTTTTTTTAATATTTCATTATTGAGGAGTAATGCATCCTTTTTGTATATTATTTATATATATTTTGGATATATTTATTGTATTTTGGAATATAGCTGATATGAGATCCTGTTTGCAAATCATATGAGCTGGGATGTGCACAGTATCATCAAGTAAATTTTGTATTCGCTCTGTTTTTCCTTCTCCAATTTTAATGAGCCAATCATTGTACTAATTTTCTCCTTCTGATCTCATATTTTGTTGTAATTGAAGACTGGTAAATAGTTTCCATAGAGTACTTGACTTTATACATGTTGGGACAATGTCGGTTCCATTTCCATGTACAAAGACAGGTAATGTTTGTCTAAAATCGCCACCTAACAACATTACCTTTCCACCAAATGGCAAATCATTGTCCATGACTTCCCATAGAAAACTGTCAATGCATTGTAGGGCATGGCATGACATCATTGTAGCTTCATCTATTATAATTAATTTACTTTTTTTTTTTTTTTTTTTGCTTGCAATCATGTCATTCGAATATCTGACACTGATGTTTCCAAAATAGAAACTGGCAGTTTAAATCCACAGTTCTTCCACCTTCTAACAAAAGTGCGGCAATTCCAGTGGTTGCAAATGGAAGTGCTATTTGACCTTGTGCTTGAACAAAACTCTCTTTGAGCATGTCATCATCTAGGGCATTTTTGATTGCTTTAAATGCTTGCAATTGTAATGTATTTAAAGTTGCAAGTCTTTCTTCTGTTCTTTCTCTTTGAAGCTGAGTGTCATAGTCTTCAAAGTTTATGTCACCTATGAGACCTGGATCTGGGAGATTAAAATTTGCACAACTTAATCCATGCGTTAAAAAATTAATGCTTTTGATTGTGCAATAGGCTCATTGTATCGTTGCAAAAAGTCTTCAGCCATATTTGTTTTAAATTTGTCCCACAAAGCTAATGCATTTGGAGCATTTGAGAAGATACAAATTAATGCAACTTGTTCCCTCATCTGCTGTGGCATTTGACATAGTGCTGCTTCTTCTAGACATCTTTCACATTCTGTATCATCAGCTAGAAAGTTTCTGTGTCACACAGCTAAATGAAATGATTCATAAACTATGTAATTAACAGTTCTTAACTGTTCAAAACTTTCTGCACCAGGAACATTTAAAAGTAGTAATCATAAGCAGAAACGTTGTCTCTTGGACTTACATTGTAAATTCTTGGGATTTTTTTTATTTCCACAACTTTTTTGTTTTCGCCATAATCCATTAACGAAAATATAATGGTATGGAATGTCAATATATAACAATTCCCTTGCATCCAAGTCAGTACAATTCAATTGAAACCACACAGTTAGTGTAGTTTGGCGATACACACCTTGTGCCAAAGCATTTGTTTCATTTCCAACATGGAAATACACTAGATGTCTTTGTGGCAAATGTACAGCTAATCGATATACTGCATGTGAGCGATCATGCATATAAAATTTTAGAAGACGCCACATTGCTTCTGGCACACTTACATAGCGAGCATCTACATGAGATGCAAGTTCATCATGTACTAACTCACTTTGTCCGTGATTTTCAGCACTTTTGACCACTACAGTAGCTGCATCATAGCCTTTGTAAATATATTTGTAGACATAATTAATGGATTTTATAGAAGTGCAAGCTTCCACATTAATGTGTGCATTATACTACATGAGTAAATGTGGATTGTATGGTACAACATATCTGTTATCTACCTTCTTTCCACGAATAATGGCATTTTGGCCTTCACTTCTTCTATATAATGGATAGCGATCACAATTAGCATAAGTTTTGTCTCTATAATCTTTTGGAAATTCTTTAGTACATTTCTTATTTTCCATACATGGTGACTGTGGATTAATATCTCCACACAGTCCATGAATCATACGATGAGTTACAATCTCATATAGTCTACCATGTATTTCTGGATCTGGTAGTTCAGCAATAATTACTGAATCCACTTTGTCACCAGTATCCAATTTATCTTTCTCTTGAAGGATTATAAGAATTTGTGCATGTGGAAGGCCTCTTTTTTTTAAATGCAATGGTATAAACATAAGCCAGACATTTGCCAAATAACTGAGTTATGGTTATGTCACATATTAAGTCAGTTAATTTGATTTTAAAGACTCTTGACACTTAATCTGGTCTATCGGAAGCAGTTTTTCCAATTAGCAGATTGTGTGTAATCTCTGGCCATTGTGGATAACATGTAAATGTAATAAATAAATCTGGTTTTCCCAGTTTGTTACAATAGCCATGGCATCATTGTATCTTTCTCGCAAATTGCGAGGACATCCTTGGAAAGAAGATGGTAAAATGATGGCTTTGCCAGCTGGCAGCTCTCTGGTTGTAGCAACCTCAGCGACATAATCCATCAATCTACAATACTGTTCTACACGTAGTTTATCTTGTTGATATTTGATAACGTTTAAATTATTTGCCTCAACTTGCAAATATGAATCAATGATCCATTGTTGTGTCAGTTTTCCACCACATAAAATGGGATTAAATCCATCTCGAATGGCAGTTTGAGCCACTTTAAATTCAAGCATAGAAATATTATTTCTCTTGGGTAACTCTCAAGGGTTAATTTGGGTTGCCAACCTGCTTCCCCATGTGGAAAAAATATGGGATATGTCATTGGATCCAAATTCGTACTTAAGATACTTATATTAATGAAAGGTTGTTCATAATTTCTGGGATATATTCTAATATCTCTCTGAAATGGTGGTTCTCCTTCGTCATTTTGAAAGACCATTGCAACCTCATTTGCTGTTGGCAAGTTATAACAGCGTTTATCACTATGGCGATTTCTTTTAAGCACCATATTGACTGTTGGGATTGGCAATTGATGTTTTTCTGCATGAATTTGTTGTTCCTTTTCTACTTCTGCCACTTTTTTATAGGCTTGAGAGTATGGGTTTTGAGCCATAATTTTATCAAGCTCTATAAAAACAATGGGTAAGCATTTTTTATTTTCTTGAAGCTGCATATGTTGTTCAACAGCTTCTATTGTATCTAGGACATATAGTGGAACAAATCTTTGCTCTCCTTGCTCTGGATGTAAATGAGAAGTACGATGGTAAATTTGTCCTTGTACGTTAAAGCAGTAAGGGCCATGTCCTGGCACATTAGCAGCTAATGTTGCACCCATAGATGCAAAGGATATGGCACTATTATAGGGTCCTTTGTTTGTTTTGAAATTTTGGTAGTTGGGGAAAGTAGGCTCAGTTATAATGCTTTGTAAATATGTTGGGAATTGTTGTCTTTGTGGAAGTCCTACCTTGCCTTTTTGACAGCAACTAACGAACTCGCCATCTCTGGGTTTTTCCTGTTTGAAATGATAAGCCCCACAAAACTGACAGACAATATTCATATCACCACAATTATGAACCTCTATTGTTAAAGATTTAAGTAAAGGACAATTGTGAGAAGATATATCATTGTGACTGTGTAAATCATCATTTGAATTCTTATCTGATTGTTCAGGAACATTTTCTAAATGCTTTTGTTTTTTTTGCAGAGGTGGAGGCTCAACCCACGCACAGTGGAAAACATAAAAAAAACACAAAATAAACACAAAAATAAAATAAAAACCTTACCCACAGCAAGGGGGAGGGGCACCCACGACGTCTGGAAGTTAAGTTACACCTCGATTTCAGTACAATTTAAAAAGTTTAGACACTTAAAAATCCCCTAAGCAAGAGAAAAAATGGCCGCCGAAAAAAACGAAAACGAGGCTAAGCGAGCCCGCAAGCATTAGCAACAACCCCTATTGCTGAGAACTATATATGTGATACTGCAATTAAAAGAGTACAGGAAGGAAGATTACATTGTAAAGTATGTTGTTGCTACAAATGGTAGATCTATACATACAGAGATACACAACTAGATGTTTACTATCATTACAAGTCACTCTTAACATGTAAGTGGATTAGCCAAATATGTAAATGTCAAGCCATAATGCATCAATGTATCTTCCTTTATAAAGGAAACCCAAGAATACTATGCCATTCAACAAATAGTTTATTGACTGATTTGGAAACTTCAGGACTGATCTATGGTAAATTTAATAATGCAATGAAAAAAGGAGTTTTTTAATTGCATTCAATTTTACATTTTATTTTCTAATAATGTTATTTTAGGACATTTATCCTAAAAGTGTGCTGTTTTGGAAACTAGTCTTGATAATGGGGATAATGTTTTTTTTAGGAAAAAGATAATACATCTTTTTATTTATTTGCTATTATATGTAATTGTGTTGTTTGAGTTGTTTTCTCAAGAGGGAGGGCAGATAGACTGATGAGATTTCCATTAGTGTTAGTGAAAGCACTGGCACTAAGAATATCCACATATCACTAGAGGCATCAGAATATGTATCTACATTCAAGTTCCCTCCCAAAAGTAGGACCAGAAAAACAGAAACAAACACAATGCCCCAACAACATAACTGCATACAATACTTTATAAATCATAGGCTATATTTATATTTCTAAAACGCTACTGCAGTTCTGTAAAGAACATATTGTAGATATGGTAATATAAGAGCACATTAAGTCCAGCCTTTTACTGAAAGAATCACTATGGTGCATTTACGAGTAAAGTTCATATGTTTTTTTTTTTGCTGGGCATATTAAAATAAATAAATGCAAAATGTTTTCTTAGCTTTTAAACTTTCAGTTTTTCTCTCAGAGCTGCTTATCTCCTACCACCTATGTCTATCAGGGGCATGGTCAGCTCTTCCTGTGTGCTGGACTATCATGAATCTTGGAAGCAGGATGGGCTGATGTCACTGGCCTTGCCCATGATATCATTAGCTTCTCTCGACAGCCTACACAGAGGTAACAGCTCTATTGTAACATGCACGCAGTTGCCCTATAAGCCCAAACCAGTGATAGTGCATGAACCATCATAACCCTACCCCCCCTTTACTGAGCATGCTCAGTCTGAAGCAGGACCTACACTGGTCAGACTTTATTTTCAGTCAAGCACACAGACACAGCTGACCATGCCCCTGATAGACACAGGTAGGAGGTGATACACAGCTCTGCTTGAGAAGAAAATAGTTTAAAGCCAAGACAAATATGTAATATGTATTTATTATAAATTTCATGCAGATTTTTCATAGACTATACACAGCAAATAGACATATCCGATTTACTTGTAAATGCACTAAAGTGGTCCTTTAAATACTCCGGGAGGCAGTGATAAGGTAAGGTTTATTAGTAGTTTAAGAGGAAAGTATAGCAGAAGGTCTGAGCCAAGTACAAGGGGTGAGCAGAAACATACAAATAACCCAAAGTTGACATATAACTCAGAGGAGAGAGGTTTGTATGTTGGAAGAACGGGCTAAGATCTGCCGTGTACCTAAATCTATCAAGTAATATATTGGCATCTCTCAGTAGGCTTTGAGAGGGTGACCTAAGAGTATTTGAAAATTAGGTACATAATGTTATAACCACAGTATGAGCCTAGGAGAGGCTCAAAACACATATGATTTACACTTATTCAGAATTACAACATCTGTTCGGACCACTGCACACTTTCATTTTTTATATTCCTTTTCTTTTATCTCTTTTTACTTGTCTTTCATATCATCATTTATAGGTTGACAAGGTTGCGTTTGACTCTACCATTTTTTCTTTCACTTCAAACTCCATGTCTATTTTCCAGATGGATGATATGCCTGTGCTCACCTATGTTCTACTATCCTCCTCCTATTCTTTGTTCTGTATTTATGGTTCTCATCTTGTCTAACCTTTCTTATTTTATTTTTTTTCACAGTTACGTTTTTCTTTCTTTTCTTTTTTTCCATTTCTCTGTCCTTTCAAATATATCCTCTAGGGCCCTGCATGTATGAATAATCCTTTCATCTTTCAGATTTACTTGCTACTGCTGTATGAGCTGCAGCTCTCTGGTGCCGAAGCTGCCTGCACACTGCCCTGCTCTAGCCTGCAATACTTAGCTCTATCTGTACTTCCCTCCTACCTTTCTAAATGAGCCTTTTCCGTTAATACCGTGGTTGCACCCGGCTAGGAAGGGGGGTGAGGCTTCTGTGGTTAGCTGGGTCTTTCCCTTGTGATCACAACATAAATAAGGTCTGGAACATATTCCAGGTTTCCTGGTTCTTGGCTAAGGTTGGCAGATCCATCGTTGCCTCTCTTCCCAAGTGCCCCCATGAGAGATAGCTGTGGTTTTCCCTTCTCTCCGTCCATCTGCACGCTCAGGCACTGGGAACCTGGGGAGTGCGCTGGCAAGGTTTGAGATTAACTCCTGCAGTGCCATATAGTCATTTCCAATAATCAACTATTCAATTAATTGCTGCCTGCCATAGCATTTGATTGGCTCTCACACAGGAATCAATCTATACCACGCTTTACAAGAAGCAATGCAAAGATACTCTGCAATACATCTTGCTTGACACTATCACAATTATTAACTTGAGTACAAGCACTGTTTACTAATCAGTTCTGGAGTAAACAGTCAAATGTGGCATTGATTACATTTACTTAAAGGGATATGGACGGTTCCCTGCTCCTAATATCAAAATAAACTACCTGTTTGTTTGCATATCTAAACATTATCAAGCTTTTACTCATTGTAACTGTAGTACTAAATGTACTAACCAATCACAGATTGTCTTGCAGCAGCATTTCAAAACATGCTATTGAGAAACAGTCTGTAAGTATCTAGTACCAATAGAAATATTGTGTTCATGAGCTGCTGGTGGCAGACCTTTGTTGGGACTATTTGGAGGGTTTTGGTGAGTAAAAACAGAGCTCTTAAACACTTGTAAATAAAATTATGTTTACATATGCAAACAAACACTTGGGTAGTTTATTTTAATATTAGAACAAGGAACCTTCCAAATCCCTTTGTCCAGATGATGCAAATGTGTGCTCCAGCTAGCAGCCAATATAATTAAGACATATCATTGAAGCTTAGTAGGTAGAAAAAATTGAGTGTGTGTTTTGTATTGCATTACATTACATTATTTATTACAGTTGATGGAATCCCAGCTGAACTATTCAAAATTCTACAAGATTATGCTGTGAACGTATCACTTGCCTTATGCCAAAAAATGTGGAAAACTCAACAATGTCCAGTAGATTGGAAAAAGCCATTCTATACCCAAATTCCAAAAAGGGCAGTGCCAAAGAGTGCTCCATTTATTGAACAAATTGCACTAATTTCACCTGCCAGCAGAGTAATGTTTAAGATTCTGCAAGCTCAACTTCAACAATATATGGACCGAGAACTACCGGGTTTTGCAGAGGCAGAGGCACAAGAGATTAAATTGCCAATGCCCACCGGATAATAGGAACACAAGACAATTCTAGATAAAAAAAAACATTTACTTCTGCTTCATAGACTATTCTAAAGCCTTTGACTGTGTGGATCACAACATAATGTAGCAAGTTCTTAAAGAGATGGGAGTACCAGATCATCTCATCATCCTCCTAAAGAATCTATATGTGGATCAAGAAGCCACGGTCAGATCCGAACTTGAAACAATGTAATGGTTGAATATCAGCAAAGGTGTGAGACAATCAGCCTTATTAAATTGCGATTCGGTAAATTTAAAAGGGCTCTATTTAAGCACACAGCATATTTTTTTACAGAAGTTTTTAGTTAGTGAACTTCTATTCAAAAGCAATGTCTTCACTAGCTAAAAACTTCTGTAAATAAAATATGCTATGTGCTTAAATAGAGCCCTTTTAAATTTACCGAATTGCAATTTAATAAGGCTGAATGTTTTTACAGGTGGTCCCTAGGTTACGGATGAGATACGTTCCTGAGAAAGTCTTTAGGTCGGATTTGTATGTAACTTGGATCCCTTATGAATAATAATAATAAAACTAGAATGGCTCATATGTGGTTATAATAATACAGTGTAATACTGTAGTAGTGATAATCACATATATAGTTGTGAGCAATAAGAGTTGTTGCTAATGCTTGCAGACTCGCGTAGGTAGCCTGCTGCAACTGCGGCCCTCGCGAAGCGAGGGCAGCAGCTGCTGGCAAGGAGCACCAAAGGAGCTCCTTGCGCTGGTGGAGATGAGCGCCAAAGGAGCTCATCCCTACGACCCTGTACGACTTAGGCAGGGAGCGCTGAAGGAGCTCATTGCGCTGGTGGAGATGAGCACCATACGCGCTCATCCCTACAACCCGCAGAACTAAATCTCAATTACACCATTCACAATGCGAGACCCGTAGCAGTTTGAAAAAAAAACGTGTGGAAAAATTATGGCCCGTAACACTTGCAAAAAGGAAAGCGGCATTTAACAAAAAAAAAAAAATACGACCAGTGGCACTTAGAGAAAAAAAAAATACAAGGTCAAAAAACAAAGCGAGGCTTCATGACCCCTAAACACACATAACACCAACAAGCACATAAGACTTTTACACAAAGAAATACGACCCACAGCACTTAGAAAACAAAATAATACAAGGTCAAAAAAATACGAACTTAACGGCCGAACCGCGCACATACAAAAACAACAATAACACCACCAAAATTAACAAAAATACCAAACAAACACCACTCACAGCACGTGGGGACAGGCACGACGTCTGGGAGTCTGGTTGCACGACAATTTAACCACAATGAAAATCGCCTAAGCGGCCGAAAAAAAATAAAAAAATAAGGCTACACGACCCCTAAACACGCAAAACACCGCCAAGCACACAAGACTTTTACACAGGCACGTACGAGGTATAAAATACACTATTAGGGACAACGGAAAATGCTCCACACCCGCGTAACGCATAGACAATCGCCGCCATTTTACAACACTAACGTGCAACTAATAACATTACCATTACAAAATGCAGAATTACACAGCTAAACAAACGGCTTCCCCTTGCACACGCAGCCTAGTTACACTACACACTGCACACATTGCTGACACACCTCAGCTCAACAAAATTGCAAATCTACATTGTATGCTGCAGGAAAATCAAAACAGATTGTTAGCTCTTCAGGATATTGATTGCTGGATATATTAATTACAAATAGGTAAAGTATATTAATTTATTATTTAATTAATTAATTAATTAGCATTAAAACATATATATATATATATAGAAAAGAAAAAAAGGACCGGGGGGAGAGGATAGCAATGAGCCCCAAAGGCATTCAGCGTGAGGCTCACAATGAGCGCCGAGGGTGCTCAGATGAGCAAAAGTACATGAGGGGAGAGGCTCGCAATGAGCGCCAAAGGTGCTCAGATGACCAAAAACCTTACATTGTGTACCAAACAGCATTCCCAGCTTTACAATTTTATTGACCATCATTTTTTGATGGGCAAGTCGCTAGTAATAATAATAATAATAATAATAATACCCCTGTACTGTAATAATAAATTACAGAAACTATTGTGGTCTCTTTTAATTCAAACAGAACATAGAAACAAACTCATACAAAAATCTGTGGGAGTCCGTTCTTAAGTATTAATATTAATCTTGGACCCTTATTTATTCAACTTATATGCAAAGTACATCATGCATAAGGCTGGATTGGATAAATCCAAAAATAGGAATCAATATTGCTGGAAGAACTCAACAATCTCAGATACACGGATGATACTACTGGCTGAAAGTGAGGATGAATAAAGTGCCTATTGATAGGGTAAAAGAAGAGAGTGCAAAAGTTGGCCTGATGCACAATGTTAAAAATATGTAGATCATGGCAAGCTGCAATCTCAGTTCCTGGCAAATAGATGGGGAAGAAGTGGAGGCAGTGACAGATTTTATTTTCCTGGGCTCCAATATCTTCTGATGGTGAATGCAGCCATAAAATTAAAAATCTGGGGAGGATGCTATGGAAAGTCTGGCCAAGTTAATAAAAAGCAAAGATATTAAATTATCAAGAAAGTTCTACATAGTTAGAACTGTGGTATTCCCAGTAGTAACATACGGATGTGAGAGCTGGACCATAAAGAAAGCTGAGTGCCATAAAATTGATGTCTATGAATTGTGGTGTTATAGAACGCTTTTTAGAGTTCCTTGGACTGCAGAAAGATCCAATCAATAAATACTACAGGAAATCAAGACAAACTGTTCACTGGAAGGTACGATCATGAGGCTGAAGATCAAATATTTTGGGCATGTCATGAGAAGACAGGACTCCCTAGAGAAGACTCTGATGAAAGATTGATGGCACACGAAGATGGGCACAGCAGAGGGGGGATGGATAGACAATGTAATTGAACATGAGCCTGATGGAGCTCAGAGACATAGTGGCTGATAGATGTGCCTGGCGTGTTGAGGTCCATAAGGTCACAGAGAGTCGGACACGACTGAACAACAAAATACATTTCAAATATTAAATACAGGTCCTAAAAGGGCCAATGTAATCATTCAACACTCTACAGCAGGTTAGAATCAGGACCTCTGGTTTATTTATAATGGATCGCAATGTCATTATTTTATTTTTATATATATACCTCTTAAAGGTTCCATATCCTTAAATAATCTATTGGTTAAATGGTATGCCTTCTCTATGTTGCTTATCTAAATGGCCAGTTACCTCACCATAAGTGCTCTTCATGTGTGAAAGAGCACAAGATTATATATTAAAATTATCTTTTTTTTTCTTTAACTACACTTATAACCGTTAAAAAAACAAAAGTTTTAGGTCTGTTTACAAACACACTGACTATTTCATGATTAATGACATCTGCCGACAATGGGTGTTGTAGCTCCAGTGCAGAGAATGATTTATATGTTTTTCTTGGCATTCAGGAATCCTATAGCCCAACCATTAACCCACAAGTAACTTATTTAAAAGATTCCTTTCTATGCACAGATGACTATATAAAGGGTTAACTGTAGTTTTTCTGCACTGGAGCTTCCTGTCGTTCTGTCTGGCAGCTTGCCAGTGACACATGTAAACATACATTTAATCAATAAATATTTCAGTGAAAAAAGAACAGATTAAAAAAATTCTAAAAGTTTTTAAACATGCTGTTAAGAGATCTACATTGGTGTTCCCCACATTGTACTGAATTAAGTGGCCATTTAATCTCCCTTCCGGTTCTGTTTTCAATACTATTATATTTAAATATTTGTATATTTTCACAGATACATTTAGATCTCTGTTGATTTTGTAAAAATGTATATACAGTAGACTCTCAGTTATCCAGAACGCAAGCAACCAGGACTCTCAAGCAACCAGAAAAATGTAAATACAAATTTTAATTTACAGGGCTTAATAAATGCCAGGAGCCAGGTTGTCATGCCGCAAAATGATTACAGGCTCCTAGATTTCATCCACTGTATGTCTCTGCAAGACAAGCATGAGTGACTGAGCCAGCGCAGTGTTGAGCCAAACGTGCCTATGTGTAAGTGAGGAGTGAAAGCTGCTTCTGCTAGAACAGCCCTCACTGACACATATACTTAGCAGAGCATCCTATGTGCAGCTAATCTAGTCCTCTTTTAATAGTAACTCTCTATTAACCAGAAACTACATTTATCCGGCATCTAAAAGTAATTATCAGAGTACTGCTTTTAGTGCTAAGTTATAACCACCATCTTGGATTGCAGCCTCCCCCTCCATGGATTGTATGTCTATGTGTCACCAGGTTATACTGAGACCTCATCTCTTCCCCTTCTTTATTTCACAATACACCTTAAGTGTTTGAAAATTACAATAACTGATTAATAACTAAATAAAATGGCCTTTTTATATTTCAAACTTTAAGTAGTCAATTCCTTTTTACAAATGTCCATATATCTGTAAAAATAAAGTAACAGTGTGCACCCATAATATTATTACAGCTACAAAATCGATTATACGTCAAGATCGGTTCCAAACCTTTTCCGGATTAGTGATTTTGCCGGGCCAGCGGTGGTTTCAATTTGTTAAACAAATCTGCAGTTCTATCTGTTTATTAAAGGAGTGATAATGCAGAGATTTACCTTATCTCAATTATAGCTCTTTTAAACCAGTGCTTTCAGCATGTTTAATGAAAGCCTAATCTATTGACAAAGCTGTCTTTTTTTTTTGATAAAGCAATCAAACTAAACAACTTGTGGCAATTAAAATATATCCAGATTAAAAGAAATGCCGGATTATATGATGCCGGATAAAAGGTGTCGGACCTGAATTTACCTATCTTTACCTTTATATAAAGAAATTCAAAGTGGCACAAATAGTAGCAGAAAGAATACATAATAAAGGGGGATTTACTTTAAGAGAATTGTCCACTGAGTGGCAAATGTATTATTATTACTATGAACTTGTGTGTTTCACCTAACTTTCTGTATCTTTCTTTGAGAGATAACAAGGTGGGTTCGGGGGTCTATGCAAACATGGATGTTGGGATGGAACAGAGCACACATACATATTTTATAGACAGTGAGTTAAAGCAGTGAGCTGTGAAGCACAAGTTTTATTTTACATTGACACTCTTTTCAAGGCATGATGGGACTGCTGATACACAGAAGTATAGATAAAATTTGCATACTACAGAGTTATGCACCAAGTTGGCCTTGCATGTTAGCAGCAAAGTGCTTTTTAAATGACTATTGTGGTTCCAACACATATACAGCCTTATTAAATTGTGATTCAGCCAATTGAATAGGGCTCTATATAAGCACACAGCATTTTTTTTTTTACAGGGGTTTTTATTTAGTGAACTTCTATCCAAAAGCAAGGTCTTTACTAACTAAAAACTTCTGTAAAAAATATGCTCTGTGCTTATATAGAGGCCTATTCAATTGGCCGAATAGCAATTTAATAAGGTTGATAATATGCACTTTTGAAGTACTACAATTGATATGGGGGAAATGTTTTATAGAGTAAATATAATTAAATGCATCCTGTAATTAATAACTGTTATTTGCAGTTTTGTTGTAGTGTGAACCACCATTTTTGTTTCTGTTTATCTCCTTCCAAAAGTGCGATTCATCTGCTAATATAGAAACATAGCAATCTCTAGTATCTGTGCTTTCAGTTGGATTGGACCTTTGGAAATCTTATCAGTCTACTAGGCCTCTATCATTTTTAGAAAACAGTTAAAACGAGATGCAAGCAGTCCCATTATAGAATATTTATAATAATTATTGAAGTTTGTATTTATTTATAAAAAAAACCTTTTGCCTATTATCCATTGCAAAAAGTGAGGTTAATATAATTAATAAAATGTCATACTTTGGTGGGGCTGTTTGGGGGTTCAATCTAAAGATGCTTGGTTTTCAGAAGTGCTAAAACATTTAGTGAGTGTAGGACAGGAATTATACAATGAGAGGTAATAAAAAAACAAGAGAAAGCAGGGGATGGATTTTGTCCCTGGGTGTGCGTACCTATTCCCAACATCTGCTCTAAGCAATTTACTACTAAATAAGATTTTTAGATTTGGTGTTGAAGAGGTTGTAACTTGTTAAAAACCATTTACATAAACATTCATCTAGTAAGCCAAGAATCCTTCACAGAAAGACCACACCGAAAAAAATATATTATCTTTTATTATATAACAATGTCATTATTACCACCACGACATTCAACAAACCTAGCACTCTTTTTTGTGTGTTTGAGGAGGGAGTGATAGCACAGACTTACTGCTCAGATGGAAATAAGAAAATGGTGAATGGTTGTATCCTAATCTCTAATGAGAGGAATAAAAATGGCGGGATTTAGGTAATTGTTCTTTGGAAATGCATCAATATAATCACATTGATTCATTTTCAGAGGGGAGCTGATAAATGCCAGCAAATTCTTGTCTGTCTTAATTTTTAGTGTCAAAGTACTATAGACTTTGGAAATGCTTCAATGATAAAAACCAATATTTCTGCTCTACATTTCTTTGCATTTTGTACCGCAGAGCTTGTGATGTTGAGTAATGTCACCAAGATGACATATGAAGTGCCTTTTGTTCTAAATAAACAGTAGATGAGACCTTTTCAATCCTTTAAAATAAACATGAAGTAGTACTTTTAAAGCAATACTAAGTATAACCACTCACTCCCAAACATAAAATAATGTCTTGCCTTACAGACATATTGGCATATGGAGCAGTGTACGTTCACATACTCAGCATAACACTACAGTACATCTTGTTGAAAAATATACCTGTTTTCCATCCTCATACACATCTCTTATTCCTAGGAGTATTTGTGTAAATCTTAAGATGAATGAGCATACACATACATTTGACAATCCCTTTGAATGTAGGTTTTTTTATGAGATTACCAACCTCCAGAGTATGAGTGCTCCTGTAACATGGGGTTTCTATATATGTAACCACAAGCTCTGCCTCTCTCCATACACAAACCCACTGTGTCCACTCTCATTGAAATCACTGCACATTTCTCCCAAAGATTTACATAACCTGTTCCAGGCTCCAATATCACACTGTGTTACAAACTGCAAACACCAATGATTTTTAGTAGTGGCATGCAGATGAGTACATGAAGTGCATCTCCTTTTAGATGTTCCTTCTGCATGGAAACTTATTTCACCTCTCAGCCTGCTGTTTGAAGTGCAACAACATACAACTCTTTCTGAGAGAACTGTCCATCTTGAGTTCCAATCCTTTTTTGGAGAGGCTGCAAACATATCGTCCTTTTCCATCCTGATTGTGGCCATGGGTGGAAGAAGCAGTACATTTTAGGAAGAAAGTGAAAGAAAGGGTGAATGTTTTTTTTTATTTTTACGAGGTTTTCAGAATATAAAATTCCAGCAAAAAAAAAATATCCTGGTGTAACCTCAAAGTGTGTCGTTTACAAGGTATTTCACACCAACCTTGTCTATGCCCCGTTAGCTGTTTTCACTCCAGTCTGGTACCATCCCAACTCCGTGTACAGAGTGGTACTGATGAGGGGAAAGGGTCCGAGGCACACCATGAGGGTAGATGAACTCAGAGGGCTGGATTGCTGATGCCTGCTGTAACCCAGGCTGAGGTGCACATTGCCTTACAATTGCCTGATGAGAAGTTTGGTGTTGGAACATTGAGTGGGAATCACCAGGCTGTGTTGCTGCATGATTACTCAATCTGGGCATAAGGGAGCTTGAGGTGAAGTGGGCAGAGAAGTGCTGGTAGGGCAGGCGCTCCATGGATTGCATTCCGCCACCCACCGTGCAACTGCTGTATGAGGGCACACTCGACCAACTGTTGCAGGAAATGTCCTCCAATGCTGGCACTGGTTCTGTGGCAGGTGCCGAGCTAGCATACATACAGGCCTGTCGCTGGGCAGACTCTGTGCGGAAGGAGGCTGAGGAGGAAGAAGATGATGAAGGCTGTGGGTACCCTGAACGGTAATAAGCGTCCTCTTCCCCCGGAGATGTATCCATGTAAGACTTCTTATAAGAATGCTCAGCTGACTCTTCAGTTACTGTAGAAAGAAGATAAACACATGCTTGTTTCAGGTCTAATTTCAGGTCTTTTAAATCAATAATACATTCACTAATACATTGTCAATATTAGGGATGTGTAGGAGTCTCAGTCGCCTCAGCAGAATCTAGCATTCACTGATTATCGTACAGAGATGGAAATAAAGGTCTAATGTTATTTTGTATGTTAATATGCTTACAGCATTATTCCTGGGCATCTGAGTTATATGTGACGTGTAATACAAGGTTTATTGTATTTAAATTATATATAGAATAATGTACCGCCAAACAACATAATAAGAATGTCACTGACATGTTTGGTGACTACATAGAGGTACTGAAACAAAGGCCTACTAATTTTATGTAGGTCACAGAACTGGGGTGACCATTAGTTACAATATTCTCTTTTGAAGAAGTGAACGATGATAAAATATTATGATAATATTTATGTTTCTAATGATTTGCTTGTAGTTATTATTCATGATATTGAATACATAGAAGCTTTCAGTTGTAACGGTTGAAATATGGCACTACAAACTGCCACTGTTATCAATCATATTTGATGAGGCCTATTGAAAGTAGAAAGCAGCTCAAACAAGCAGCTTATTTAAGACAATGACTGTCCATTGTAAATAAATAAATTGCTTATAATAGTTAATTATTTAAAAAAATAATATTTTATATTTTAAAAACAAATTCAACATTAACAAGTGTAGTTTTTATTGTGACCATATGGAACAATTGGAGATATTTTAATTACTTATAATAAAATGTGACCAAAAGTTACATTAGAGTGACCACATGAACAATTCTACATAGATGAATACAAGAAACTATTTTTAAATATATTTAAATGTCATAGTAGTTTTCTATCATAGGGTTAGGCATATGTATGATTGTACAGCAGTCACGTCAGAATCAACCAGCTATAAGATGATAGTGTTTACATCGATAACTTTGAAAGCATATTATGTACTATACAGTAATAGACACCTTGTCATGTCCTGTGATTAAGGGCTTTGCTTCAGAAAATGTAGGTCAGGGGTAGTCCTTTTTTATATGTTTACCAAGTTCCAAATGTCTTTATAAATATTTGAATATAATGGCATTCAGAAAAATTCAGGAAAGATGTTTACATAGTGACCAGGACTTAGGAAAATTACAATATGGATTTGGGCCCATGTCTGTCTATTGATTACCGAACCTATGTATCATAGTGTTAGTCCTGTTTAATCAAAGAGGTACTTTTGTATAGAGATTCAATAAACTATATTTTTGTATTCTTCTACAAGTGAAAGTAACTCCATTTTTTCTTAACCTTGCAAAAATAAGCTAAATTGACCTAATGGGGCTAACTGGCAATTTTCAGCTTAGTGAACACAGCAATTTACATTAACGCAGACTGACAAAATGCATGTATTGCAAATGATATTTGTGACAATGTGAGATGATTACCATAAAAGCCATGCCTCACTACCATTGAATGCAGACCCATGTCCATTTCAGCATTTGCTCTGCCATTCATTTTGCCTGTCCTTTAAGGTTAGTAAAAATGACATATGTTTATCAATCTATTTTTATCAACAAAATGTAACCTTTTTTCCTCAGGGTGAGAAATATAGGCATATATTTGATTACTCTTTTTAAAAAAAATATAAGTGTCCCTTTAAAAGTTATTCTGGCTGGAACATAAGATTTATCAGATTTTCCAAAAAATGGCGAATCAATAAAAGCCTTAACTTCCTTTTTCTAGAATCATACTCTTAAAGTATACTCTTAACAGGGCATTTGTTGTTGTTTAGTTGTGCAGTTGTATCCGACTCTCCATGACCCTATGGATAGCAGCACACCAGGTACAGCTTGTGCCTGGCTGTGCTTATCCATAAGGTTTTCATGCAAAGATACTGGAGTGGGTTGCCAGTTTCTTCTTCAATGGACCGTAATTTGTCTGACCTCTCCACTATGACCTGCCCATCTTGGGTGACCCTACATGGTAGAGCTCACAGCTTCATTGAGGTACTCAAGCCTATTCTCCATGACAAAGTAATGATCCAGAAGGGGCATAGTTTATAAGGCAGTAAAGAAAAGAAATAGTGGCAACATACTGCAACATGCTACTTGTGAGAGGTCACTGACAGGCTACTTTGAAACACTGCACTTCAAGCCTGTGCATTCATGAGCTGCATGAGCTACAAAGGGCAGACACAAGCTGGTAAAATTGTGTGATTTTAGGCAGAAAACAGAGCTTTTAATACTGTAAGAGTACAGTAAATACATTTAGATTTCTTTAGTCAGCAATATACTGTAGAGTTGGCTCTTTTAAATTTAATAGTCTATATTTCAGTTTTATTTATTTGAATTGGAGTAATTAGAATATGTTAAAACCTTTCTTTTTTTTATACTATGAACAAAATAGTTTTTTTACATTTCAATATGTTTTAAACATTTTGTAGTCTACATTTCTATCTTTCGCACTGATGTTGAATAGAATTCACTAATTATTCAATCCTCCATACTTCCAAATTGTTTAGATTACTTTCATTTATGACACCACAATCAATCCTATCATGGAGCAGATACATATGAACTGTTTTGAGATGATAGCTTTAGATAAAATCCACGTATGAATTTGTATGGTTTTATTGGCATGCTGAATTGTTTCTGACAGAATGTAAGTTATCCAAATTATTTCACACTCTTACACAGTTTAGATATCATTGATATGTTTATAACTTCTTTAAAGTGTTGTGTTTGTGAAACAAAATAATACTGAGTTTAGCATGGCATTTTAAAGTAGCAGTTATCAAAATTGTTCACCAGGAAACCCAGGCAAATGATACAACAGCACACTCACCTTTTCTCTTAGTACAATGGTAAATGGGGCCAGGCTCATGGGGTAGGGCAGGGAATGGGTTTGAAGGAGGCAGCAGGTCCTGTGATGTGCTGCTTACGCCATTCTCACACTGGTATTGTGAGCTGAGGTTGGAGGACCCAGTGACATTCCGGGATTCAGAGGAGAATGGGCTATGGTTGGAGGACACCTTTTGCCGGACTGTGCTCCTTGGGACCACTGGATACTCCTTGCTGGAAGAAATATAAGAAGGAAGTCTGTATAACCCTTGCAAGATCAAAGGGGTATTTTGAATGCAGTGAGACACTTCTGAGATATAAAGGATGATTATAATAGGTGTCAACAATAATAACAATAGTACAAGGTCTGTGAAGTAGACTTCAGGTTACTAAGATTTAAGTTACCAAGACTGATTGGAAAAACATGAGTATGACTCAATCAACAGGGAGACTAAGTGGAACTGTTGCTGCCAGATAGCTTCTTGCAAGTGGTTTCTTAGCAAACCTGGGCTTCCTCAAAGTGAAGAGTTACTTGACTGAACAGCCAAATACTTTGGTTTGTTCTCAAGTTACATTTTGTGATATTAGAAATATTTTAAATATAGGTCATACGTTGTTGCCATTGTATGACACTTTTTTTGTCAAACTAATTGTTTAAAATTTTACACAGATTTTAAGGTTGTCTTCCAAATGAAATATTCCAATAAATGGCTAGAAATATGAAGATTAATAGCTAAAATGGCTATTAACTAATGCTTCAGATTAATGACTGCTTCTAAAATAATAGCTCAAAGTGACACAAAAATCAAAAGTACACATAAAAAGAAATACCATTGCAAATAAAAAAAAAAAAAACAGAGTTAAATGGAAATAAGTGTATTTCTCCATTCTTTAAATGTTATGTCCACACTGGTTATGTTTTACCTGTAATGTTCATGTAACACTGTTATAACCCTGTTTCCTTCAAAAAAACAATAAAAAAAAAATGTAAGTGCTTTGAAACTGTTAATAATTATTTTATATATAAACTGGAAAATGGACCCTCTTAAGTAATAATATTATCAATAGTAATTAATTAAGGTTAGCACTAGGATGGCAGTAAGGTAGAGGAGCATGCACTTACTGGAATTTATATGTGTACTTTCCATTATCCTTAATCAAATGAGCCTTTCCTGTGTCATTTTAAAATTAAACTCTGGGTTTCATGGGTGGTAATTCGTAATTATCACATATATAGTTTGAGCTGGTGGGCTGTTGCTAACGCTGCGGGCTCGCGTAGCGAGCCTGCGGCCCTCGTGAAGCTGGCATGGAGCGCCGATGGAGGCTCTCCTTGCCAGCAACTGTGGACCTCGCACCATTTCCGGACTTACGAAAAACAAATACAAAACACTACGACCTCGCAAAGATACGACTTTAACGGCCGACCTGCGCAATCCTGAAAACATTAAAAACACAATAAATACACACAACAAACACATAAAAAGCTTAACCACAGCAAGTGGGGCACCCAGGAACTCTGCAATTGAAGATACACCTCCATTTAAGTCCAAATTACAGAGTTTAGACACACAAAAATTACCTGAGCGAGAGAAAAAATGGCCACCGAAAAAAACGAAAACCCTAAAGACGCACCACCAAACACATATTGATTTTCCGAAAAAGCCGGACGAGGTCCAAGAACAAGGAAGCAAAATCAACCACAGCCGCGTACCACACATTAGGTGCCATTTTACAACACAATGCGGAAGTACACAGCTACCCTAACGGATTTTTCTTGCGCACGCACACTATTTACACTACACACTGCACACATTGCTGACACTTACATAGCAGCTCCACAGCACTAAAACACACATTGTATACTGCAGCAACATCAAAACAGATTTCCAGCTGTTCAGCACAATGCTTCCTGCATATATTACTTCAAAATAGGTATATTAATTTATTAATGTATTATTTATTTGATTACCATACACCAAACAGCATTAGCTCACTTACAATTTCATTGCCATCATTTTTTGACGGACAATATACTAGTTATATATAATTGTCACTCTACCTCCATTTCTGCAACAAAACTTCTGGATCACTCTATTATCTTATCACCAGTGGATTACTGCATCTTAATCCTTATTCGTCTTCTAACCCATGCATTCAATGCACTACAATAAATCCCAAATTCTTATTCACATATAATATTCAATCCTCCAATGAACAATACACACCTCCACCCTCCTAGCCCAACTCCAGTGATTTCCTATCTAATACTGTTGCCATCTTCACATCTCTACCTGGCATTGCACCTCTTTGCCTGATTTAGCTAATCTCCCTTTGTCTTAAACACCAAAATCTAAATCCCTCTCAACCATTTTATCCCTACTATTCCTTGTGATCAGCCCCACTAGAGTGCATTCTGTCTCCTTGTAAACCTTCACTGGAATATACTCCCATTTCAACTAAACATTTTGCACATACCTGAACATCCATCCCCTCTCTCTGTCCAGCCCTGATAAACTACCATAAATATACTGATCTCTTTGCTGGATCTATCGTATGATCCTGATCTTGCCTTTTTAAGCTTCTACGGTTATGTTTGCTCATTAAAATGCACTTGTTTGCTCCAAAACAATAATATACCATTGCATAGCTATGCAAATTAAATATTCTTATCTTTGATCAGACTCAGAGATATTCAGACCTTAGCAAACAAGCAAAAGATCTGTATTGGGTATCCCAATATCACTACTAGAGCCTACTTATTCTGCCCTCTGTCCCAGATGGACAGTTTATACTGCAATATGTTATCCTCCATTCCCTCAGTCCAGTAGCTTGGGAAACTATACAGTGAATGATATGTTACCTTTGCATTCTGGACATACGGTGAAGCTCCATGTCATCACTTCCCCGAAATCCTTTTGCGAATGGGTTATTTTCTATCTTTAACTGTGTGATCTGGTAAGAAGATGGAATGATAGTCAGTATATTCCCAGTTCTACATACATGGAAGCACAGTCAATACCCTACAGTTACTGTTGCATACACAGAAATACTGCAGGTTTTAACCGTAACACGCTTTTTCTGCACTAAAAATGACTTCTGCAATTGTTAAAAAATATTTTTAACTTGATGTACAAAGTAGTTTTGCAACAAAGGCAGGACTTCTTTCTGTGTAGCTCTGATTAGTGTTTATAAAGGTATTGCACTAGTCGAGTTATGCATCTCTATGGAGAAATTAAGCCAAAAACATTAAAGAGAAGGTCCTGAGTTTTCAAAAGAAAACTAGCTCTTTTAAATACAAATTTACAGCTTAAAGTGGGGATTTTAAAAGTGAAGTCTTGCAATTCAAGGCTCTGTAATGGTATTCTGGGTTGACTTAGCAAATGCATCTAAAACCAAATACAAATTAGTGTAATACAGATAAAATGAAAATTCCCACACAAAATCTTATCCAGATTGTAGTTACATTCCCTTATCAGTGCTCCGTTATGATGAGAAACATATTCCATCTTAAACACAGCTTGTATACCTGGTTGTTTTTCCCCCTCAATTAACAACCACAATATTGCTTGGGGCCTTTGAATGATAGGTTATCACTGTAAAGGAGAACTGGCTTGGGTAAAGGAAGAATTAGGAGCTGCCTTTGTTGAACAGTTGCCTTAGACAATACTCAATTTAGTTATTGGAATGCTTATTTTTATTTCATTTAGGTAAAGGAAATGAGGTAGAACCCATGGTTCTGGCACCCATTTAATGGAGTTAGAACATTAACAACCATGCAAGTTTTACATGTAATGCCTTATGTGCAGTTGCAGAAATCTGTGAGTTAGCTGTTGATGAACAGATTGAATTACTGGGAAAAACCTTCATCACATGATTAGTATTAAATAAACCTCATCACAATGCTCCATTACTTTAATCATGTGTCATAAACAAGATAACCCTCAAGCTGAGGACAGCAACAGGAATATATAGGAAGGGTTAAGTTAACTTGTAAATCCACACTTTTTACTGCAGAGAAAATCCCCTCCCTTTGTTTCAAGGGGAAAAAAATGCAGATCAAATTCCACTCAGGCATCACAGAGTATTTTTATTTTATTTGTTTTTTAACATTTCTCCACATGGGCAAAATGTTCTTTAAATATATGTATATTTACAGATGTTAAAGAAAAAAAGTGGGTTGGCTGGTCTTTTTCCTTTCCAGAAACTCATAAAAAAATATGTGCGTGAGTTGAAGGGAAGTTTGGCAATTGGGAAAAATACACATATTTATTTAATTAACCCTTTCAACTTTACTGGAATAAAAAAATACAGAAAATGTACAGCAATCCTTGAATCTGTAATATTATCATGAACTTTTTTTTTTTTTTTAAACCCAAAATATGTCATTTATGAATTATTTTTTTATGCTTAGATCTATAGACATAAAGTATAGATAGTTAAAAATTTAATAACAATGAATGATACTGCATTTCTAAACAAAAGTAGAAATCTCACTCAGGACCCCCTTACTGATTTAGTGAAATTAGCAGGTTTTCCTGCCCAGGCTCAGTTAGATATGTGTGCCACCCTAGTTAATGTTTTTCTATCCCCTATGTCTTCTCCCCATTCCCAATATATATATATATATATATATATATATATATATATATATATATATATATATACACAGCAGACTCAGGGTTTGGTAGATGCTGGATAAATGTAGTTCTGGTTGCTTGAGCGTTATATATAAAAGATGCCTAGATTAGCTGCACATAGGATGCTATTTTCTAGTGAGGGCTGTTCTAGCAGCAGCAGCTTTCACTCCTCCTTTACACACAGGTACTGGAGGGCGCGGTGCTGAACCCGGGGAATGTAACGCCAACACTGCACTGGCTCAAACACTCATGCCTGTCTGCTTCCAGGTAACACTGAAGCACAGAGACATACAGTGGATGTAGCATGACAACCTGGCTCCTGGCATTTGTTGAGCGTTGTGAAATTTAATTTTAATTTTTTCTGGTTAACTGAGACTCTACTGTACATATATTTTACTGAACATTCAGCAGCCCTCTTAAAGGCCTCCTTAGGCCATGTTCAATCACTGGTGCTGATTTTTTTAATGCCTTTGAACCAAGATGTTTAGTTTAATTTTGAGTAATATTGATAGCTAATGTTGAGACTAACCAAGAGTAGTAGTAAACAATGAGTTATGAATGGATAGATGATGGCATTCATAGTGCTTTGGCGTAAGAACAGTCAAGTAATGAGACTGGGTTGTACTATTCAAATATAAACATGGTGAAAATGAGCCAGAGTCTTGGATGCATCCTTGGTGAGAAAAGAGTGGTGTCTGGGGGATGTTTTGTAGGTGATTGCGAAAAAATGACTGAATAAATATGAACTTTATAGAGATAAGAGAGCAAAAAATAGAAAACATTGAGCAGTGGTGGACAGAATGATGCCTGGGAGGCAACAATGGCCATCAAACGTTTCCAATGTGGCACCCCCAGGATAGATTTTGTAAAAATATTTTTTCCTGGCCTTGTATTCATTTTATTTTACCCTATGCATTGTGTGTTAATGGATTTTTGTGTAGTGGTGTAGTGGTATATATATATATATATATATATATATATATATATATATATATATATATATATATATATACAGTGTATATATATATATATTTATATATATATATACATATTTTTATAAACAAAAAACAAGTGGCAGGGGAATTGAGCCTCAGCATTACCAATGAAAAAAATCTTTAAATCAACACATAGAAAGGCGAGTGTAAAAGTTAATATGTCTAAAATAGAATATGATACAGTAATAAACTCCAGCGTTATTATCTGGGCAGAGTCTTGTGGGACGGCCTCAAGGGCTAAATTAAAATGGAAATATCTAAATCAAATCTGGAAAAATAAAAAAAATGTAAACACATTTTCCACATTATTTTCCACCCTCTAACTAAGGACTTTTGTGGCCCTTTAAGAATGTTATATGGGAATCTGATAACCACTAAGACCAGAACTGTTTTATGTGGGCTTCATTATTATGTATGTATTCTTCTAAGGCTTTAGGAATTAATTGGGTGCTTCAATACTAAAAACAACAAAACAGAAGATTTGATGATGATGGTTGAGCAGTTAGAGGATACAGGCTGTACCTTGTGATTCTGATATGAGGTGACGGCTATAAATGCAGTCTCTGAAAATACATGGGTGCAGAAAGCTGTGTTTTTAGACCCAAAGCCATTGTTCTCATCCGCCTTGACAATGTGGAGCCGCGGCTGGTACTTGTGCATGGAATTCAGGATGATCTGGAGTGGGAAGGAGGATTACGAGTTAGAATTTGATTGCACATAAAGAAAAACATCTTGACTCACTCAGACTACCCATTTTCTGTTTTACCTCAGACCCCATGTTATTTTTTGTTCTTTTATATTCAAAGTATATATGAGCTTTTATTTATTTAAAGATCTCCATATTACTAGTAAATGATAAAACAGGTCAGTGAACAAAAATTGCTGCTAGATTAGATTGAGCCCTTTTGAAATACATAGATTTCTGTTTTTATTGCTCAATTGCAGCCATGATTATGGGGATACTCTTATTACAGTGAAATAAAATTGCCTAGATTATGGTCAAATGCTGCCAGCCACATTCCCCTATAAAGCTGATCCGACCTATAAACAACTGTGCATTAATCACATGAAACTTATGCTCACAAATAAATCTGTCTGCAAATCTTTTTTGACACAAATGCAAAAAATCTGAATTTATACATAGACTAGTTGGGTATGGAAGTCTTTGCCTATTACAAGCCTGTACATAGTTTCAATTCAATACCAGTGGAAAACTGCTGTACAATTCAAAAAAATGCAACAAAACATGTTATGAACAAATCTCTGTGCAGCAAAAATCTTTGGATTTAGTAACAGGGAATCTTTGATTTTAGTAGCAGCAGCCATCCCTCAATCACAATCAAACATAGCAGTACTTCTGACCTTATATCGGCTAAACCAGACCGTCAATAGAGATCTGCTGGGAAACTGCTGAAAACTACCTTTCGGGACACTACTACCAGTTTACTAATGGAAAGGGACAGGGAAGGTTTCAGGATTTCACTAGGAATATAATATACCTATGGATCTATTTCCTTTTTTGTACTTTATTTTATTAAGAAGTGCTTAAAAGCTCTGTTTTTTTTCTGTCTAATATCATACAATTTGTACCTGTTTGGGCATGCCTTCTGCAGCTCATGAATACACAGACTGTGAAGAGCAATGATTCAAATTAGCCTGTCAGTTGTTGCCACTGATTGGTTACTATGAGACAGAGCAACCCCTGAACTTAAAAGTACACCGTCTTCACGAGCTGCAGAGGGGAGAAACCAGTTAGAGCACTTTTCAATAAAATAAATTGATTACATAAGTATATTATATTATTAGTGAAATCCAGAATGCTTCCACGTCCTTTAATATATTATCATGCAACAAACTATTCAATTTGATGTCCTCTAGTAACTAAAATAATACCATGAGCTAAAAGGTATTAAAGGTATATTCAAAGCATTTCTCTTTGCTGCATCTGAACAAAAGTATTTCAAAACAAAGTTCCTGGTGCTGAATAAACTGCTTTGCATATATAATTACACTGGGAATGTGAACCTGTCAGCCGCTGAATAGGAACTGAATTGTATGAGATTTTTGCTTCAGTGACATGTAATATTTGAAACATGTTCTTTTAAATGCATGATTGAATTTATTTTAGTCCCCTATTGCTTTCAGAGACCACTACTGAGGAACATTTATATTCTGGTGAAAAACTACCCCTGGTACAAATAAAAGTTAATAATAATAATAATAATAATAATAATAATAACCTGGTAATGGGCAAAATGTGTTGCTTCTCATGATGAGTTTACAAAACTAAACTGTTAAACAAAGCAATGGCTTCTCCCAGTAAAAATGATGTAATATTATTGGCAGTTAAAGGTTGTATTGATGTGTTTACTTTCTAGAAACAATTGAACTGTTATCATGTCAAGTTATTTTCAAGAGCATAATAAAAGGAACCAATAAATATCCATTTTGCAAGTGTTTTGGAAAAACTTGGAAGAACGTGAATGTAGCTGTTTGTTTGTTTTTTGTTGAAATTCATGTTTTTGGTCTTTTTATTTTGTCTATTTTAGTTACATCAATACCACAATGCTCACAATGATTTGATGCACAAGCCATGAAGCGGTTAAGAGATGCTGTATAAGTCTCTAGATTTAGACCTGTAAAGATTTCCATTTCTGAATAGGAAAATCCATAAACTTTACAGAACCTGGAAGAATAACAGAGGTTTGAGGGGCTGTGAGCCAGGCTCCAGAGGCAAACTCAGAGAGCAGGCTTTGCACCCTCTGATCCAGGCGGTTATGTGGAATACCACAAAAAATAACAATGTGGATGAATTAAACTCTACAACTGTGTATAGTACGACTATATAGCCGGCTGCTGCTCCTTATGAATAAAGCATAGCATTAAAGATTCAACCAGTACATGTAAGGCTTCCTAAAGAATACAATTCTATTGGATCGAGGATGGTATAAATCAGGGGTGTCCAAACTCAGTTCTGGGGGGCCGCACCCAGGCCTGGATTTGAATATATCCTTTCTGTGCACAGGTGAGTCAATCAGGATGACTGAACAAGTGATTGACTCACCTGTGGACAGCAGGGATATCATCAAATCCAGGCATGCGTGTGGCCCTCCAGGAGCGAGTTTGGACACCCCTGGTGGAAAGTGAGTGTGAAGTATGTGTTCTGATTTATGTGGCCTGTGTATCAGGACGATGTAAGAGGTATATGTTTTTGTGATAATATCAGATGTGAAGTTTGTGTCCTGATATCTTTAAAGAACCACTGCACAATAATATATATATATATATATGTATATATATATATATATATATATATATATACATATATATATATTTATTTATATATATATGTATTCAAAAACTCTCAGTCTGACTAATAGCATAATTAAACAGGAAAAAAAGTCAGACAGCTAGTTAATTACAATAAAACAGTACTATAAACTGTATTCAACAATGAAAACCACCCCGTAACGCAGGCCGCCAACGACTTGCGGGTTAAGACGCAGGACGGCCGAAAAATGCCTACTGGAGGTGAACGTGGAACTTCGCAGCCCGCAAATCCTTTGATCTGTCAAGCCCGTAACCGCTACAAATCCAATCATGCTATTAAATTGTAACAAAGTCACCCGCGAGCAAGCCCGTAACACGCAAATGGAACCGAAAGCCCAACGTGTTATATCGGCAATCAATGTGTTAATACATATATTGTAACTTGCATGTGATAGAATATCAAATTTACGGCTTTATTAATATTGCATTATTATGTGGGTTCAATCACAAACTGTAATTGTAGCCCGTAGGTCTTTGAAATCTAACCTCCCCTTTTTCAGTGACGTGACACTGACGATCTCTTTTTCCATTGGCTCCATCTAACTACGGTCTACACTAATTTATCGTCCGATGGCCGCAAATCCAACGTTCTACAAACGAGCTAGAATTTGCGTCTCAAGCCCATAGCTTGTAGCCCATTCTAATTTAACTAGCGAATTGCCCGTTAAAAAATGAAGTGTAAGTGAGATAATGCTATTTGCTGTATAATAATAAAATAACTAATAGATTAATAAACTTATATACTTTACCTATTTTGAAGTAATATATGCAGGAAGCATTGTGTTGAAGAGCTGCCAATCTGTCTTGATGTTGCTGCAGCATTAGTGGTGTGGAGCTGCTGTGTAAGCGTGATGAATGTGTGCAGTGTAATAGTGTGCGTGCGCGAGACCAAACCGTTAGCATTGTTTTAAAATGGCGGGTAATGTGTGGTATACGTCTGTAGCGGAATATCCGTAGGTGTTTTGTGCTGTTTTGCGTGTTTAGAGTGCTGTAGCCTCGTTTTCGTTTTGTTCGGCTGCCATTTTTTCTCTCGCTTAGAGAATTTTTGAGTGTCTAAACTCTTTTATTTTAAGTTAAATTAAGGTGTAACTTCATTTTTTGAGGTCCTGGATGCTCCCTCTTGCTGTAGGTAAGCTTTTTATGTATGTGTTGTGTTTATTTATTGTGTTTTTCATTTTTTCATGTGCGCGGGTTGCGGGCGATTTTTGCAAGGTCGCAATGAGTGGTAACGTGTCTTGTATGTTGTTGACGTAAAGTTTGCGAGGGTCGCAGTTGCTGTGTCATATGTTGTTTGCGTTACGACGTAAAGTTTGCGAGGGTCGCAGTTGCTGGCAAGGAGTGCTTTGGCGCTCCATGCCAGCAACTGAGGCCCTCGCTTTGCGAGAGCCGCGGCTAGCTGCCCAAGCCTGCAAGCGTTAGCAACAACTCATATGCTCACAACTATATATGTGACTAGCGAATTGCCCGTCAAAAAATGACGGCAATGAAATTGTAAGGTAGCTAATGCTGTTTAGTGTGTAATAATGAAATATATAATACATTAATAAATGAATATACTTTACCTATTTTAAAGCATTGTGTGGAAGAGCTGTGAATGTGTTTTGATGTTGCTGCAGCATTAGTGGTGTGGATCTGCTGTGTAAGCGTGCTGAATGTGTGCAGTGTAACACTGTGCGTGCGCGAGCCCAAACCGTTGTCGTGTACTTCCGCATTGGCGTAAAATGGCGAGTAATGTGTGGTATACATTTGTATCGGAATATCCGTAGGTGTTTTGTGGTGTTTTGCGAGTTTCTTGTGGTGTTTTGCGAGTTTAGAGTGCTGTAGCCTCGTTTTCGTTTTGTTCGGCGGCCATTTTTTCTCTCGCTTCGATTTTTTTTTAGTCTCTAAACTGTTTTATTTGGAGTAAAATCGAGGTGTAAGTTGTATTTTTGAGGTGCTGGGTGCTCCCTCTTGGTGTAGGTAAGTTTTTTATGTATGTGGTGTGTGTATGTATTGTGTTTTACATTTTGTAATGTTCGCGAGTTGCGTCCGAGTGTTGCGAGTCCGTAATGTGTGTGAACGTGTGTCGTATGTTGTTTGCGAGTGTCGTAATGTGTGTGTCGTACTGTTTGGGTTGCGACGTGAAGTTTGCGAGGGTCGCAGTTGCTGGCATGGAGCGCCTTCGGCTACGCGAGCCCGCAGCGTTAGCAACAACTCGTACGCTCACAACTATATATGTGATAGCACTGTACCTCGCCCAAATCTCAAGCAAGCAGCCATTACAAGCTTCACTTTGGGGTTACTGGCTTTGAATTTAATAGGGCTGTTAGATTTGCGGGTCCTATGCAGCAGCTCTCATTGATGTTCAATGTGACCAAAATTAGGACTTAAAGGCATATTTAAATTTCCTGGATTATGAATGCATCTGATAGAGGAGAATTAGTAGTGTATGAATACATTTTGCATTAAAAAGTCCCCAAATAAACATTAATTAACTTACCTTGAAGTTAGCAAAATGTATTATGGTTTTTGGCAGTTGCATTTGATGATGTGTACCCCAAGAAAATTCCATATAAATTAGCATAAAATTCATATTTAGCTGTGCCCAATCAGAAGCAGGCTGATACATTGTAACAGTCTCCACCTCAGTATATTCTGACATGCTCAGTACAAGAAATGAGGTTTTAAGGGCAGATCTCTGCCAGCACTTCCTCTGCTTCATCTCCCTGCTGTTTCAGAGAAAGACTCTCACTGTACAAAAACTGTCTTACTTGGGATGTTACTGCACTTATAACTAAATGCTGCAGGTCTCTCACACACACACACACACAGCAGCTCTGATCTCTGGTGTGGGCATGTATCGAGGATGGTTTTTGCCAAAGGATTGCAGGAATGTTATAATCCAGAAAACTCAGATATGTCTTTAAAGGAAAACTGCATGATAATAAAAGAATATATATATTTGAAAAGGTAGAGTTTGTGAGCATAATTAAGCAGGAAAAAGTCATATAGCTCGTTTTTAATTAGAAAAAAAATGTTATGCCTATGTAGGACCCTGGAGATATCCATGATACTCCTACTCCACCTTTCCCTCCACTGATCACCACACACACACATCATCCAACTCTATGATCTTATCTATGATCTGTTGCCTGTATATCAGGTGGCTGTAAGAAGTATTTGTCCTAATCTTTATATATGCAGATTAGCATAAGATTGAGAACTCTGTGCTCTAATATTGGAATATTATAATGGGCTAAATTACATATTTAATGCATATAAAGTGCATATCCTGATATTAAGGTACTAGGAGAGTTATTATTTTGTGTCCTGGAGTCAATATTTTAGGAACAAGTGAGAGATTGTTGCATGGATGTATATAAGAAGATGTGATGTAATGTATTATACTTCACTAAATTGAACTGTGTAACTAAATTTGATTATGGCATATTTAGACCCTCATTCAATTCCGAGTTGCCCAATTGAATAGGGCTCTATATAAGCACATACAACAAATTTTCACAGAACTTTTTAGTTACTGAACCTCTATCCAAAAGCAAGGTTTTTAACTAAAAACTTCTGTCAAAAAAATATGTTATGTGCTTTTATAGAGCCCTATTCAATTGACAAAATCCTAATTGAATGAGGACCTTAGTCTTTATTATTGTGTGTGTGTGTATGTCTGACTATTGCCTGTGTTGGGGGGGGGGGGGGTGATTCCCCATGACTATAATACTTGGCGTCAGAGAAGGCAAAGGCCCGCCAGCTCCACCTTACTCCTAAAACAGTGGAGACATCCTTGCTCACGAGGCCCCTCTCATCCCGTTGGCTTAGCCAAATTCCTTTGACATGTGGGTAACTTGCAGGCCTCAGCGGTGAATGATCTAATGGCTTTTAATTTCATTACAGTGACTCTAATTGAGAGGCTACTGCTGCACTTTTGCTCTCGGGGGCATTCTGCTCTCTTCTTTTTAGTCTCCTCCTCACAGTAGGAGCACGGCTGTTGCCCCTTGCTCTCTGCCCCACCCCCAATCTCTGTCCACAACTCCCACCACTCTTCTTAATAAACTCACGCTACATTAGCATCTCCTGCTCTCTTAAGATGCTGTATTCACCTCTGTATCATTCTATCAAGACCTGAGTATCTGGTTAGCAAGAACTGTACCTTTATCATCCTTTACCCTTTACATAATCTCCCTATAATGTATAAAGATTATCTTTTCACTACCTGTCCTTTACCTCATTTCTTTATACTGTAATATATTATCTGTTTTTTACCTAATTTATCTACACTGCATGAAGAATATGACACGTACATCTCCAGTTATATACCTAATCTCACAATATTGTACTGTATTATCTGTGTTTTAAATAACCTCTTTAATTGTGGCAATAGTATCTTTTATCTAATTGTACCTAATTTCTTTAGATTGACCTTTATCTAATCTCTCTATACTGTATTATATTATGCATTTGTTAACTAATCTCCTTATATTGTACCTCTATGCTTTCTCCTTTGTCTAATCTCCTGATACTGTACCCATGTTATCTGTTCTTTATATAATCTCGCTATATCCCTATACATATCCTTTAGATAGCCTCTAGTCTCTCAAAATGGTACCTATATTATAGGTCCTTTGCATTGTCTCATAATGAAACATGTATCTGCTCGTATGTCGTACCACCTACATTATCTATCCATTATCTTTAACCTTCTTCACTGTTCCTAAATTTTAGATCCTCAATATTGTATCTGTAATATATGTACTTTATGTAATCTCCATATACTGAAAATATATTATTTGTCCTTTGCCAAACTCTATATCTTGTACCTATACTATCTTTAGCCTAATCTCCTTATACTGTACCTATACTACTTACCTAGTCCGTCTATACTGTAAATAAAGTATCTGCCTGATACAGTTATATCGTGTATCTAAGTTTCTTATATTGTGCCAATAACATCTGTCATTTACTTACCTATATATTCTATATCTAGTTAATTATACATATGTACTTTACATATTTCCCTATATATTTTAGTTCTTTGACTAACCTTCCTGTAGCGTACCCTGTTTTAACAGTCATTTACCTACAGCATGCCTATATTATCAATACTTTACCAAATCCCATATACTTTATTATATAATCAATATTTAACCTAATCTTCAATACTGCACTTATATTAGCAGTCATATGCTATTCTCTATATACTGTGTTATCAGTCTCTACTCCCATAGTTAATGAATCCCATAGTTAATGACAAAATAATGTACATACCAATATTCCTGTATTAATATCTATATACTGTACCAAAATTATTTGTATAAAAATCTTCATATACCATATTTAGAAGTCTTTCCCTTCCTAATCTGGACCAATAATACTAGTCCTATACAAACCTATGTATGCTGTACTAATATTATAAATCCGATACTAATTTCCATAAACTTATATTTTTAGTCATGTAGTAATTTTCATCAGCATTACCTATAAATCTTGTATTAATTGTCATATGTTGTTTCATAAATAATTCAATCATTTACCTAACCTCACTACATAAGTACTGTATCTGTACTAGGGTACTTATTAAGGAAGTTATTAAGGGATGTTGAGTATTTTACGAGGTAGTTAAATTATGATTCTTACCCATGCTGAAGATAGTACAAGAGTGATCTAGGGTTAAAATAAAATATATTTTATAAAGATTAAGAAATATGACAATATTTAGTTTGAATGAACAATATATCAATATTTTTCTGAGGATTGTGTAAGAATTGATATTGAAACTACAACAGATATTTTTGTAGAACACAGGGTGATAAGGAGACCTGTCCCAGCTAGAGGGTCACATAGAATGCCTCCTTGGAGTGTGAAGGGTTAAGGAGGATGAGATATGTCGAAATGGAATTTCCAGCCTTGCTAACGGATGCTGATAGAATTTGCCCTGTTGTCTTATGATAAATATACAGGCTCAAAGCAAGACTTATCTGGAGAAGCCTTTGAAGAGTGACTTAACCCCTAAAAGAGTGACTGAGGTTTGGAAGGAGCTGCTTGCACTTCCATCCTGCCTCCCACTGCCCTCTGCTCTTCTCACTGCTTAGATCTCTTTGTCTCTGGAACTCCTTATCCTATAGTGGATGTGAGATGGATTTGATCCTTTGTTTTACGCTGAAGATATCTCTTTCTTCAAGTGAATTGAGAAACGTTCATCAATTTAGATAAAGTGTTTAACCTTGCATTGCCAGAATGGCTAGTAACAGATTGAACGGGCATCAAGTTAAAGCTTATTTTCTTGCCTATTTTGTACCTCAGCTCTGAGTATTTTTATTCTCATTAATAGTATAACAGATATCACCTCTACGATCCACTTACTCCAATTACATGTAAAAAGTATTCTTATGGTATTGTGTGCTCCAGTAGAACTTTTAAAAAGTGTATAGTATATTTCTTATATAATTCAGCACACCTATCATATAAATGTAATAATGTCAATGTTTGTAGTGTATGCAATATTTTAAATATTTGACTATGAATTGCTTTGTTGCCTGTTCTTGTTAATTGCTCAACTAAATGCTCCTCTATTTCTAAACTCCCTATTAACCAATGACACAACATATACAGAGTTGGACTTTACTGTTTGCTTCAAGCCACTTAGCAAAACTATCCTCTTGTTTGTGATATATACATCAATACAATGTTAAAACCTGAAGTATATGTATATGTGTATATCATAAACATGTGCACAGTTTGCTCCATGCACCAAGTAACAGTAGGAAACCACATATACTTAAAAAAACATTTCAAATAATTAATTCCTTCTATGTGCCTTTTGTACCAAGCCATATAGTATGCTAGACAAATATGATGTAAAGAATACTGTATTCTGCAGTGGACTAGCATCGCCTGTGTCTGATGCACCCTATTCATATAAAGGAAAATATAAGGTGTGCTGCACCATAAACCAGCAGCAGTATGTAATTTGCTTTGCACAGTCTATGTGGCCATTAAGGGGTTAATCAGTGCTAGAGAAGAGTTTACATGTTGTACTTCTCTATGGCACAATGTACAGTATGTGGAATGATATCTCCATGTGAAAGGCCCAGGAACTCCAAGGTTAAATCCAAAGTCACTCTCTCTTATCTTGGCTCTCACAAACAACATTTAACAGATAAGAGCACAGCACCATTAGCAGCCCCTCTTCCCTGCCTCTCTCTGCTGAACTGAACAAATAAACCAGTTTTGGTGATGTAATCTTTCTATGCTTTCTTCGGTGATTCACATACATCCTTCCAAACCTTCCACAGATATATCAGTTTGGTAGATAAATCAGAGGAAAAATAAAAAGTGTCCATCACACATATTTGGAAAACCATTTAAATAATCTTAATGGATATAATATATCAGTGTGTCTGCATTATTTTAAACCATGTCTGCATTTCAAGTCTCTAAACACTGTTATGGCAAATCAAACCAACAATGAACTTGACTGCTTACACTTGTGTGCTAAGTCCTTCATATTACATTTACAAAGATACCAAATATGCTAGTGCTTTATAACTAGTTCTTACTTCCCCCTGGTAATTGTGTCTAAGAAACCAAAACGCTTATATCGAAAAACTAAACAAGGCATCCTAATTGTGCAGAACAAAAATATATTCTCAGTTACCCAGAGTATAAGAAGTCTAGAGCATTTGTTTATACAATGTAAGTAAAAAATAAAAAACAAGTCATATAGAAATTAAAAATGTCAAAAATGCGTATTAATTAGCAAAAATAAATAATAGGGAATAAATATTAAAATAATTGTATTTGCTTTTGCTCCACTGTTCCCTTTATATGTGTGTGTGTATATATATATATATATATATATATATATATATATATATATATACCGTATCTTTCTACCCTTCTATCTATCTATGTATATACAGTTAAATTACAGAAGCCCTCCCCTTCAGTTTGCTTTCCCTCTCTCTGTAGGTTTCCCTCTATTGGCCTTTTTTCCAAGTCAACCATTCCATCAATTCTGAGAAGCCGCAGAGCACACTCCTGCCAAGCAGCAGTGTGTGTATAAGAACCCTGTTCATTCATCTCAAGTATGGGGGAGAATTCATCTCAGCCTCCTCTGGCATCACCTGTGTTATCTAGCGTCTGATCACGGAGTTTACCCTCTGGTTGCTGAAATCTCTCTACACCAGGCCATGGAAGGATGTGTCCGACATGCTTCTTGTAGAGTAATGCCTGACAATTACCATCCTTACTGTAGAGCTTGGCTTCCTTCTCACTGTAACGCTTTTGTTGCCAGTGCAATGCAGTGTTCACTCCTGAGGCAGTGAATCTATTAAACCTTCAGTGTTACACTAGTCATGTAAATCTAACAGTTGGATTTCAAGAAAAAAATCATAATTTTTTACTACCTTCTACTTAATAAAGAAGCATGAAAATTGAATTTCAACACTAGCAGTTAGGGCTTTTTCACCTATGTTTGTTCATAAAAGATAAACAGCAGCCACTGAGTACAATTCCATGCCAACTAACAGCAGATGGAAATACATCTAGGGGTAGTATCTGAAATTCTGTTATTCTTTGACAGACATATTCAGAGTTTGATGGCTCAACTACTTACATGCCCAAAAGGGTCAAGGTGGTTGTTGGTGAGCTTCAGCTTCTGGAAAGAAACCAGTTGCCTCATCCAATGTGCACCAGTGGCAGGCGAGTCTGGATGAACATAAAGTCTCCCTGGCATTGCAGGTTCAGCCTTCCCAGTAACAGACCTATAGCAATAAAGCACAAACATAAAGAAGCATAACACTCAAGAAATAGTTTATTTATTTTTTTTAGAGTGTTCTCCATTTGCTTTTTAGACTTATTTTGGTTATTTATTTGGCTCACGCTGTCTTATTGCAATAATCAGGATATCAATAAATGGTATAGTTAATGTTCAGTTTATTGGATGGTACCGTTTAAAACATCTCAAACATTGTACTAAATGAGCAGTATTAGTTTGTAGAAATGTATGTGTTTTTTTCTGCTTTGTCAGCAAAAGGAGTAAACACAAAAGCCCAGATCTGTCTGTTGTAGCTAGTGTCATAAATAGCAGTATTTGTATTCCAGTAGCTTGATATTGCCATATTAGGGCTCCATTCAATTCAAGATAAGTTAATTTAAGTTTGTACGTAATTTCAGCTGCGGGTAATATTACAAACGGATTCAGTGAAGTTCACTCACAATAATATGAATCTCACCCGACATCCATAAATCCATGTCTTGTCAGTAACATACTAGGTGTAGAATTATGAATTTGTAATGTTTTACCAAACCAAGCATTTTACTTAAACTACTTTTGAGACACAGCTCATAGAACCAATAGAAAATAAGAACATGATATTGTATATATAAGTACAATGAGTAAGAATAAGCACCTATAATTGTAAGTAAGCATCTTGCGAGTAGATACATTTGCCAATAGGGCTAGCCCTTCAAAAGACAATGCTTTAGAGCATCTGTGTCTAGTCCATGTGGATTTCCTGCTATTTATTAACCTGTTGTGTGTTACCCTGTATGTTGTATAATGACAGAAACATAATAATAAAAAGATCATATTTTTAGATTCCGCATATGTGCCTATAGGAATGTTAAGTGTAAAAATGTTAAAGTACATTTTTTTTTAGTGGTTTACTGTCTCTTTAACTGCTGCTCCAGCTCTTAGAAATGGTTTCAAAAACTTTTATGGGTGTTGTTAATTAGCTGTACATTTTCCATTTATAGTTTGTGAATGATCATTAAAGTCTCAATTGAGTACCAGTGTGTAAAACTAAGAAAGAGTCACTCTTATTATTACGGATGTCAAAAAATCAATGGGAAAGCTTGCTGTAATTTGCGTGTTTGGCTTTGTTTCATATTTTACAGGTAGCTCACTCGCAATCATAAAACATTGGGTGAATACAATAGCCAAGGAAAGTTACTGACCACTTTTTACTTGTGTAACATTAAAAAATGGGGAATTGAATGGAGCCCTTAGATGGGGCAAAATGATGAATAATCTCTATAATGAGATTACTATATTTGCACAGTGGCTATAATGCAGATCTCTTGTTTCTATAGAAACATGATGGACTGGGCTTGTTGTGCTAATTAGGATGGTCATTAAGACTGTGATCCCACTATTGACAAAGGACCTGCCTAAAGTTTATCAAGGTCTATGATAATTTAATATGCAGTGATTGTGAATAATAATATCAGTGCTACTGATAAATTAGAATTGAATGAAACATATTTCCATCACCACAATAAATTGTAACCCCTTTACTACCAAGGGTTTAACAAAAAGATTAAATATAATATACTAATAACAACGCTGAATGTCACTGATTTATAGTATATCAGTCAATCCAAATGTCATTCTCCTTGTACTCTTTTGTGATGCACAAAATTACTATGGCTTTGGGGGAGATTGTAATCTAACTCTGCAAAATGTTCTCTGCTATTCTTTGTCCCTGCTTCTCTCAAGCTGTTCTGTACTCTATTTTGCAGAGTGTGATTCTGATTATAAAACTCACTAACTACAGTAAACAATTACCCACGGTAGCTTATTCCCCGTCAACGGCTTCTCCTCCTAAAAATGTTTCTGTGCTTCTTGGCCAAAAACACATATTTAAAACTGTGGCTTATGTTCAGAACGCCCATTCTTAAGTGGAACAAGATGTAATATAAAACATTTCCACGTATCATTGCCTGTATACAGGGTTCCAAAGGCTATTTATGACAACACAAACAAGGTTATTTTACTATGCCTCAACAAACTCTCCATATGTTCTTGTGCAGTAGATGCCTTGCTGTCTATCTTGAACTTAGCATTTGTTTTCTGTAGTGTATTTATGTATGAGAATAGACTTAGTTATCCAGTAGTCTTGCTAAGCTTTGTGGGCTCCAGCTGAGAGATGCCTACCATTTGTTATCAGCAAACTTGTATCTGTGGTCATCTGCCGGTACAATGTCCATTAGAAGGATGTACTTGGTTTTCGGATTGAGACCAGTAACCTTCACCTTGTAGCTGGGGAACATACGCCTGGAATAGCAGAGTAAAGTCAGTTAGGTCTTATATATGGGATAGATAAAGACTGATTGCTGGGTCAGTATGGTATTATTATTATTATTATTATTATCCTTTATTTTAAAGTGTCAACATATTTTCTAGCACTGATTGTAAGCAGCCATGATGGCTATTTTACATAGAAAAGTGGGCTTCTCTGTATTCACTTACCCATAAATTGCCTTTTGGGGCTGATATGGCAAACCCTAATAAAGCTGCCCCAAATAAAAAAAACGGTATATTCTTTAAATTACTGTAGGGAATGTGAAAGGATGAGATGGCATTTGTCACGTAAGAGGCAGACACTTTAACCTTGTCATTGCATTGCAGACCCTTCAATACTTAGGGGATCTAAGGGTGTGATTATTGTTATTATTATCGTTTATTTGTAACCCGCCAACATATTCCGTAGCACTATACATACGTTGTGATCAAGGCAAAACAATATTAATACATTACAAAGATGGAGGGCTGTCTTTAAACTTGATTAGGCAGAGAAAGTAGAACAGTAAGGTGGACATATTTAAATGAAGGGATATTTATAGCTCATCAGGCAACTGGGATAATTAGAGACATTAAAAACTATAATATTAACTATTTCACTCTGTGGGGACCACATTCCAGCCAAACACATATTAAAATTAAAATTATAGGAGTGCACAGCAGTAGTTTTCCTTTGCAATTATATGATTACAAATAAATACTAGCTATATATATGCCAATGTTTCTAAAGAAATACCATTTTATATTTCATAGGGAAATTGCCTTGGCTAATTTGTTTTTTGGAAGCTTCTAATTTTAATCCCATGCTTCACTAGTTTGTGGCTAAAATTTTCATCTCCAGAATATCCTTTAGATAAATCTTTTAGAGAACGTTTAGGAACTAGTATGAAATTAAATATGATGCAAGTTAAAGTCCTACTAGTAACATACTATTATTACAGTCTTTACTAATTACATTTGCTGAGAGCACTACATTAATAAAATTCTCCCCCAAACTTTCCCAATAATCAATGCCCTGTTGAATTTTTTATTGACAACACACCATGCTGACACACTTAGTTTGCATAACAGAAATACTGTGGGTTGCCAGTTCCTTCCTCCTGGTATTCCCAGTGATCCACTGCGATCTCTTGGTTCCCTGGCTAGATTTGAACCCAGGACCCTGTGGTGAAAGAACCTGCATCTTAACCACTGCGCCATTAGGGAACCCATGAGTAATAATTAGCAGTTATATGTATTAGGATTGGTCACTCTTAAGGAGCGCTGTAGTCCAAAACTTTCTGTCATGTGTTTAAACAAGCATTTTTCTTTTTCCAAAGTTTTTTTTATCAATTGAAAATAAATGTAATGCATTAAAGAAATATAACACTCAAACAATAGACAGGCAGAAACTAGTACAGTGTTTTGATCTGGCTTTATGGAGAACAATGGAAATAAAAGCACAATATGTTGTAATTTAGACACCGATAAGGCTGCCTGCCCCTTTGTTTCTTATGATGTATTAGGCCATAGGAGGAGAAAACAATCCTGCACTACCTATATTTAATTAGTTTTCTCTGTACTATAGACCAATTATTTCTCATAAAAAAAAAAAAACGTGTTTTATGTTTAAAATTTGATCTTTTAAATGCATGGTATAATGTTTTGGACTATACTGGCCCTTCAAGCAAGATGTGACTCAGCATAGAGTAACATACATGGCCTTATTCAATTGCGATTTGGCCAATTGAATAGGGCTCTATATAAGCACAAGGCATATTTTTTTACAGAAGTTTTTAGTTAGTGATCTTCTATCCAAAAGCAAGGTCTTAACTAACTGAAAATGTCTGTAAAATATGCTCTGTGCTTATATAGAGCCCTATTCAATTGGCCAAATCGCAATTATCAATGAAATGTTATTTTAAAAAAGGCATTTTCCTACAATAAACTAACACAGAAATCTGCCATTTTGAGCTGTTGTTCAGCCTTGCTGGTGTACCACATACAGAGATTCATATATCAGCAGCCTCATTCAATTTTGAGATCCGGGCTCGCAAGTGGAGATCGCAAGCTACCGTGCTATTCAAATGCCTTCCGTTTGCGGCCTCCGATCGGGTTACTTGCTGTGAGCTGCCATCCATTGCTTTTCTTAAAATCACAAGTTTCTTCCCTCCAAGCCTTTGATCTTTCACGGCCGCAAGAGTTGGGGCCACTAAAATCGCTATTCAATTGCCCCAATTCCCCCTGATCAAGCCAGCAAATGGCAAAAATCGAACCACAGGTTACTGGGACCAAGCAGGTCTCGCAAAGGGGGCTTACTGACAAATCGGAGCACTTTAATATCAAATATAAAATCAATCCAGCAAATGATGGGAAACGCAATGGGTGACATTAGAATTAAAAGCACAACATTCACAAGCTGCACATCACCAAAATATAATACTTTATTTCATGTTTATTTTCTGTCTAAAGTTGTAGGGGCTTCAACCACCAAGCCCGTAGGACTTTGAAATCCAACCTCCATATATAATTGAAGTCCTACGGCTTAAACAACGAGTTACGGGCTTTAAGGTCATTCAGGTCATTCGAACTTGAGAATGTTGTGCTTTTAATTCTAATGTCACCCATTGTGTTCCCAATCATTTACAGTACTGGATTGATTTTATATTTGCTTTGAAAGTGCTCCGATTTTTCGCGCTTGCGTCTGCAATCATGTTCAAGCCCGCAAATGCTACTACCGAGAGCATGGTTCCCAATTCTCGCGACCGGCGCCTAACTCACGGGCCTAGCCAATTGAATAGCATAGTAAAAGTAGACCTACTGGAGCCCGCAATTCGATCGCAGGAAATCGGCTACTTGCGATTGAGTTACGGCCCCGAATTTAATGAGGCTGTATGTTAATGATACATCATTGCCATTAATTACCGATTAGGCCTTAGGCATTGGGACAATTGTCCTGAGAGCAGTCGCCTGCACAAAAAAGTCAGAGCATGTCATTTTTTGTGCAGCTGACTGTACCCAAGACAATATATAAGTAATTAATTGCAATGGCAATTTGTTTTATAGCATTAATATGGCATTAATTGAGAAATTAATTGTAATAACTTATATTTTTATTTGATAACATATTTGTAACCTTTACCACACCACTTCATTCATGCACAAATGGTGGTTGTGTTGATTAGCAATGTAGCAATATTAATTTACTCTACCAGGCTCCAACCCACTTCAAGCCTACTAATTACCCTATTGGACTTTCATTTTAGTCAGATTATAGTTGTATATGCATATTAGTCTCAATTTTCTTAATGTAGAGAGCAAAATGTTTCAGCTATTAGATCAGTTTTCCTATACATTGGTTCTTGCAGCCCCCTGAATACTGCCCCCTGAATACTGTCTATATGGACAGTATGCTGTAAATAAAAAACCTTTGCTACAGTGGCCCCTTAATGCTGTGGTCTGCATGAGCCAATGTATGAGAAAATTGATCTCATAACTAAAACCTAACTGCAAAATGCTGAAAACATACAGACTGTTTATTAATGGCATGAGTGACATTTTGCTCTCTGGATGAAAATAAAAAAAAAGTAATGTAAGAAAAAGAGGTAATGATTTGAAGATGAGCAATTTAGATGTAATATGATGAAGTACTACTACAGAGAAAGAGTAGTAAATAAGTGCAACAGCCTTTTAGTGGAAGTGGTGAGGTCATACAAATGTAAAAAATATTGGTATAAGCATACGTGTATAAAGACATTTAATTAAGCTAAATATTTAAGTGGATAGCATGGGTAGACCAGATGGGACTTTTGGTTCTTATAGGCCACCAAATTTATGTTTCTATGCTTAATGTTTACAGCAGGGTTTCATTTTCTTTTTTGAGCTTCTTATCTCAGCTGTTCTTCTAGAGAGATGTGTCATTGTAAACTAATGAGCTTTCCATCAGTCCTTCTGTAAGCACGGACAGTTTTGGAGCTATGAGGGTAAAAAGCTTCCCCTGCATTAAAAATCTCCTCCCAGAAACCAAAATGTTAGCTTCCACTTCAGCATAATTACATTTACTGTAAAAGGTGATACATTCAAATACTTTTGACTTTCTAAAAAGACATTGTCAATTATAGTTTTTAAAAAGTGTGTACACCTGTATGGTGACCGTTAGCGTTATTATGATCACTTGAACCAATCCGAAGCTGCTGACCATGTTGTATGCATTAGAAGATGCCATATTGAGATTCACATTTGTTGCACATAAACATTACATGGTCAGATGCTTTAAAGGAAAAGATTCCCACATGGCAGCCCTAGAGGTGGGCCGATGTAAAGTAAATTGTAACAAAACATCATTTTTAAAAATGTTCATTGTTTTAAAGAGCCATCACTTGTTTTATCACTAAAATGTCCCTTTAAGATAGAGGATGCCTGATTCAACTGCACCATGCCCAGCATTATTAGGACATACTTATAGATGGTTGTAGAAAATATTAATGAAAAAATAGAAATAGTTGCAGCCCCTTTAGTACATCTTGCATAGTGACTTCTAGTATTTAGATCTGGAATTATGTCTGATGTTTTGCATCACACAGTAATATATTACATGCACTTTAACCCTATAATAGAGTAATGTATTGGTTCCATTTCCTTATTAGCAATAGTAAATGTCAGTTCTAATGTCTAAAATGCCTCTGTGGGTAGAAATGCATATGGAAAAGTGTTTTCCTTTTTTAAATTGCTGCATATTTGTTGGTTTAATTACAAATGTGTAGTGTTCTATTCACTCCTGCATCTGCTATATATATATGAGGCTGCATTGGTCAGGACACAAATTGGTACCAACTGGGAACATGAGGAAGTGATGCATTTTCTATATTAGCTATATAGATTTTTTTCACTCATTGATAGTCACATAGAGAGGTAGTTATGTATTAAAGCAACAGCCCCTGATATGGAATAATTTAAAACTGTTATTTAGATCACAGGATAAAACAAGGAACATATATAAACGAGGGGTCTGTAGTGCCTTTACAATAACAGACAGCTTATATAGTGTAGTTCATTTGATGGAAAGAGGAAATCTTTCAATGAAAAATACATACAGCAGAGTGTGCCCAGAGTAAAAATATTTTGCTTCTAAATCAAATGTAAGAACAATTAAAAGAATTTCACTCACAAAAAGAATTTGCACAAATATATATTTACATATTTGGAAACAGAGCATGATAAGACATCTTTGTATCTCCACAAACTACTGACCAGTCCTGGTTAGAGATCACCAGATGCTATGTATTCCTCACTTGTTCCAATATGCAAAATTAAAGGGACAATGAAGTCACCATTTGTACTCAGATAGAAGGTAGAAAAGAATGTGGAAAAGCTATTTACATTTTTTTTAAAACTGATCAAGACATAGATACCGTAATTTATAAGGTTTAGACAGTTTAGCTTTATTAATGTATATGTAATTTTTTGGTATGCAGAGATGTGGTGCAGTGGGTAAAAGCATGTATAAAACAGCATCTCTTGTACAGTTCCTTCAATCTGCATCTTGTACTAATTAGTATCACAGGCTGGTGAAGCTCATTATGTATTATGGCAATGCAAAGGTAGGTTAGAAGCAGCCTAAAACCACCTACCTCAAACTCTCATAACTCAATTACCATACATCAATTTTAAAAAGTAAAACACCTTTCCATCCTCTATCTGATGGTGCAGAACACATATTGTGACTTCAGTGTGACTTTAAATGTATGTTTTTATGTATTAGGATAGCTTGAACTGGATAGTCCAAATATATACATTTCTCAGGATCAATCCATCATTAGTGTATGCAAAGGCAATTTTCCTAATAGAAAACAGTCATAGCCTTCGGTAAATAATTTTGCAGTCTCCTGAGTTGCTTAATGAATTCAAGAAATAATACTAGATTTTGCAAGTTTTGGAGAATCTCAGGACATCTGTCCAATATGATAACACAGAAAGGGAGAATGTATGTAAGAGTTTGCATAGGCCTCATAATTTAGTACCACTGCATCCAGATCTTTTGGAAATCTAATCAGAGGTTACTCATTCCGAAATCAGGTAATCAAGGTCTAAATAGTTATCTTTCCAGTCATGCTTGTATTTTGGCTAATTTGATTATTTACTCATATTTTATTTATGATAACAATTCTACTCCTTCAGAAAGACAAATGTACTTGAGAAATTAGTCTTTTCACTCTTAAATGCTTATTTCAATAGTTTAGCACCTATAGACCATATGCGCCATATTCTATTAGCTACTTGCAAATGCCTTGAACTCATAAATTTGGCTTCCGGCGTTTTTTTATAAATGTTTATATGCATTCTATTGATTTAAGAATTCATTAGTGCCAATAAATAATATTTGACGAATATGTAGCAATATTAAGAGTGATTTTAAGTGTGTATAAATTTACGAATTGGGCTATTGAATCAAGCCCCCGTGTCTTATTTAGCATGTAAGTGTCCCCAGGCCTCATTCAATACATTTTCTAAAATTGGCAATAAAATGTATTGCAATACATTGCATGGATTCCAACAAAAAACAAGAAACACTGCAAAATTGAGAAGAATGGGGTGTTCTAGAAACAGCAAATCAGCAAATTATGCATTTGTTTATGTTGTATATTTAATTTGTATTCCAACTACAGGTGTGTTCATATCTTAGGGCCTCATTCAATTGCGATTTGGCCAATTGAATAGGGCTCTATATAAGCACATATTTTTTTACAGAAGTTTTTAGTTAGTGAGGACCTTGCTTTTGGATAGAAGTTCACTAACTAAAAACTTCTGTAAAAAAATATGCTATGTGCTTATATAGAGCCCTATTCAATTGGCTAAATTGCAATTGAATGAGGCCCTTAGATAGTGCCAGATAAATTGCACATTTGCTACCTGGACACAACAGTAGCTTTTGTGGAGATCCAATACTTTTATAAGATGCACATCCATGCTAGATACTAGAATAGATCACCCCCCAACCCTTACTTCACAACACTGATGCTTGGTTACATTTAATATGTATCCCTCCTGAATCTTCAGATAACGCATGTGCTTCTGTGAGCAACCTACACATAGTTAGATCTCTATATGTATTCTTTGGGTGCTTTTATATTTGGGACCTATCCTTAAAAATAGTATTTGGGTCCTGGATTTCATTTGGCCCTTGGGGATCATTGTGTTATGCAGCATATTAGGAGCAATTAATAGATACATTACTGTAAATGATTAAGGAAATTGTTTCACTGTATCTAAAGGAACAAGAAGACACTGACAATCAATGATAATAGCAGTAATAGTGATCATTATTTTAGACATAGCTTGGCTCAGCTTGCAGGACACAAAGGAACAAATATATATGTGAATGATATTTATAATTACAATTGGTCCAACCTCTTATATTTGTTGATTTGTACTTATAAAATATTCCATCTATATCCACTACACCAGAGATCACTCAGTACACCAGGGAACAGTTAGTACAAGATTTGGATGCAGTTTAGACTCATTGACTGCACATTATTACAATATAGTTTACTTTTAACATAAACTTATGTGCTACAAAAATCTGTCTACAAATCCTTTTTTTATGCAGGCAACACACATTGAATACATTATTACCAAGGAAGAATAGACATATTTCCTAGTGCTAGCAATCCCTTTGTGGGGCTGGATACAGAGGCCCAGTGTGGCTCTGTGTATGTGAGTCTGGCACCACGTTTAGAACTAATGCAGATATTTTATCTTTTAAACAAAACTGTAGTAAAAGCCATTTTCCCTCCTCAAAGGAAACTAGATATGCCTAAGTATTTGGAGAGTCCAATTTATCACCCGAAGGCTTAGGGGGTACTGAGATTTCATACACAAACCATGCTTTAAAAATGGACTTTTAAGGTTTAAATACAGATTTAGCATTAACCACTTGGAGTCTGACTGTCGCCGCCTTGTAGTTGAAGGTTTAAACTTGAACACATACAAAAGACATGGACCAATGGACTTCAAGTTATGTATGAGACAGTGTATAACTGTATAATATATATAGGGAGAGAGAGAGAGAGAGAGAGAGAGAGAGAGGGAAAGGGAAAGAGAGGGAGGGAGAGAGAGAGAACGAGAGAGGAGAGAGAGAGAGAAAGAGAGAGAGAAAGTAAGAAAGAAACAGGGAGAGAGAGGGAGGGAGAGAGAGAGAAAGAAACACGGGGAGAGAGAGAGAGGGATAGAAAGAGAGGAAGAGAGAGAAAGAGAAATAAACGAGAGAGAGAAAGAGAGAGGGGAGTGGGGGGAGAGAGGGAGGGATAGAAAGAGAGGAAGAGAGAGAGAGAGGGAGAGAGAGAGAGGGAAAGGGAGAGAGAGGAGGGAGAGAGAGAGAGAGAGAGAAAAAAAAAGAGGAGAGAGAGAGAGAGAGAGAGAGACAAAGAAACAGGGAGAGAGAGGGAGAGAAAGAGAAAGGGAGAGAGAGGAGAGAAAGAGAGAGGGAGAGCGAGGAGAGAAAGAGAAAGAGAGAGAGAGAGAGGGAAAGGGAGAGAGGAAGCGAGAGAAATAAATAGAGAGAGAGAGAAAGACACAGGGAGAGAGAGGGAGATAGAGAGAAAGAGAAAGGGAGAGAGAGGAGAGAAAGAGAGAGGGAGAGAGAGGAGAGCGAGATAGATAGAGAAAGAAAGAGAGGAGGACAGAGAAAGAAAGAAAGAAAGAAAGAAAGAAAGAAAGAAAGAAAGAAAGAAAGAAAGAAAGAGTGAGAAAAGCAAAGAAAAAGGGAGAGAGAGGGGGGAGAGAGAGAAAGAGAGGAAGATAGGGATAAATAAAGAAAGAGAGAGAGAAACAAAGAAACAGGGAGAGAGAGAGAGAGAGAGAGAGAGAGAGAGAGAGAGAGAGAGGGAGGGAGGTAGGGAGGGAGAGAGATGAGAGAGAATGAAAGAGAGGAAGAGAGAGAAAGAGAAATAAAGAAAGGGAGAGAGAAGAGTGGGAGGGAGACGGAGAGAGAGAGGGTTAGAGAGAGAGAGCGAAAGAGGGAGAGAGAGAAATAAAGAAAGAGAGAGAGAGACATAGGAAACAGGGAGAAAGAGAGAGAGGGAAGGAGGGAGGGAGAGGGGGATTGAGAGAGAGATAGATGGAGAGAAACAAAGAAAGAGGGAGAGAGAGAGAGGAAGGGAGAGAAAGAGAGAGAGGGGGGGAGGAGAGAGGAGGAGAGAAAGACTTTATGTACAACAGTATGTATATTTGCTCAGATACTTAGTGGAGGATAAGTTACATTTTGAAATTAAACAAAATGAGATGTCTGTATTAGACTGAGATATTAGAGCCTTCCCAAGCCCTGGCCTGCTCTCCTGGAAGCCCTCCAGAGCAGTGGGAAGCTATCCTGGCCAGGCTGAGACATCCAACCCACAGCTAAATCCTAAGGAGTGTGGAAGGAGTTACACTTTTATCTTTGATATCTTTCTCTCTTTCTTCACCTCTCTGTTTCCTCTCTTTCTCATTGACTTTGTGTAACTTTTTTATTTTCTCTTTCTTACTATAGTTTTATAGTAATTGTATTTATCGTATTTTCCTTCATCAGCCCCCCTTTTTATAACTTTTTTGTTCCTTCCTGTTTTAAGCAGTCTAAGTCTGTAACTTTTCTCTTGAAATCATTCACTTTCTCTTTTAAATATGCTACTTTCTATTTCTCTTGTATGACCTCGAATAATTTCACCCATGCCTTTTCTTTCATTCTCTTGTTCTTTCTTCTTTTCTTCCACTTTTTCTTCTCCCCTTACTCTAAAACTTTTCTTTTGTTCTTTCTCGCACATTTAATTCCTTCACATTTCCTTCTTCCACATTCCCTTTCTTTCTCCATTTGTATTATACACCTATCTGTAGGTTTCCTCCTCCTCTCCTTCCTTCATTTCTGTTTTTCTATATTCCAACCTTTCCCTCCCTGGATTCCAGTCTGGTACATTGTACATTTACAGGCAGAATATGAAAGCCCCTTGTGAGTTAGTCCTGCTATTTATTACAACCTTTCAGCCAGTTTAATGAATAAAATAATTGGCTAGGACGTGTGATTAATAAAGGATTTACTAAGAATGCGCTCCTTACATCCCAGTTTTACAATTCACAAAGTATTAAAGATACTAAAATAGGAATCTCTTACCTTCCAGCTTTAGTAATGATCATTTCTGTGCCAACTTCATGAAACTTCAGCCATAACTCTCTCTCGTGCAAAAACACTTTTATACCTTCCATTCCCTACAAATAAAGCAATATATCGGTTACTTATTGTTATTGTAAATTCAGTATAAACTCCTTTTTGTCTAATAATTCATGTTTGGACACATTCAAATGTAATATTGAGTACTACTAGAATTATTAATAAAATCATATTCAGTACAAATAATCTGTTAAAATCTATTGTATTTAGTAACAAAAATAAAATAAAAAGTTTGTTCAATTATGTTATTTTTATTCCACATCACAAAATCAATAGGTTAAAATAATCTGCGTAAATAAATAAACTGGAAATGCCTTAA
>CM050163.1:400822912-400825412 GCA_027410445.1 Discoglossus pictus | reverse complement strand
ATATATATATATATATATATATATAACTTTTATATGAATATACTACACGTTTTATTTTTTCTCATGTTAACTCAATATTCAACATTATTTCCAGCTTCATTCCAGTTTCTCTATATCTCATACACATACATTTGTGTTGCAGTAATTTGCGTAAAGCAATTATTATTCTGAATTTGGTTGAAAATATGTGACAAAACTTTACTGCACCCCACATAAATTATACACATTATGCAGTATAATATAAATGATATACTGACTGTTCTGTCAACTTGTATTCTTTTTGAAGCTGCACAACTTCCACCATAGTTGTTCCATATATTTATTACATTTGATAATTGCAAAAACTTTATTTTTTTTTACAGTTGCCATATTTTATCATGCAGGTGCACAGTAAAAAAAAGTGTCAAGTAGAAAAGAAAGTTTTATGCTATAAATATATTATTAGTTCTACAGAGGAAATAAAGACACATTAGACATATGTTTTATACAGTGTGCCTATTCTGTGTTATTGGTAGAATTGGTACAATTGTGTTGTGTTTGCCAAAATGTACACATTACACGCATTTATCTATCTATCTATCTATCTATCTATCTATCTATTTCTCTCTCTCTCTATACCAAATCTATCTATCTATCTATCTATCTATTTGTCTATCTGTCTATACCATATCTATCTATCTATCTATCTATCTATCTATCTATTTGTCTATCTGTCTATACCATATCTATCTGTCTATCTATCTATCTATCTATATGTATGTATCCTTTAAAGTGAAATTCTTGGTTGAAAAATAATTGGATAATTATATGTTTCTGGGCAGGCCTCGTGTATTTATTGCACATAAACCCTTATCCCATAAAAATATAAATCCCCACAATAGATAACAGTAGTATTTGTGTACTGAGCACTCCTAGACAATGCCAAACTGACTCACCCTCCTTCTATCACCCTCTGAGATCTTGTATTATTTTATAATATAAGCCCCAACAATACCTGAGAGTGTCTCCAGGAATCCTTTGTCGGTTTAAAGGCCCTTGTTTATCCTTGCAGAGAGATATTGTGCTGAATCCTACCCTTCCCAGGAATATGATGGCAGCAGCAGCTTGATCCTTCCCATGGAACCAATGCTCAATCCGATTGTGGGTCTATCAGCCCAAATATATAAATATTAGGAACAATCAGCAGAGAATAATACGAGGCTTCTTCCTCATTCCTTGGTAGATGTGCTATGTGGCTGAAGGAAAAGCCTGGGATTCATTCCCAGCCAGCTCCTTCCCTGCAAACACTCAGATTGTCAGGGAATGAGATAAATCCAACGGCTCTTATCAATATCTTGGGGGGAATCCTCTTCCACAAGGAGATGGGGACAAGTCTGAAGAGACAGGGTTACAGTACAGGACAGCTTTGTGCTAGATCCCTACTCTCCTTTCTCTGTGTCTCTCTCTGGAGGGCAGTGTTAGTTGGAGAGAGAGATCCAAGCTGCTCTATTGCACAGACCTCAGTGTAATGATGGGGAGGGGGAGCAGTGCTGGTGCTTGTACACTGTCCAACCAGCACACACACACTCACTGCCTCACTTACTCTATACCACTCATACTCCTCTTTTTCATGTAACAGTCACTCATCTCTACCATACACATTAGTTCATCTATTTACTGTTTTTATTTTTTTATTCTTCCATAAAATGTCAGGATCTCACAGATTATTTATATCCCTTCAATTATTAACTCCTTCACTGCTTGATGCCCTCATGCTTTTATGGGTTAATGGTAACTTTATTTAATTTAAATATAATTATCATTAAAGCCTGCACTCCCCTCAAAGCATGACATGATAATTACCACCACTGCCCATCCCAGCTCCTCCCTGCCTTAAAATAACTAATTAATATATATATTTGGGGTCTGTTACAGAGTTGGCATGGGCATTGTGGTTATGCCAAAGCACAGCTGTAAGAAATGCAAATTGGCACAATTACCCCTTCTCTGCCTCCTTGGACTGTGGTGGTATCTGCAGTAAGAAAGATCAAAAGATGTAAAAATAGATATTTTAGTTCCAGGAATGCTCTAACGATTTAACTTGGAGGTGCAATGTATACAAAGCAGCGAGAGCAGCTTCAATAAAATAATCAAACCGTCATAGAGGCCAGGAGATTGTTTTTATCTGGGACTTGCGTTTCTCTTCTCTCTCTGTCTCTGCCTCTTCCCTTTCTTTTTTTTGTGAAATGTATTATTTTGGAGGGTAAAGTTGAACAGGTCACCTAAAGGTAAACAGACCCACTCTACTTTCTGAACAGAAACAGATTGTGAGGATGTATTTTTTGATAAGACTCGGAATTAATGCTCATAGCTCCTTCTCATAGATCCCTGTAATAAGGGATAAGGTGGAGATATGCTTATTCACTGAGCTAGATCAGTCATTGTGGATAAATCTCTGGAATAAAAAATAAAATTTGCAGTATTTTTTTTAAAAGAAATGTAATAATTTCTGTATGTTTGA